>JAZGTH010000110.1:0-600000 GCA_036877525.1 Chromobotia macracanthus | reverse complement strand
GCACCCAGATAAAAGTGACATTTAAAGTGACAGTAGAGTGACATTTCCTTGTGAGAGCGTTCTGCTCAGATCCTTGCCGTCGTGTCTGCTTTCATTACGGAAAAGTATCAGTACAGCAGATCTCTCTGATTACTTCTACAAATAAGATGCTAATTTCCTCCTGTTTGTCCAAATGACTAACTATTAGAATTGCTTTTTTTAAATCCTCTGAATTTAATCTGGAGAAGTAGAACATAAGAATCGCCTCTAAACATTTTTAACACATTTGTGTTTATAATTGAAGCAGAATTCCTTAATCACGTGTTCTACTCTAATCATGTACATTTGTCGCTTATCCGTTTTTCATATCTCTTTTTCCTTTCATCCTTCACCTCTCCTCTTTCATGTGGCTTATTAATCATGTCTGAGGGAATAAACTTGTTGAACATTTAGAGCCCTAGATAAAAACCCTAATTGCCAGAAAGGTAATAACATGATAACAAGACTATAATCACACAGTGCAAATGGCCACCGAAGGCTGCAAACCTGTCTTGTGACTTTGACCTGTCAATACACCAGTCATGGGCGGCATTTTCAAACATCCGTACTGAGTGTGAGAAAGTGAATGATGCATGTGAACTAGAGACTAGAGGTCAGACAAAAAATCAAATCACCATATTTTAAGAACTGCTGCTCTAATACATTAATAGTGCATTTATGGGGCTTGAAATGAGTCTGCAACAAAATGGCACTATAACCTGCTGAGGTTCATTTATCCAACAAGACAATGAGTGCAACAGAATTTTTAGTTATTTCCTCTTATCTGTTCACTCTAAACTTTTGATTTAGAGTGTTCATTTTATTGCATATAGGGCTCCCCTGGTTTTTTAGTAACTGTACAACCATGTTGAAACTTTTTGATGTTATTGATGGTACGCAATTTTGGGGTCTAGGTTGTGCATTGTGGTGGGTGGAAGAAGGGAAGGGTGGGGGAAGACTGAACTGGGGTCTGTGTTTTAGATATATAACATTGAATGTGACCATGTTCATGGTCAGCTGATGTAGGCAATATGTTAGTCACCAAGATTAGTGCACTACTGCAAGTCACAATTGTTGTTGGACTGTACAGTATTGTAGCACCCAATGAGTCTACACATTACCATCAAGCTTTCAAAATGTAAATGGCCTATTCTTTTACAAGTCGTATGGCTCCGTGCTTGTCACTGTCTCTGGCTCTTGCTTTGTGTGGGGGTCTGGCTGAAATCCAGTCCACCTCAACCAGATCTCAGATTTGTCTTATTCGGTGTGAAGAACTGTAAGTTTGCCACTGTCATTTGGATTTTGCACTTGTTACTTTGTAACCTGAGTGCATAGATTTGATTACCTCATATGCCCTATGCCATTTTGTTTGAATGTGTAAAGTCAGTAATGAGTAACTTTTTATGATTAATTATACAATGGCCCCCAAAAGTATTTGAACATGTATTTAAAAATTGGAACAGTGTCTTTGCATTAGAACACAAAATGTCACACCAAGTGGCACCTGCAAAAAATGGTGCTAAACCTTTTCTCAGAAATAATCACTTCTCTTAGTCTTTTTTCAAACTAATTGGTCTTAAGGTCACTTTAAGAGGATATATGAAGTCAGTTCCTCTCATACTCACACACAGTCTCCCAGCAGAGTAACTATAGGTGTAGTTTATCACATAAACTGTGGACATGTTCACCCAGGTCTAACAACCAGAAATTGTCCAAATGCTTTTCTCCTAAACATTTTATGTATAGTTTTACAACATTTGATTTAAAATAAATGCCACATTATTTGGCATGTTTTAATGCTTGAACATTCATATGTCTTAAAGTGTGACTTGGGTGTCTAGATACTTTATGTGGCCGTTGTGTGCAGTATATGCTGTTTCTCTTACAGAATATCTTTTTATTTCTCCATAAATAATACTCCATCACAGCTTTCCTTTCTTAAACTCTTTATCACACTTGTATGACAGGATGTTTTATTTTTCCTGAACGTCTGTGTTTGGCTTGATATTATGTGTGTTAGTTATGGTAGATGCTTGAAAGGTGTGCATGTGTGTCTGAGCGTGTGCTACCGCGTGCGTGTCACGTCAAGGCTGCAGCTATTCACCAGCGCAAGTTTGACCGGCGAGAAAAAGATGAGCTAATCAATCACCTGTCACACTGTGCAGCAGGGAACAGAGCGAGTAGCTCATGCCAGGAAAACAGATCAGGAACAGACCCAAGAGCACCATCCTTTACATCAGACTGGAAGGGAAAACCCTAAAGACATACCATTTAACCTTTAATCTGTTACTGGAGAACTAGCTGCAGGAACTAACGCACTGAATGCTTAAATCACGTCTGCCTTTAACAAATAAAAGCGCCAGTGTGATCCTTACATCCCTACATTGACAGAGTAAGTCAAGGAAATTTTATATTTGACTTATCTGAAGTTGTTTCTCATTCTGCTTACTATTTTATAACTATAACTATAAGCATAACTATAAATTAAATATGAAACTAAGATGTTCTCTAAAGAGAAAACATATGCTACATGTATGAAAATAAATGTTAAAGCACCGTATGTTTCCATGGAAACTGCTGGCTTTCTCCTCCTTCCCAGAACTGTTTTATGAACAAAGGTTTATAAAGGTGAAAATGTTTATAAGTTAAAATAAAAAATTGAATGTACTTTTTCAAACCCTGAAGATAAAGTGAGAGTCATCCAATCTCCACAAAGAACAACATTAACTTCTGTTTGAATAATGCTAAATTAATTACATTCTAAAAACTACTTTTAAAGAAAAGTGTACCACACTATGAGGTAAACATTAGAAGTTATTGATTACCCTGCATGAACAATGTGTTTAATACGGATGAACAAAACATGCTGCACACTATTTTGGTGCATTAAAAAGGATGTGGGTGGGTTGTGATTTATACTGGCTGATTGATTTATATCTCTAAAAAAAGAAAAAAAGGCACCATAAAGTATCATAAAAGTAGTTCATAAGACATATGCTCTATATTCAGACTTGTCACAGCATGATCAGCCACATGACACAGGGAAACCAATAGCCTTTGCCTTAAATGACATCAAACCTGCAAATAAATGCACATGTGATTTAAACACAAACAAATGTAAATGTAGCGGTTAATTTCAGTTATGATTCTTGTTAAAGTTATGATTCTGGTATGTCTTTTTTGGAACTTTAGCATCTACTAAAAAAAGATTACATGAATTAAAAAGACTACAAAGACTAAAAAAATAGCAGCTCAGACATTCTGTCTTATGAGAGAAAGAAAATAAAACCAGGTTAGAATTACATGTAAATAGTGGTGAGTAAATGAAGATGATATTTTCACAAAATTTCCAGAATTATTTAGGGTATTTAAGGTAAGCATATGTAAATTTGATACATCAAGAAACAACTGTTAAATTAGGTTGTTGGCAAAATGTGCACCGTTAAAAAAAATCATTGCTGCCCTAAATTTTTAAGTTTAATCAATTTGGTTGCACAAGTCATTTTAATTTACTCTTTGTAATCTTGACTTATCTTGAGTTGCTGTAACTTTAAAAAAAAAAGTTTTATTTCTGTATCGCAGGGAATAATATATATGTATTACAGCTATGATGTCATCTGACTGTGCCTTTCAGGGACACAACTAATGTTTGTTTGATGTTTTTATATACAAGTGAATATAATGTTTGCCTCAGGTAAAATCAGATTATACAGTGGGTTTGATTGAATAGACAACTCATTTTTGAGCTAAACAGATAGCCAGGAGGAATTGTGCTTTACAAACAGACAAGATTTACAAGCCTTGGCTTTGCTTCAGCAGAGAAAGATAAACATTCAGGGAGAACATATGTATCTGCAGACATTTATACAGAGCAAATTTACAAACATGTTGTTTTTCCTGTGTCAGGAAGAGTGATTCGCTCCGAGTTTAGCTACAAGAGAAATATTGTCATGTTTATTGAATATTGTCGGGCCTGACAACATTACATAAACATGAACATCAAATTGTGTGTATTTATACCTACACTGTAAAAAAAACTTTAAACTTTTAAAATAGTTTAATCAATGTGGTTGCACAAGTAATTTCAGCATACTCTTTGTAATCTTGACTGGTCTTGAGTTGCTGTAACTTATTAAAAATAGCTGAAAAATAGCTTACTTATTTTTATAAGTTACACTATTTAACTATTTAATAGGATTTAAACTATTAAGTTGAAATGACTTGTAAAGCCAAGTTGATTAAACATAAAAATTTAAGACAGCAATTTTTTTTTACAGTGTAGAAAAAAGAGAAATATTGAATGACAATTGGGGCAAATTGACTAAACAGTATCTCAGAGCAGTCTGGTGTAAGTCAGCATTAAATGCTCAGCAAAAGTGCTGCTTCATAAGTATTTAAATTAAGTCATTGTAATTATTTGTGCCAACGCCTCATTTCTGTGTAATTCTATGTATTCACAAAACTTAGCAATATGCTCAGGTGCAGTTAATGTTGCATTTTTATTGCCCATGAAAACAAGCAGTACACAGAGTTTTTTGTTCATGCATATTTTCAATTGATCATGAAGATTACATGATGGAGAACAGCTTTTAATATAGATCCAGGCACTATGTAATCTAGCACGCTTTTAAAAGTTGATTCAGGAGTCTGGATGCTATAGAGTCAGATTGCAGTAGTCTGCTGTTTCTTCCACAAGTGACTTGGATGGTAATGCAGATGGTGCTTGCAAATAAACAACGCTATCATGCACAATTCATTCTCAGTAAATTACTTCCAGTGCGTGTTTGTGTGTCTGCATGTGGTGGTATTTCTGTACAGGTTGTTTTCTCAACCCCTTATGCTCTCAGATAAACTTTTTCACTGCACAGGACACAGACTTTGCAATTTACATTTCCTTTTAGCTAAAAGATTAACCCACATGAAACCCAGCAACAAATACTTGGCTTTCGGCCCAATTCAAAAGCCGGATACTTAAACTGACAGAAGAATATTTCTGGAAATTTAAATTGGCACACAGGCTCTGTTATCAGTCTAAGCAGTTTGCTCCAGACGAAAAAGATCTTATGAGGCATTGAGCACTTAAAAGCAAATCTAACACTATCGCCATGTATCATATAAAATTACAGACAAAAATATCTCTAGAAAGCAAATACTTTTCATGACACTAATTTCAACTTGAAAGGAAAATGGGTGGGGGAGGTTTAAATGGAAGGGAGAGAAAGTGAGAGAGACTGAGTAAGAGTGAGAAAGAGAAGCATTGAATAAGGCAAGGCTATAAGAGTTAAAGCGTGTGAGAGAAAACAGATGGATATGCTCTGTCCTTGCGTTTGAAGTTGTGCCTTTCCTCTCGGCAGTGCCGTGTGTTCTGTCTCTGTAGAGAACTCCCTGATAAGAGGAGACCTGTATATATAAATAACCAGCCAACAATCCTCATAGTGAAACTGACTTACTAAACATAAGTGGTAACATATGTTTTTTACAGAAGTTTTTATTCTGATTGATTTATTATTTATTTATATATTGTTATAACTAGCTGTGTATTAAAACAATAGACGTCTATGGAATGTCCATATTTAGATGATGTGTAAGCATGAGTGTGTGTGTGTGTTGTCTTGTGTTGGGGAGGGAGGGTCTAATAACCTTGATTATAACAGTAATTTCACTTCAATCAGCTCTCTTCCCATCAGCTATACAAAAACACACACATCTGCTGTTACTATTTGATTACAGAGAAAAGAGGAAGAAAGAGCAGGGACTGAAAGACAGAATGAGGAAAGAGAACAAAAGAAAGAAAGGAGGTGGGAGAGAGAGAGAGAGAGAGAGAGAGAGAGGGAAAAGAAAGGTGAGATAAAGGGGTAAAGGGAAAATTTGAAGGGAGAGAGGGTGTGATATTCTCTGTTGGTACAAATGGTTGTATAAAACACCATTATGTGTGGACGGGCTCTGCTAGCAACGTTTTTTCTGGGTGTAAAGAAATGAGCTTTTCTCTGTGAGGTGTGCACAGCTGTCTCTGTCTGTTCGTGACACGTGTTAAACTCTTCAATAAGAGACCGAAAGCTTTACAAAGAGAATCATTTCCACAGAGAGGACAAGCACTTTTACTTATTCTATTAGTGACAGAGAAAGAGAGCAAGAGAATACGAAGAGAGAGAGATTGCTTTTTTCCTCAGAAGAGCTTTTGAGGTGATGGATTATGCTGTCAATAAAGATATTTATGAGGGTGTGTGACAGTTAAACCAATTGTTTATTTGCAACATTTCACTTTTGACACGCTATCTTTTTAACAGCTAGACAAATCTCTTACTTAAACCTGTTCAGCGTTGTCTTTCTATCAGACACAACATATAAGGCTATACAGTACATATACTGTCTAGTACAATGGGAATGTGAACCCTAGGGGTACCAAGACAAGGATACTTATTGCTTTATTGAAACTATAAAACAGGAAATACAAATTCTAAAAATATTTTATGGTATAAACTGGATGTGTGCATTTGTTACCTAAAGAGGTTTGTATTTGACATAGGCTCTAAAAATTTATTTTGTTTTGTTCCTGAGCTCAGCTGGTAGAGTTCTGAAATAGTTCATATAATACTATGGTTGTGGGTTCAGTTCCCAGGGAAAACAAATACTAATAAAATGTATCTTGAATACATTGAAGATATGTAAGTTGCTTTGGATAAATTTGTCTGCCAAATCCATGTAAATGGGAGGTTAGATTACTTTAGTAATATTTAATAATATTTTTGACTTAAAAGAAACCAGCTAATTTAGATGTTACCTACATGAAGCATATTTTAGGGAACCCGAAATTTATTTTACAGTTAAAAAGCTGTTAAGCAAAAAAAAAACTTTTAAACAATTAACCTTGTGATTTTTTTGTTATTTTTTTGTTAACAGTCTAACATATTCTGTAAAAAAATATTTATAAGAAAAACAAATTCTTATGTGTGAGTTTTGTTTCTGAATCACATTTAGATTCATTAAACTCACTGAATCTGATTTATCATTTCATTTTCAAAGGTATGGGCGTAAATAGTTTGCCAAATTAGAATGAAGTAGGTAATACCTGGATTAATTTCCATACATGACTATAGATATTGTACACAAGAAAATGCTTTAAAATATGAGTGGTCACACAGTGAATTAGTGGCACAGTTTCACTTTGCAATGAAATGCTTCTCCCATGAATTTTAAAGCAGATACCATTGCTGTAACAAATGTATGAGAAAGATGCATTCAGACATGCGTTCCGGTCTTCATAAAGCTTCGCTTGTTGCGGTCTGACAGGAGCATGATTTTCTGCAGATGCATGGTCATAATCGGATGTGTTGACATGCATTTTGACTTCCATCTAGTTTTTATCACGCTGTGTTAAACCTATAGCAGGAACAAAGAATTTTCCAGCTACACAAGTATGAAATCTAGCTCAATAGATTACCACACAAATATCTGACAGCATTCCATGGAAAAGATCAAATCCCAGAAGATCTAAACTGAAGGGACCACACATACACCAACCCAAAAGAGTTATATTAAATTCGGTCTTTGGTTTGCAGTCTGATTTATGGGATGCAGGTCATCCGTTTCCATGGGAATGTGTTTGAATATCAGGGGTACCAAGAGTTCTTGCACAGCAATGGGAATCATAGAACCATTGAAGCAGAACTTGTGTGTGTGTTTGCAAGAGTTTGTTTGTGTATGTAACTGCTACCTGCTCAGAGTTGATACAAGTACATTCCATATTGTGGCAAGCTTTCAAGGTATTATTATTTCTTCCAGTTCACTAAGGTCAAAAAATAGACCTATTTTTTTGGTGAAGCTGAACACATCACGTCTACTCTTTATTTTTTCATCACTTCTTTTGATATTTTCCATGTGCCCTTTCTGACTTCATAAAGTTAATGCATGTGTTTGTGTGTGTGTAAATATGAAACATATATTTGCTTGTGTGCACATGTGTACATATTCAGTGTTTAAACCTCTGAAAATATTAGTATTTCTCTATGAAAATATTAGTATTACTATTTATTAGTATATATCTTTTGAGGATTATTCATAAAAAGATGATCACAATACGCATGCACTGTATGTAAGGGAAAGACATAACAAATTAGTAGTTTTGTATATAGATGTTAGTCTAGTCATCTAACATGCAAGATTCAAATCCTGACCTATTATATAATTTTTTAAATAAGTGAAATAAAATTGCCACTGAATTTGACAGATTTGACATTTTGATAATAGCTCCATTCTGGGAGTTATTATCATGGAGAACAGTAATGAATTCAGAACAACATGGGCGAGGGAAATTGGTAGTTCACTGACCAACCTGAAACAAGTGAATGGTAATTTCTGTGACCTTCACAAATCATCAGAGATACAATGTTTTGTTGTTGTTGTTGTTCTCTCTCACAGAGAGAGAGAGAATGTGTGGGTGTACCTGCTTATTTATTTGGGGTGAAACTCCAAGAGTGCTGAAAATAAATTAGCAAAATCTGCAGTTTTTTTCCTTGGGAGCATTTGGGATTTGGAACTCTTGGAGAATGGAGAATGAAGTAGGGCTCAAGAACTAAGAGTGATCACTTGGCTTTACATCAGGGGCCACTTAAATGGAGCTCTGTTTCTTCAGAAACATGCACACACCATTTCTCAGTTCAAACTTGTTCACATGCAGATGTTTGTTTTTGGCAAACAGACTTATAATGTGATCAGTACAATTGGTGATCTAAAATGTGGTAGCGGTTTAATCTCTGCTTTCCATGCCCTGGAGTGCCTCTTAAAACCAGCATTTAAACTCTGCATTTAAACCCAGCAAGCAGGGCAAACTCATCTCTGCCAATTAGACCCCACATTTCTTTCACATCCTTGTCCCTCTTTTATCGGCTCATATCTGCTGCCCTGGAGATCTGCTTCTCCCTGTGGGGGGTGAGACTGACGAATGTATGCCTGAGTTTGGAGCTATTGAACTGGGACTGCATTATTAATGCTTGTGTGGCAAGAGGCTCTGCAAGCGCTAAGGGCACAGAGAGAAGATAGGGCTGGATTTTTTCCCCTGTCTTTCATCTTGCCATATATATATATATGGCTCTTTCTTTCACACACCGTCTTTGTCCCTCCTTCCTTTCTGCCACTCAGAAGCAACCTGCACATCCTCAGATCTCCGAGTGGATTTTTAATGCAGCTTGTAAAATAAATATTTGTACTTTTAATAATCAAGTTGTAAGATTATTGTAAAGCAGGGTTTTTTGTCAGTCAAACCCCTTTGACGTAAATTATACTCCCTGTGCCCCCTAAGATTTTAGGCAAAAATTTCAATAACTTAATGGCACATTTGTATGTTAAACATATGTTACATAGTTGTTTTTATTGTTATATATTGTTATATATTTTTATACAAATTTCAGCAGATTATATTGGTCCTGGTTCTGTAGTGTTGTAACATTCAGATTAAACAATTAAAATGTATTTTTGTTGGTTTATTTGGAATTTGTATTTTTAAATGATTAATTATATTTTTTATGATTTAATTATAATTGAATTAATTGTTTTTCAGAAACTCACAAACCCCTTGCAATGCCTTTGTGAATCCCAGTTTGGGAAACCCTGTCTTAAGGTAATATAGTGTTAAATGCTGTGATAGAAACAATCCATCTATGTTTCTAAATTTGGTTAGTCCAATTGAGTTATACCTTCCACAGATCAGTTACATTAAATAGAAACTTCTGTCATCATCTACCTACCCTTATTCAAGTGTTTCTCATGAAATACAAAAGGAGCTATGCTAAAAATGCCATGCATGGTGATCACTGACTTTCAAATTTTGTTACAATCTTCTTTAGTTAAATGCTATATGTAAAGACAATATATTTATTACACGGCTTTCTGAAATACTGATATTTTGTAGTCCAATATTTTAGTATATTCATTGTTAAACTGTATTTTTATAGCCTTTTGTGCTAGTTTTAAATATGTTGTATCACTGTGGTCTATTTTCACGTACAAAATTGTATTTCTGTTTATTATATTATTTGGTAAATAATCATGTTTAAGAGGTTTATTTTGCCATAATGTTTGATTCACATTATCCCTTACATAGCCCATATCAGGTCCCCTTGCACACTAAACAGAAACTGTACCACTAGACATATTTGTGTTATTTTGTCCTTCAGTCTTATCTCACCTAAGGCACTAAGCCACTGGTGCCCCTCAAAAATAAATAGGTGAATGTGTTTTTTTTATACCATGACTTCTGTGCCAAAAAGGTATTTCCATCTTTTTTAGTAGGTCATTTTGAAGTAGAAAATGGCTTTATTGACTTGTAGGCGAAAGGTGTTGAGTGAAAGCACCCAACGTGTATTAGATGTCACAGGGCTCCTAACAGTTACAGGAGATTTCAGACTGTGGTCTTAAAAGATGCTCTTCAGGTACCTGACCTCTTTCTCCCTCTCTCTTTTTCCATGCAATATTTCTGTGTGCACTTGAGATAGAACATGGCGGATAATTATCTCTGATTGGCTGGAGAGTTGAGTGGCTGCCATGGTGATGAACGCTTGGTTTGGTTGAGTGGTCTCTCTCATTTCCCACAGTTACAAGGCTAGTCTCCTCCAAGATCACTGCCACAAACTCTAACAAACCTTTTCCATTAGACAGTCTAGGACAAACATCCACCCAAATAAAGCATACACATATACACATGCAGGTCAGGTGAGTTAAAATCAATGAATTGTCCATGTACTTTTCATATGGTACTATATATTTTAGCTGTTAACCCAAATTAAATGACTTATGGATGCATAAATACAAATTACAGTGTAAATGCTGAAGTAGGGAAATATGTCTGGTCTAAAAATGTAGTACAGGGAATTCTTGTTCTTTTTTTGTATAGTTTGCACAGGTACATTTCAAGAGAGGATCAGAGCAGTAGGTCAGCCATGCAATATTATTCTCAGAGCAAAATGGGATTTAAATGTCTTGTTCAAGGACATAGACATAGTCAGCAGAGGAAGGCGCAGGCACATCTGACATGCTTACCATCCTCACAAGGGATCAAACCAACAGTCTTCCGGGAGGTGGTCCATTTCCCTAACAGCCAGGGTTCTATCAACCCCCAGTAAACCAAAGAGTTTTTTTATTCTGGATTGGACCAGCTCTCGGTCAGCCTTCCCTGGAGCTCTGTTCTTTGTTTTCTGTAGAGACTAAAGGACTGGAACCAGTGTTTGAAACTGCAATATTACAGCTTTTCTTTCTTATTTCACCAAAGGGCACGTGCCAAAACATTTGGTTTGAATAGCAAAATCTCTGTCTCTCTCTCAACCACAGACACATTGCATAAATATTAAGTAGTCATTTAGCAGATGCTTTTATCCAAAGCGACGTACAGGGCACTTATTACAGAGACAAACTCCTTGAGCAATTTGGGGTTAAGTAAAGTGCATGAGTGCAGTAAGGCAAAATGATGACTTGTGACTTGCTTCCTGTGGGGTTCAAACTAGCAACCTTCTAGATACCATCCCTGAGCATTAGCCACTATATCACATTATCACTTCCTCATTGTGTATTGGACTGGACAGGGCTGTGTAACTTACCAACTTCAGACAGATGAAAAATTGTGCTTGGCTATAGAAAATGTAAACACCTGCTAAAACAGAAACAGCTGAAAGACCTGTCACAATTAATGACTCTTTAAAATATTGAAATTTTGGAAAGGTCTTTTTTTGAAAGACTGCTGCTGGGTGTCAAGCTAGCTCATGAAGAAGGAGACTTAACCAGTACACTGTCATCTATGAATTGTATGCAGGAAAAATATGACTTGGCTGGGGTGAATCAGTCCAACTTTTTGTGTTAAAGTTGCCAAGGTCAATTAAATGGTTACAGTACTTAAGGAAAGGTACTTTGGTGTTCAGCAGCAAATGACATCAGTGAGGGAACATTCATTACGGAACTATTAATCAAGGCTGTCAGATCCATTCATTGACAGGTTTTTAATTGTTTCAGTGCAGCAAATTCAAATGTTTCTGATTTCAACCCAAACCCCAAAGTATCAGACAGCTGTCTTTGCTATAATTCCAGAGAGACAATTTTTGTTCCACCATGAGGCACTTTTAAATCAATGCTTAAAAGATTTTTTCTATATAAATTGCAGTTTTAGATTTTGATTAAGTAATAAAGTACAATTGTACTGTAGGTCAAGCAAAACATGTAATATAACCAAGTCACTAAAGATAGCAAATACTTATGGCTTTGGTGTAATTTTGTATTTAAGAGCTTGGTTATGATCAAAAAATAACTTTGATAATGGACACAGACACACTTTTAACTGCTAGATAAAAAGCAGCAGATTTGCAGAGATTTTATAAATAGAAAGCTTTTTAAAGTTTCTTTAACATTGCTTGACTCGCTGCACATGCATTACATCTCTTTTATTTCAAAAACATATTGGTAAGCCTATAATCATCACTGATTTTTAGAGTAAATCTCCAGAATTTTACAGAACAGATCTAAATATCGTAAAATATGGGAATTGACAGAACTACACTCTTATTAGTTGCAAAAAGCATAATAAATTCAAGCAAAATATTAAATAAACAAACACGCAAGGCACACAGCTTGAGAAAAACTACATTAATAACTGCCTGAAATCTGCAGAGCTGCCTGTGGAGATCACATTCAAAATAAATAGATCCATTCACATTTAATTCACTTCAGCTTGTTTTGTTCAACTTATTGAACAAAATCTATGAATGTGTTCTTTCAGAGCCACATGACGAATGTAAGCGTTTTAGCAAACAGCTATTTTATCTTTTCACAGTTAAACAGTCTTTTAATCAAGCCTGTGAAAATTAAACCATCCAAAGACACAGACCTGACAGGCTTTTCCAATTTATAGAACAAAATTTGTTTTCTGTAAATATAATTTCACGTTTCTATCTAAAGATCAGTGTTATTACAGAAATTCTCTTGTAGCATCATATGAATAAAACAAAGGCTCTTGGGTCAGTAAAAACAGGTTACATGAGCTCAAACAGAGATAAAGCAAAGCAATTGATGCTCTTTATAGTCTGGTATGGGTTTATATATTATGCATGTGTAGATCAGTTCTGTTTTACTTTGACTTAATATAAGTTTGTGTAGAATAACCATTCAGAGACTAATAATATAATATGTTCATAATTAATTAGCATCACCCCTGGTCTCCCATTTCTCTCAATGTTTGAATGCTACTTTTGTGGTCCTGAGTATATATTGTGTGTGGGTTCTGTTTTAAACTCTAAGTATACTTGTTTTATACTGTTTGTATAAAGCCATGCACTAAACAAACACGCAGATCCAAACCTAAAAATGGCACATTGTATATGATGATATATTTCATTCTTGTCTCTCTGTGTTCTCCCAGCTCCTCTCTCCCTGTGTGATTTGACATTTCTGAGATTTTTCCCCCTGAGGTTGACGTGCTTAAAATTAATATTATTCCTAAACACAGCATGAAATAACACAAACACAGATGACACACAAAAACAAGAAAATGAAGTGAGAGATCACGATAGAACACAATAGAACATGCTGGATCCTGAAAATATTGTAAAAATTGTTTTTAGAGAGTCTACACCCCATCAGACAAACACAACCCAGTCGCCCAGGGCTCAGTGAAGGATCATGGGAAATTTCTGATTTCAATTTCAATTTCTGAAGTGTCTGTTATTTTTTGTGGTACAGATAGCACAAACCTTTGTCCCATTGCACTAAACTCTCAAAATTACTTGTCTAACCAGTTTCTTTGGGGAAGAAAGAATCATCTTATCTGTCAATCATTATTACCTTGGTGTTTTATTTTATCTGACAATAGCAGAATTAAATGGTCACTTTTCATATTTATCAAAATCACAATCTACTTTGGTTCACTAAGTCAGTGTTTTGGGATTGGCAGCTGTGTTTACCAACAAGTATGATTCTTGTATTGTCTCATATTGTTCATAGAAAAATATCAGTAAATTTCTATCCAGAAGTTATAAATACTTATCACTTGACATGGACAAACTCAGCTCTGATGCCCCAAGTTCTGACTGCAGATCTCTAGTATAGTTTGCCTTTAACTAAACTCTAAACTTTGGCAAATCAAATGACACATATTTCCTCAAAAGTGTTCATTTTGCAGCCCAGGACTGTAAAAATGCACACAGAAATGTGTGCACCCTGACTCTCAGAAGCTGCATAAAATTGACCAATCAGATCGAATCATGGAATATGGCAAGTACTTGCTTGTAAAATGCATCAGTCGGTCAGTAAATAATCTGTGTCTGTGGTCTAATACTGAGGCTATATCTCATGGTGCAGCACTTTATTGTCTGTTATTGGGAAATGAATCTTAAAGGCTGTTTGAAATCTTGTAGAACTTCAGGGAATTACATCATATTTTGTTTGATTTCATATTCACTCTTCTCCAGCTTTTTTAATATTCTCTGTAATGTTATAATCATGACTTGTGCATATGTGCACAGGCTCCCATACACTGCATTAGACTGGTATCTTAAAAAATCAACAGAAATACACTTTTACAATCTCTCAAATTCACACTGAGACTCATTGCCCTGCTTATATTGTTACATACTCTTTAGAATTAAACCAATACAACAGGAAGAAAACAATCAATGAAAATGTCAGGCCTATATCTGAACAACATAAAAAGCTGTGGTGATGATTAACAGAAGTTCCTAAATGAAAGTTCGGAAGGAACTTACCCTATATACTTTATGCATCTCACATGGATAATTACATGAGAAAAAGTTCAAACTCCAAACTACAGCAAAGTCGTGATTTAACATGATACTCAAAGTGGCATTGTGGCTCAACATCTCCCCATCTCCCTCTCTTGTCTTTTCTTTGACAGGCAGGTCTGTGATGTGTGACACTATTGATGAATATGAAATTTCTCTACGAGTGTCATTATCCTCACACTCTGAAAACTAATGTGATGCACTGTTGTCTGCAAATTAATTTGCTTGCACATATTCACACATAAACACACACACATTTACTTATTTATCAAAATGGGGACATTCCATAGATTTCTATTGTTTTAATACACAGATGGTTATGAACACTATAACCTAACCCTAAACCACACTCTAACCCTAACAGGGTTAATTTTTTGCAAACTTAAACAAAAACTTTCTGCAATGTAAACAATTTTTACAATTTAAAAACTCTGAAATCTAATAAACTCTGTTTATTTAATTTTTATAATAATTACACGAATAAGAACGTCCCCAAAAAGAGGTTTTGCTCACTTTTGAGTACAAATCTGTACCCAATATATGGTTACATACACACACACACATACACACAAACACAAACATACAGTCATTGGCACATACATTTATTAAGTGTAAAATCTTTCTATATTCACACCCTCATTCTCTTTTGCCAGTATTCATATCATCTAACACCTTTAGATGAGATCTCTGTGTCTCAAGCATGAACAATTGACACAACCACCTCTTCTTTGTGGAACATGAATTTCACACAAACACTAAGAGGAAAGGGGCATCAAATGAGTGAAGCTCTCAAAAATACTGTGAGAAATTCTACACTGTGTGGTCCTTCTTAATTGGTCAGATCCATTCGCCTTGTGTTTTGCTTTTCCTTTCCCCATACAAGCAGAGGCAGTAGTTGTGCTCAAACTATGGGCACTGTGCATATCTCACACTTTCAATCCTTTATTTAATTTGTCTACTAACAAGTCTCCAACAGTAAGCAGTAAACAGTAAACTAGACACAGCAAAGAAAAATGATATACTGTGTTTAATAGTATTCTGTAATATTTTTTGGACAAAAATGGCCAACTTGTTTGCCTTGCTAGGGCTAATTTTATAGCTAGCAATTGATGTACCTTACACACTGTTTAACTAATATTTACATTATTACCTACTCGAATTACTGCTTCATTCCATTTACTGCTGGAAATGGAATGGAATTCATCTTAGGGATTTTTCTTTGTTGTCTTCACACATCACATTTTGTAAACTATTTACAGAGTAAGTTTAACAGTTTGAGTCTGGTACAAAGAAAAAACAACTAAATCTATACATAAAAGAACATTTAAAAGTAGCAAAATATCAAGGCATGGCGGAACATTCCTAAGTTTTCTTGTGACCTTCATATAACAAAAGGAAAAAAATAGAAATCTAAATATCAACCCCTGGGACATAGAAGTAATAGATTTTGAAGAAACACCTACATACACTGTGCACAGTAAAATTCCGATATGCACAGAATTCCCAAATGGTCTACAACATTTGTTTGTCAAATGTAGCATGGAACAAGGCACACTGCACAGAATACTGTATCCCACAATGCAATGTGGCTCCATTTGACTTTCCACTCTCAGTGTGACAACTGTAAGCAATTACAGCTACAATGATCTCTTTTTTGATCCATTATTTGACAACAATGTAAGTAAAAACTGTTTGAAATATTATAAATTGTAAAATGCCTCTGTTTCACTCAGTGTTTTAAAAACAGCAGGCAATATACAGTGTTTACTATGAATTATTCAGTAAGTAGTAAACTAGTTTCCATTTCTTTCCAAACATAGCTATAATGTATATATCCCTGTCAAACGCAAATGCATTCAGGCAGGCTAATACAAACTCACATTTACTCCAGTTTAGACTCCCCCTCGAAAAAAAAACTTACAAATGCCTCACAGCAGACTTCCAAACGAACATTCACACATACACAAAACCGAAAAGAGAAGTGACGACATGAAGAGCAAAGTTACGTGTAAATGAAAATAAACCAGATAATACATGGAACCACAGTTCAAAAGATCTCTACCATCTACTTAAAGCAGTGACCGCACGCCTTTGAATACTTTCTCCTCTATGACACATCCATTGTTCTATTCTTCAGTCTACTCTTTTTCTTTCAGAGTGGTGTAAAGGCACAAAGTTCAGTCTTGGCTTTGGTCCAAATCCATTTATTTTCTCACAAGTGCTCCCTTTCTTCCACTGTCTCCCTCTCTCCTCTTCCTCACCTGCTCTAATTTTCATTTTTTCCCCTCTCTCTTTTCATCTTTTCTGATGGCAGTCTGATGTGTAATGAAAGGAGAGATGAGGGGTGTTTCAGCACACCCTAAAAACACATATGTAATATAACATATATGGTGTGATATCATGTCCAGTCATAAAGCACAATAGTGAGACGGGTTCATATTTCTGCTTGTTTCTTCATAGTATAATGCAGAGGTGAGCTCAGGCCGATATTCATAGTCACTGCTCTATACAGTTTTCCTAACTATATCTGCAACACATACATATTCTGAGTCTGCCCTGGCCTTGCTGCAGAGCATGCGAGGACTGTGAACGAGAACCTCACAGTAAAGAAAAAAGAGCTCTTTTATCTCCACAGCATGACACACACCAGGTTTAATTAGAAAATGTCAGCCTGGCATCAGTGAATGTGTATTTCTGTGCTTCTACCAACAAACCCAGTTTTGATGAGTTTTGGACATGTTGCATTCTGCCAGAATGTTTTTATCCCAACTGCATGTTCAGCTTGGTGCTGCTGTCCTTTCCAGAATTAATTCCTTTGTCCTTTTATGCAACACTGTTTTGAAAAAATAAATGAATAAAATATTTCTTTGTTTATTCTGTTGAAATGAAGAACCTAGACCAATTAAAACTAGTCTTATTTGACCAGTTAAAGGTACATTTAGGCAATTTCATGCTGATTTTGGTTGCTCATCCCTTAGGCTGGTAAGGCTAATCTACTTGTAAAAAGCATAACTATCTTTAAAGTGCAGAAAGCATTTCTTTATGAGTACCATAAAGAAATGACTCTATTTGGTGTTTTGCATTAAGATCACACCTGTTTTTTTTGACAGCCTACTGCTCTGTAAACAGCAAAAAAGGCTTCTTTTTTTTTTTACCAAACCAGAACATTTTTGAAAATTTTTGTCTGTCAAAACTTTTGCAGACCTTTGGAAAGAAGGCCTAAGGTTGGTCAAGATATGAGGCTAATTCAGTGTCAAAGACTAGTGAAAGAAGAAGCAAGATGGTGGAGATTTTTTACAGTTCTTATATGTTCACCATATTTAAGGTTGTTTTTTCAGAAGGGCTCTTAAAGCTGTGGCCACGATGCATGCCAGTCCTGACCCAGGAATAATCTCAACCTGCTCCCAGATGGTAAATTTTCATCAAGAGTGCTTTTTTGAGTGCTTGGTTTGCAAAGGAAGCAGATGTCTGTGAATTTAAAGGGCTAATTGATCCCCTGTGTGCATTTGTTCTCTCATGATGACAATAACACGACAATGTTACACTTGCTGTTAATGTTGCCAGCGTGTATAAAGGGATTCTAAATGTCTATGGGAGAGGGCAGATGTGCATGTAAGTGTTATTTATTGGAAGAATGTGAAGTGTTTACTGCAGGACAAGAGCCAGTGTCAGTCCAGTTTAATCCCTCTACAAACAGTAACACCATCCTTTCTTCTCTCTCCACCTCATTGTCTTATTCTCTCGCTCTCTTAATCTGTCTGAACACACACTCCGCAGGGTTAATGGACTACATATTTTTATTCCAGTCTTGATTTAGATCCTCTCAGGTGGATGTTTTAAACTGAGAGGAGTTGGGGCCTCATTCACGTAGAAACAGCACATGCAGAGCAACAATAGAACCACACACCTCTCCTCTGTGTTTCGCATTAACAGCTAAGGCACGTTCAAAAGAGAAGAGGAAATATTCTTTAGTGCCTAAAGATTGCAGAGTTCAGTCGAGGTGATTGGATTAGCTTCTCCTCTGTACATTTAGAGCAAGAAGCAAGTTAATGTGCGTCTGTGTTTTGGCTTTAGCTACATTATGGGGACCAAATTGTCTTCACAATGAAGGAAAACAATTTAAAGGCTTAATAAACATACCAAACGATTTTCTAAATGAAAGTGTAAAAATGTTTTCAGTGAGAATAAGGGCAACTGAACCTCCAGGATACTGGAGGAACTATCATTATCTCACTATAAAAACAAAAGAGTCAACTGAAAGTCCTCGTAATGATAAAGTTGAAATGCATTATTTAGTATCTAGATGTTGAATAGTTTAAAGATGTAAAGGAGAAATAACGCTGACATAGTATTCAGTCCTTGACATTTGAACAGTTACTCACATTGATTTCTCATTGTGTTGAGGATTGGTACTTTTAAAAAGTTACACATGATACAACAATGCAAAACTCATAATAAAAAACTGATTTCACTATATGGAATGCAATATGTAAAGTTATTTTACACACACATCCACTTAAGAATTTCCTCTAGCGTTACAGAAATATGAATCACTTTTGCTTGCACACAGACAAAACAGATACTGAGGTGTAAGTGATGATAATTAGTGATGCAGTGGGGGTTTTGATTACCATCACAGCCTGATCCCAAAAAAACACACAGACTGACGGATAAAAAAGGAGGCATGCTGGAAATATTTTCATTTAGGCTTCCTTGTGCTTACAAAAATAACCGTCTATTCTTTTGTCTAGCTACTTTTACTCTGTCATTTACACAAAAACTAAATACAAAGTATCAGTAATACCAGTTATTTCATATGGAAGCACAGGTTTTACACAGGATACGTAATCCACATGCAGGTCTCATTAGGTTATGGGACACCTGTTATGTCTTTACATTAAAGGTTGAATGAGTGTTTCTATGTAAAACAACCCTGACCACAAACGTGCCTAAACAAGCCTTACTAAAATATGTCTGTGTTATATTTATGCCAGCCAGCAAACAGTACAATAACACTGTATTTAAATATGGGACCAATTTACAAAGTGTACAATTTTACTATCCACTGAGGATTTACATGCTTAAAAACTACTGTGGAGCTGAAGACATCGTAAACTCTCTGATGATGACCATTATTAAATAATCATTGCATGCTGGGGACCAAATATAAGAGACAAGATACAAGACAGTATAATTAAGAACAACAGAATGCATATTAAAAATGTTCCTCAAGAACAATTGCTTAATATTACCCTTGTACTCACATGACATTTTGTTTGTAGCATGTAGGTCATTGTGATCAACTTTTATTATACAACCCCAATTCAAAAAAGTTCCCAGATGCTTACAGACTGTTGTTAAAAGAGGGATGCTAAACAGGGGTAAACATGCCCTTGTTGCATGGTGTTGCTGCCATCAAATTCAAAATGAGCTAATATTTTGCATGAAATAGTAAAATGTCTCGCTTTCAACATTTGATATGTTGTCTGTGTTCTCGTGTTAATAAAATATGGGTATATAAGATTCGCAAATCATTGCATTCTGCTTTTTTATTTACATTTTACACAGTGTTCCAATTTTTCTTTTAATTTGGGGTTGTATAATTATACATATTTATAGATCATACATAATTATACTTTTAAAAGACATCTCTACTCTACTGCTGAGAGTGTTCATTCTGTCTTACCTTCATGGGTTATTTATCTGTGTACAGCAGACACAGTCAAACAGCTATAGAAAGTCAGTATACTGCATATTCAAATCTAGCCAGTGTAAATCCATAACTGGACTGTTAAGATCATAGATCAGTTTGATCTACACTGTACTATAAGAGCCACAGCCACAGTTTGTGCAGTAACAGCATACACACACAGAGGATAAGCAGAGAATATACATTATCTCTGTGCATGGTATGAGGATTAAATCAGTCTTTGCCAATCATTAATTATGTTTAATTTGCTATGGGTTTGCAACTGCTAGACAAGCACATCAGTTGTTGTAAATGCATATCCAGACCTATGCATATACAAACACAGCTTTCCTTGAGGAGTTGAGCTGAAATCACTGTGAAGGGGGGAACCAAACGGAATGGTACCAATTATCTGTGTTGAGTGCTGGAAATTAATTTGATGAACTCAGACAGTGGTATACTTTAGATGTTAAGCGTATGAGGATTCTGGCAGGATTAGGAGTATTAAACATGGTTAATAATGTCTCCTGATGCTATTCCATTTTCCCCAGGAAGCCTCTGATGAAGTTACAAAGTGTTTTATAAATTCTTGTTGGCAGTGCTTATGTGCTACATATAGCCCAGCTTTATCCAGTCGCATGTGCTAAAACAAATATAAGAGGAATACACTGATACCGTCTAATGAAGCAGACTGAAATCAACAGTTCCAATCTCATTGGCTGGCACTGTGCAACTACTGGGGTACACCAGCTGATTAAAACCAACAATTATTCTGAAAATGCCAAAGAGTTCAGTAAACTAGATATTCACAGGCAAAATTAGATCCTGACTCTAGATTCTTAACTGCTTTGTCTGAGTAATTTGTACTTTCAATAATTAATTCTAATTATGAAGTCTACACACATTTCTGCAATTTTTTTACTATTTTTTCTGTATAGCCGGTCACTGACTGTCAAAGCTGTGCAATTTGTAAGGAATTGTTATTGATTTAAATATATAAGTTTTATTTATTTTTATTTATTTCTATTATTGTGCTAGCATTTTAGATAAGACTGAAACGTGATAAATCTAAACAACATTTGAAAAAACTAAAGGAACTGCCATTTTTTCCTTATACAGGTAAGCAAAAATAAGCCTGAATAAACTGCAAACTGTAACAAACGTTACCCACAGTCAGAACTGTGATTATGCTTGACTATTCTAACCCTAGCAAAACTTCCATACGATCTTTGACAGGATGCTGTTATTTGAATCTACATAGGTGTGTACCTGCAGCTTGCACTGCGGTTGGTTAAAAAAATGGCAGCTGATTCAGACAAAAATTATGGAAAGTGACTGCCAAAGGTATTATACCATGACTATGATTGTGTTGTACTTAATCGTCCATGAGCAGAAGGAAACGAGGAACTTGCATTAATCTTTAATTCTCTGGCATTGGCCATGGGTTCCAGCAGGACACATACATCGGGAGAACAGTGATGCACATGAATAATGCATCGAGAGAGTACATTAATTTCATGCAGGTCTTGGTGTCTTTTTACAGCTGCACTAAGTGACAAATTAAAAGGGTTTTTGAGTAGATGTAATATTTATGCAGTTGTGGTGGTGGCCCTTTAGGTGTCACACTACTGGTTGTCTGTCAGCCACGGTAGAAAACAGTCCTCTGTGGTAATTATCTTTCTAGTGGGTGCTGGCCCTGCATATGCATTTGTTTTCGCCCAGCTCTTCATTACAATAATGCTTTCTGCCATCTAAACTGCGATCTGGGAGTGCCTAACAACACAGAACAATAACAATTGCATTCTGAATGTTTCATTAATTTTGTTTCCTAAAAATTAATGTGTCTTGTCATCTCAACTGGACCAAGGAAGGTATTACAACATGGAACAATAACAATTTAATTTTTATTGTTTCATTTATTTTATTTCTTGAAGACATTTGGGGGAAATTCGCTAAGAATGAATTGCGACCACTGACAGCGGTTGTGAATTAGCATGCACGGAATTACACGAATCAGGTAATGGCACTAGGATGCAGGAGAGCATCTTTTCACCACTGCTATCCAGACAACTGAATCACCTCTTTAAAATGTGCCAAACTGCACCATGACTCTGGATATATAATGTTTAGATAATATATAATCTTCCCTATTATTTGATAATCATTTAATTAATTACTGCTGTCACAATTCAGCACACAGATTTCTTTTTTTAAATAATTAAATTTGCTTTTAGACGATACATAGATTTTCAGTTTATAGGTATAATATATAATGAGCCATATATAGAAAGAAAGGAGGTACGGTTGCACCAGAAACCAGAGAATAAGATTTAGGATTTGGTTAGAGAATCTGATGCAGGTGTTTGTAAGTAAAGTGTGAAATAAATATCAGAATGAAGATGTTCGACACAGAAACAGTAGGTCCTGTGTGTGTTGCTAGGTGCTGGGAAGCAGAAGGCGAGGTTGTCAGAAGTGATTCCCTCTCATAACAGAGACAACAGCAGAAATACTGTCATGCCCCTCTGCTGTGCTGATGTTTGATGATGATGATGCTTCTATGTGTGAGATGCCTGATGCAGTCCAAGCTTCCAATGCAGTGCACTACAGATGCCAGAGCAGTCAGCAGCTCTAATTATCACTCACATGCGTAAATGCACGGGTCTGTATTCACACTGAATGGAATACAGGGATTGTCCATGTCCATTTACACTGAACCTGTTGACCTCACACTTGTCACTGTCATTTTTCCTGGTCTGTTTTCTCCTCTGCTCTTTAGATTCTTCTGCCATCCTCTTCCTCTTTCATTCTCGATTTCATACATGTCTGGTTGCCAGATTTTGTTCCAAGACCTCTCTACACTCTGCTGATGGCCATGACACACCTCCCTGAGGCTGATTCGAAGTGCCATACACACACACACACCCAAGCAGCATTACAAAGACTCTCCTGTCCTGCAAACACGTGGACTGCAATTATATAACAAAAAGATTTTACAGATTTTTATATGGATTATAGATAAAAGACAGGATGGGTACTTAAAGGGGTAGTACACCCAAAAATGATTTACTCACTTTTTCACGTTTCATTTAATCACACAAGAGCCTGGCATGGCGCACAGTGAGGTGCCAGGTTTAATTGTGTATGAATGAATGAGATTTAGGAGCTTCAATGCAGGGAAAATTAACAACTTAAATTTTAGTCTGCAAAAATATTTCATATGGCTTCAGTTGACTTGGAATACAGTGGTAGAGTCATAATGACTACTTTTCTAGTACCTGTGTTGTTTTTGTTTTGCAAAGACCATTAAGAATGGATAAAAAGATAATCAATATTAAGAGAAGAGACTACACCTTTAGGAGCAATTTAAAGTAAATGGTGACCATGGCTGTCCCTGGTCCCCATTACTTTTTATTGCATAAGTAACCAGACTACACATTCTACTGTATATTTCTTTTGTATTCCACACAGGACAAAAAATTCAGAGTTTGGAATGATGTGGGTTTATGATTTATTTTTAAATGAGGAGTTTTCATTTCACTGTTTCTTGTAAGAAGTAAATGTTCTTTCTGGAAATTGTGAGGGTAAAAGTCCAGAACCCATCCTCCTGTCTTTCTCTTTCTTCCTTTTCTCTCTCTAACACACTCTGACCTTCAGCTCCTGATAGACAGATGTGTAGTAAGACAGGACTGAATAGTCTCTTGTTCCCTTTTGCTGTCATGACTGAAAAAGCTAAAAAGTTAATGGATTGTGGGTCTGTAGGTGAGCTTCAGTGATATATGATTTTATACACCATGTCATACTTCAAATGGCGATAGAAGAGATATTACAACAGCAGGAGAATCTTAAGAGAGTTAAGACAGAACCCAGATGCCCGCAGAACAGGTCTGCAGCTTTGATGTTGGCACATAAGCTGAGTAAGGAAAGCGTGAGCAAAAATAGCAGAGCTGCTTTCTTGTTTTACGTTTAGAGGCATACAGGCTCATACTCAAGATTTATGAGAGCCTGAACCAAGAGTATAAATCCCTATGTAAACATATAGCTCATGTCACGTCTGCTTTATCGATCCAGCAAAAGGTTTCAGTTCCCAAGAGTCCAGCCTACCAGATCTCACTGTTATGATATTGATGTGTTGAAAGGAGCTTCTCTTGTCATGGTGGTGAAGTTGTCACATGACCCAATTATGTCTATGTTGCGTTTAGATGTTGTTGGACAATGAGCATTATCTGAAATGATAGATGGATCTGGGGCCATGAGATACCGTGTGGTTGGCGCTGGGCAGAACAGAGCCGATGGCTGAAGCTTTATGTCTGTCTGTCAGACCTCTAAGAGCTGTGACTCACATTCTGGGCCTCTGATCAATATTCTTCAACTTTTACAAACGTTAAAACTGCATGAAAATCTCCTCCAGTATTTGCATAAATTGTCTATATTACTGCTAGGAGCAGGTCCCTATCAGCCTATTATGGTAGGTTTGATGCTCTGTGTCTTAAGGACATAAACAGCCTTCAAACACTGTTACAAAACATGGGCTACAAGACATACAAATCTAAGAATCCATGTCTGATCCTCCTCCAAGCATGCTATATTTTACATTATACTTTTGTGTTAATCTGCCATTCTGCATAATTTTTAACAATGAACTGATTTGATGTGAATGTACAAATTCTCATCTGTGCACTCATTGACCTTATCTCAATTAGGCCAGGAGAGAAAGGCCACTCTGTGATGACAATCATTGTGGGGTCTTTGTCTAAAAAAAATTACCAGCTCTTGCCACTGACCAGTAGCAATAGAAACAAACATTATAGTCTCATGCAGTTCTTGCCTGAGAGCTGATAAACTCCACAGCACAGCATGTGGGTGTTAAGAAATGGGTTGTGTACTTGCAGTTTTTGTGAATGATGGTGCAACCCAGAACACATTATCATAAATGCAGTCGTTTGCAACCCAAATATAGATCTGCTTGCTGCGGGATTTGGTCATATTATCTGCACAGGAGTTGCTGATATACCTGTGCATGCCCAGCTTTCTACACAAACCACAGCCACAGTGGACCTAGGCACTGTGGTTAGCAAACTCACCATAGCTCACCCAAACTCCATGGTCACACACTTCAGTACTACAGCAGATGCAGCGCATCGTTCAGGTGCCATTCATCTGATGTATCATAAATACTAAATATTCTGACATGCTACTCAGGTATGTGCTGCTTTTTGCAGACTGTATTGAAGAGAACTACAAATATGTGGACACAGAGTGTGGTGATGGAACACTGGGGCTCCCAGGAGCATGTTCTGACCCAATCTTATGTCCAAATGAACAGAAAACTGAATAGAACTGAAAAAACACAGCTGTACAATACAATAAAGGCACAGTGTGCAGAAGTCTGCTATAGATGACCGATTAGTCCATAGTGGCCAGTGTGCTTTTCAACGGTGAGTCACCAAGTCTCATGGTGAGTGTCTGAGCACTGCAGAGGAGCCTGGTAACAGAACCCATCCATCACTCCAATCACCAGCCTCCTAGCCTCAATTCATAAAGCAAGCACTTTGACCAAAACAGCCTTTTTGTTTGTCTGTCATAGTGGGCTTAGTAATTATTACCTAAAGATTAAATGCAGATCGACCAAGACGGGAAGTCGCACATGGGGCCGTATACCATAGCAAGGCATGTCAGCAGCGCTGTTAGACGTTAATGAGAGTAATTTTGCCATAATAACAGAGCACGTTGTGATTGCAATCGTGTGCTGTGGCAAGGGTGTCAAGGAGGGGAGAGCTCTTTAGAAGACCCTTTAACTGCAATAATGGCTCATAATTAAACCAACATGTCTGGGTGAAATATGCAAAGGCATGAAGATTAACACCTGCTTTTAGACTGAGCAGTATATTAGAACAGTCCACCATCTGGTGCCTGCAGCTCATTCACCCTAGAGTAATTAATGACCGTGTTCATTCTTCATAAACTTCTTTGTAATCACGGTATTAACAATGTTATTATGTACATATTTTCATGTTCATATAAAAATGTACATTTAACAGAATATATAACTGGACAAATGGGGCTAGCTTGTCCATATCATAACACAGATCCATAGATTTGTTGGTTCAGCAGAATGTCTAGTCAATGTGTTGTGTAGTGGACTGACTCAGTTGTTAGGTTTGTGTTTTTCTCTGACTGTTAAAGATTAGAATTTGCTCCAGCTGATAGAAACAGTCCTTTAATGTGTTAAGTGCAGTCTTGGAATGTTTTAGCTAGTCATTTAGTGTGTCCCCGGCTTTAGAAGAATGCTAAAGGATGGCTGGCCTAAGTGAAAACTTCCCATTTTTACAAGACTATAACACAATATTAAAATCAGTATAAAAACTGAAGTGTAAGTGATGCTTTCAATTATCCATTCCTTACTCATTGTACTCCTGGCTCTGTTAATTACTCTCAAAACACACATTAACCAAGTTACAGTTATGAAGGCATGAGTCTTACATTGTACGGTAGTGTGGTCAAGTCTGAAATTAAAATGTGCTTGAGGCTAATGAAGAGCTCTCCAGACAACAGCTGTGTTTTAATGCATCCGTGCACTACACAGGAGCCTCCTCAGAGCAGCCATTAAATAGCCATAAATCAATTACCAACCTTTAACATTAATTATTTTTCAATATTAAAAACATGAGTGTTCTCTGATGAATTCTACCAATGCCACGCCCACATATCCCATCAGCCCCTGCTTTCTGACATCAGCACATTTTCACCTAATGGAATCTGAGGACCTGATATCCAGTAGACACACATCATTACACTCTATTACTGTACTGGCCCTTGTGTGTATGTGTGTCAGTCTTTCATACTGAATTAAAAAGAAACAACAAAACACTTTCTGGGCTGTCCTGCCAAGAGATTCATGATGGAAGTGTATAGGAGGTCTCATGTAGAAAAGCAGTTTTTGACAATACAAGATCTGCACAGTTAACTAAATATTGGCCAGTTCATCGCCCTGTATGATATTTCAGTGTATCAGTGCAGTTTATAACTCACCTATCTTCTCATAGAACCACAGACGTTCATCTCTTCTTATGAGGTTGAGGATGTTTTTAGGGCTGAGAACTCAGTCTGGGCTGTTAAACACATCTGTCGTCACAAAGATGAAAAGTTTGTTTTGTAAATTATGGTGACAGTCCTTAAAGCAATTATCAATATGACGACATTACAATGCCATAAAGTTAATTTAAGTATTTAACAAACAAATCCAATCAGGGTGTTAGTTTACTTGTAAAGTCTTAATAGACAGCTGACAGGAGTGGACCTGTAAAACATGGTGGCTGGATCTGAAACTTTCACACATAGCTCATGTCTCAGTTTTTGTGGGATACCAAAACCCACATGAAAATAAGCAAAATACAGCTTTCCTATTGTGTAACAAAGTAGATCAGTTATTAGTAGAACTAGTTATACAGATATACATCTGTGGAGGGACAGAGAACCGAGAATTTATACGCTAATGTATACCTTTTGTTCAGTAACCATATACTGTAAGGTAACTGAACATATGAACTATAAGGATATGTAAAGACTTTCTCTCGTCCTCTGTGTTTTTTCCCTCTTACCTGCCAACAGAGAAGTGACATTGCAGTCTAACTGGGGAATAACAACAATGACAGAATCATGTTAACCATGACGTGTATGGGTTGAATTTAACCATATAATGGGAATAAATTTGTACCCAAATGTTTTTTTTAATTGTAATAATGCAGAACATTTTCTGTTGGGGTTAGGGTGAGGTTATATATTGTTTAGCTGTGTATAAAAACTATATACATTTATGGAACGTTCCATTTAGATATATAATGTGTGTGTGTGTGTGTGTGTGTGTGTGTGTGTGTGTGTGTGTGTGTGTGTGTGTGTGTGTGTTCAGTTGACAATCATAGCTTACAAACACAGGCCCTCACCATCACTGATTTAGATATAGTGGCCACATAAATTTGAATACTTTTGGACACTCAACCCTGAGTGTCCAAAAACCCTAAATGTTATTGCATTATATACAAAATATCAAACCAACTGAACAGAACTCATTTTTTCTAAGCCATTTTTAATTTATTTTTTTAACCAACAATTTTAATGATTTATTTTTAACCAGCTGTCATTTTTAGTAATTTTTAGCTAATCCAATTGCAAGTAGCAGATTAATCATAAGTATAGTTCATTACACGAATCAATTTAATACTCAAAATATGAACAATATACCTATTGTTTCATTTTTTGACACTCAACAAACATCTTTTTAGTAAATGTTTTGTTTAAAAGCGTGTTTTTGCTTAAACACAAAATGCCACTTGGTTTGATACCATGTTATAATAATTAAGAGACATTAATACATTTTAAACATTCAAATAGCTTTTGAGGTGACTGATCCTCAATATTGTTGAAAGGTGTAGACACTACAGTGGCCCTAGAAACTCTATCCATTAATTTCCTTTGTGCAATTTCCATCTCTTTCACCTTTCTTACACAGACACACACACACACTGCAGGATCTCCCAGATGGCTGCATGTCACCTCACAGGAATCCATCAGGAATAATGAGACATCGGTTGGACAAACTCACACAGCGACACATCCATACAGACCATCCTCATCCATTGCTGCAATGAGCCATCTGTGAATCATAAAATGATTTATTCAGAGATAAACATCACACATGCATTCATTCCCTCTCTCTCTCCTCCTCACATGAGACACATGGGCATGCTTTCGTTTCCTTTTGCCTTTCTACGTTCTGTCTGTGTGTTTGTCGTTGGCATGCGGTATTCTCTGTTCACCTTAGTGAGCAGCAAACGAGCTTGGAGGAAAAACCAGCCCCTCCGTCGTTCTCTAAGGGATCGTTCCGATTCATTCTACCAAGCAACATCTATGTCTGCATCTCTCTCCCTCGGTCTTGATGGATAGGAGGAATGATGAAGGAGAGATGATGTGCAAAGGAATGAATAATCAGACTGTCTGTGTCCCCTACTGATGTCATCATAAGTTGTGAGGACACCCTCTCCAGAGCAGTAAACAGCACTTTGAACCCCGAGACGAATGCTGCTCCAACAACTGTACAAAAAAAGGCCTCAAGCATAAATCAGAAAAATGACTTAAGTTTGACTTAAATGAAACCCAAATGCTCATCCATACACAGTGACAACACTGCATCTAAAGACCACATGAAACCACTTGAGGAATAGTTTGCTTTCCTGTGCTGGCAGAAACTGGGGGGGATTATGGGTGAGTTCAGGGAGTGAATTTCAAGAGAAGGGGGAATTCCATTTTAAAATGAAGACTATTTTCATCTTTTATCCATGTAATAGCCTCCAAACATAATGGCAAATTTCATACATAAATATAGTTGTCTTTTCTGCATCTGTGGTTTAAAAATATAAACAATGTCCTCATCTAAGGCCCCCCCAGTGAATCTCAACCATTTTCAACACTGTTAATATCACAGATCCCTCTTAATTTCTAACCACTCCCCCTAACCACCTGGCTTCATTCTGGCACCTGACACCCACTTTTCATGATCCAATCGACTCCCGTCCTACACATTTCTTTCACTGAACATCCTGTTTCACTCAGAAATATGTCAGAATACAGAAGTAAAATCGACTGCAAACTCAGTTTCACCTTTTTTAAAGATCAACAGAAATAACGTGCCATTGCAGTCCAGAGCAGAAGCAATTCCCTGAGTTTCTTATCTGTACTTTCTGACAGAAAAACACCAGAAACAGAATACTAATCAACAGTCATTAACCACATACAACTGCCAAGCAAAAGATGTGAATGTGCTAGATAGTACTCCATTATTTACCAACACAAGTAAAAGATTCAACCTCACTGCAGTAAGAACCTGTAGTAGTACACACACGTAACTTCACTTTGAACAAAAGATTTTTGCCCCCTGTATGTGTTAATTGCAATATTACCCCTACTTCTGGAATGTGCTGATGTCACTGAACACTAATGGCTTTTTAATGGGATTAAACAGGTTGGTGCTGGGATGACCTTGATCAGAGAGGTTATATGTTTGAGAAAATCTTTGGATGTATTTTTGGATCTATTTTTTAAAAAATTGCTTCCATACATTGAAATGACTTGGCATCTGTTACAATGTCAGTATGTAATGTAACTGTAACTGCTATTTCACTGACAGGAAGAATAATGATAAAACTGCCCCACATTCTTTTTTACTATGCTTTTACTATGCTTTTTCACCAGTTACCACTTGTCAATATCCTCACTGCTGAATACCATGTAAAAAATACCAATAAAAGAGGTCTAATTTTACAAACAAACAACTCTGCCACTTGCTCACAAACTAAAACTGAAATGAACAGATGTTGCACAAATTTTATAACTCTGAAACCACAGGTGACACTCAGTCAAACCGGTGGCTGTGTTCCAAACAAATATGTTTTGTCTTTACTTTGATATTAGTGTTCTTAAGAACAGAAAGATACTTCGTGAGCTCAGTGAGGGGAACAAACACTCACAGATGTAAGTCTGTATATTTAAAGTTTTAAGTTAATTTAAATGAACCAAGTTGAACATGTTTTCACCATAAGCATACATACATACATTTACCAACACCCATTAGCGTTCTATCTATTTAATCATTATTTAGTCTCTAAGCTAATTTAAAAAGGAAAAGGAATGAATTTTAAGCGCTGATCTACTTACATCTTTTTATAAGTATTTTTGTATAATAAGATCAAATATAGTTGACGTAATTAACAGAAAATAAAGGTCATGTATTATGTAATCATTAAGGTTAGAAGACGAGAAGCTAGCTGGACTCAGAAGTTATACTGTTTGTTTATTCCTCCACATATAAAGAAAGTGTGAAAGATTAAAACACAAGACCATCCAGGAAGATGTGAGAGAGGCTAAGAGATAATAGACAGAACATTAGTATGATATACCTAAATGCCACAACAGCACTTAAAATGTCTCTGAGAGAGACAGATAAAAGAGAAAGATTTTAACTGACTTTAACTGAAAAGTGTTCTTCATTCATCCACTCACAACTATGACAAACATTATAATCACATTATTTCCATTCAAAGCTAATAATAATTTTTTTAACTTACAGATGAGACGTTACAAAGCATAGAGTTTAATAAACCTCTTCTCACTGTTACAATCTAATACACACATACAATAGATCCCTCTGTGATTCATTTTTTTCTGCATGTTGCCTTGAAAGGGGGAATGAAAGTTGTGGACTTAGTTACAACTCATTGTGTCAGAAAATGTGAGCTTACTGCTAAGCCACAGCTCCAAGTCATTTTTGGCCTTCTTCCAAAAAGAATGGTGTACAGTATTTAAAAAAGACAAGCTCCTGAACAAAATTCATTTTCTGAGGTAAGCCAGGAATGGAGGTGGGAAGATCCAAGAATTATTTCATATTTTCCCCCTTTCAGCTCCTTTACAAATGTTTTCCTAATGTCTCTCATTGGCTTTCATTGATAAAATGGCCAGTGGAAACATTCAAAGACCCCCCCCCCACCACCACCACCCCCATGGTCTTTAGGAATATGAATGGAAATGAAACATAATTGAGTTAGTCCCAAATTAATTTCACCATTTGAAGTTCGGCTTTGGACCTAGAAAGACAGTCTGAACAGCAAACACACATTGACTACATGACATTGTTTGTTCTTGTATCTTCAATATTCTTTCATTATTCCAAAGAACTAAAAAAGACATCAAGGAAAATTGGAAAAAAGGAAAAAAAATGAATATTTAGACCAAAAAAATCCCACCTTTCATAGGAAGTGTGTGGGAGCGTAGTGATGTAAAAAACAGCAAATTATGTATTATCCATTATATGATGTATTATCCATTTACTGAGACAAATGAATGAGAGAGACAAACTGTAAACACAGTGATCCTTCAGAAGACGAAAGTTTAGACATACATGGGACTTTCAAGTCAAATCCCTGTTTCCTGAGTGATGGTTGTCTATAAACTGTCCACAGAAACATTATGGCATTGCAACCCAGTAAATAACTTGTCTAGAAGTAACAGAAAGTGTTAATTTGTTATTCCTATAGAGATGATTATACTACTAAATTAAGCACTGGATTATTAATGCACAATAAAATATGAAGTTTGTATCCTTATGGAGATGCATACTGCCAAAGCTTTCAAATTGAAAACATCTACACCATGATCGCTTGTGTGTTTGTTTAGAGATAATGTTAGTTTTGATATGGAAGAGTTTGGAAAGGTCCTGCAAAGAAAAATGTATGTCCATTTAACAGAAGAGACTTTATTATAAGAAGGTAAAGGAGAGTGCCAGTAATAACACAACTACAGTTAGAGAGCTGAATTCAGCACAAACCGAAGCACAATTCAAATGTGATTATTTGAGGCTTTCATCAGGACATGGGAGAAAAAACATTACCCAATTTAGGACAGAATCATCACACAGCTAAATAAAACATGTTACAGCTCAAGTGGATCGGAATGTGCCAAGAAACACTCTGTGATTCTGCAATAATTGCATTTGTTTCGCTACCATACAGCCGAACCCAAAGCTTTTAGGTAGTTTTTTTTAAACTACCTCTTGTGATGAATGATAAATGTGCTGGTATGAATAATACAGCAAATAGTTCAGTGTTTAAGACTGAACAACAGTAACAATAGTAAGCATAAAAGACTAATTATATCCTATGTGCGTTTACTCAAAAAGATAATGCCAGTCTGTCTGTGAGAGGAACAGGTTATACTGTGCTATAGCAACCCTCTATAGATGGTAAGTCTTAATCCCCAGAGTAACTCACATCTCTCAAATAAAAGAATGTTTGTTTGAACTTTCAGTTGCACTTGGTGGACTTCAGAAATGAGCAGGCAAAGTCTCCACTGGTTTGTTGTTTTTGTCAAAAGTAAATTCAAGCAGTTCCTCAAATGTTCTGTTTGATGAAAAATACAGAGCCTTTTACTTTACACTCAGAGTGACTAACAAGCCACCAAAACTGTAATATTTAAGCAGATAGTTACCTGGATGGTGACATGACCACTGCATTTAGCAAATTTGCATTTTTTCAAATGTAATGCCTGGTAATAATGTGACTTTCAATGTTTCTATTTATTAACATTAGGGGGGTTATACAGTATCATAAGAAATACAATTTTCCATGAACTATTCAAATAGAGTGTGATATTAAAAAAACATGTTTGATGAGCTAAAAACTCAACAGACTAAAAAGACCTTTTGAAACTAAGCTGTTATTAAATCTCTATAGGTTATAGTCTTATTAACATGCCTGCCCACACTGACCCAACAAAATTTATTCTGTCCCAAGAGCATGACTGTTATACTATTCATTTTGAAAGTCAGTCAAACCTGCAGCCCATGTGTGTGAGCACAACAAAGCACTTTACATGCAAAGATGATGTATACATAGAAGTCTTAAAAGGCACAGCAGCAAGAATTTATTGTATAAATCACAGCATGGAAAATAATTTTTAAGGCAATAAACCACACAAGGCCATGCATTACAGTGATTTTACCCAACGGATGTTCCTAGACTGAGTGGTAAAATCCCTGTAATACACAGTCGCTTGTAGTTTATTGCTTTAATAAAGCAGCAATGACAGCAATACAATAAAATATACAATTGTTCAACAAACAGTTAGATTTATTATTAATGCTTATATGAATAAACAATTCCTCCACCAAGTATTAACCAACTTTGCAGTTGTCAATCAACATAGCAACATGGCACATTAATACAGAATGCAGTAAAGTGTTCCGGTAGCCCATTTGGTTACGCATTGCGTAAGCAATGCAAAAGGTTGTAGGTTCAATTCCCAGGGAGCACATATGCTAACAAAATGTATAACTTAGCGTCTGCCAAATGCATAAATGTTATAGTCAGATAAATACAATATTTTCAAAAGCTCGTTCAATCTGAATTTAGAGTCAATGCTACCCATTTTATAGAAAAACAAATAAACAGAGGTTTTGACATAATAAATAGAAACAGGATAACTAACATTACAGTTAAAAACCTTAAAAAACAAATTATTACATTAAGTTTTGTTTTTAGATATTTTAATCTTCAGGCAGACGTTTGATTTTTGTGTAATGACAACAACTTTAGTAATTTGCCATTTTGATGCTGTTGTTAATGTGCTATAGATCATTTCAATTTGAGTGTTGTTGAACAACACTACACAATTATAGAGGATATAACCGTGACAGGGCTCTCATCCTGCTGAATGCAGACAGAACACAAACCATCACACAGTCTCTAGGGCAAATGACACAAGTAAAACTCACACTCACCAGTCAATATACTGAAACAAAATACTTGTGACTTATGACTGGCCTCATACGTAAAATAAGTGGACTTAAATACCCTCACCCTCCCTTCATTTTGAGTGCAGTATGGTGACAGAGGTAGTAACTCATCATTGTTGAATCAGAAAACAGAGGCTATAAATGGATTTTGGGGAACTGCGTGGTTGCTCTGTTGGCCTACTTATGAAGGCTTCACAGACTTGTCAATCAGCCGTCTCAGATCTGTTGGCAGACACACTGTGATCTATTGAATTATTTTAGATGAAAGCATTATAGGATTATTCTAATTGTTATACACGTGACAGAAACATGGCAATCGAGCTAATGCAACACTGCCCTCTAGTGCTGAGCTAGATATACACAATGTAAACATAAAGGTTTCATTTAACCTGGGTAAACAAAGTAATCAAAGTAATCAAATTACCAGTTATGGCCAAGTCATTCTGCTCAGAAAATATTACAGTGTTAAAGGGATGGCAATACAAGATTACAATAGCTGTAAAACCCTTATGCCATTAAACTGAGTCTCTTTTCATGATATGACAAGATGTACTGATTCTTTCTAGTGAGTGTTCAGTCCTTTGTCATCTAAATTCAAACAGCAATTAAAGCTCTTAAACATGTGCCCGGCCCTTCTGGCATCTTCGTAGGAACAAACAAGTTAACAAACCACATTGATGTTGTTGTTGTTCTAGTGCAATACTGTCTTTGAGCAGCATGGATATGTTACCTTGGCAAACACTCGCCAATGTAAATATACCAATACACATGCACTCATTTGCTCCCGTAGCTTGCTATCTCTTTATCCAGGCTGAGGGCAAGACGATGGTTGAGGAAGAGGAGCTGACCATGAAGGAGTCTGTGTAACATTGCATCCACTCAATCACTCTTCAGCAACACCTGAAAATAACAGCCAAGTCAGCCAGAAAAAAAGTATAGTGCCAGATAATCAATAGCTTGGGAACGTGCCTGGTTACTTGAAATATGTGTCCATGCTCCCTGCCTGCCAACACCTCTAGTCCTATCCATTTAGTAATTGCATTAGAAAAAATATAATTCAAACTTCTGGAGCAAATTCCTGCAGAAATACCCCAAGCTCACTGACTGATTTTATGGTTTTAAAATTGAATTTAAGATTGTGTTTGTGTTTTGTTTACATCAATCTGTGACTGTAGTGATCACAATGTAATCAACAGCCTGTCATGTATCGCATATAAAATGAAGCATAATGCTAATCATTTGAACTGTGGCCACTGCCAAGCCTGTTTGTGCAAAGCACATGGACCAGTAAACCATCTTATGCTGAGACTACTTAGTTATTAGTATGAGCATAAGATTAGTTATTAGGTAATAAGAATTAAACAGGAGTTCAATGCAGCCACGACAATAAAGGCCATGCAATAGTTTTCAAACTCCAAGCTGCATGAATCTACGAAATTTGACAATAAAAACACCAAGTTTAACATGTATTTCTAAGAAAACATACCTTGAATTTGCATTTATGGTTCATTTGTTTGCATTTCTGTGACAGCTGCAAAGACTTGTGCTCTGCAGTGTAGATTACCATTGAAGCTGTCATCCTGTTTTTATATGGATGGGAGTGATCTACTTTTGCTGCATCACACATCTCAGTTGCAGTGTAAACTTTGACAAGCAACAAAAAACCTTCACTGTATTTACAATGAGTAAGAGAAGTAATTAGTAATCTGTAATGGATTACTTTTTGAAATAACTCTCCTAACACTGGTTTATTATCATGTTGCAGCTCTACCCAGAATGCCCTGGGTGGCTGCAAGATTGCTGCAATGGGCGCTCCTAAGTATTTGCTTACTGGCCTAAGTCATCTAAATCTATCCCTATTTCTTATGATATTCTGGTTCCAAGAAATGGCTTTTCAGATCCCTAACCTTAAGTATAATAAACAGTTATTTGTAAATACTTTTTCATAATATGACATCTACTCCTATCAAAAAACACCTCAGTACCAGATCCCAGCAGATACAGACAGAATCGTATTATTGTTTCTTATGGACCTCCATACAAAACATACCATGTTAACTATAGTCTCTGATGAAACACTAGTTATCAGTTATGACTCAAATACTTGCAAGATTCTCTGCTTCTTTGAGCACTACGTTTAAGCATCACACCTGGCTACAATTAGTTTCTCTTTCTGCATTAGACGTCTCTGCTCAGGGATAAATTCCCTACCATCGACCCCCGGTCCGAACAACCTTTACTACCATTGTGGACCCAAAACGCATCAAATTTACTTCCGTATTTCGTCACATGACTGTGGGCCAGATGATGACCTCTAGATGGCGCTCGGCTGCATTTATTGTTTGTATGTCACGTTGAAAAACAGTTAACATTTACTCTATAGTTTTATATCCACTATAGTTAAACCTAGTCTTAAATGAATCATATACAAACTAAATTTGTTAAAGGGAATTCGGTAAAGGGAACGGATGAATGAATGCAGACTTCCACTAACTCATCTAGATATACCTTCCTTAATCTCAAGAGTCAAGAGTCAAGATTTATTTGTCACATACAAGTTATATATAGAATACAAGAAGTAGTGAAATGTGTGTCTGGATGCTCAGTTAGACTGTACAGATTAAACTAAAAAGTAAAAACACAAGAAATGTAAAAGTACTTAAAATACAAAAATATATAAAATTCAAAAATAATCTGAAATTATCTTCCTAATCTGAGGAACATACTACCAAACTGTTCATTCTGCCAAATCATTCCTCACAATATTCAAGAAACAGCTAAAATATTGTTTTCTTGACTTGTGAGTCACTTTGGATAAAAGTGGCTAAATGCCTAAATGTAAATATACTCTGAACATTACCACAAGCCTTGTGAAACGGTACAAAAGCATTTCTTCAGGTATTGGACTCAGATAAGGGTGAAGGATTCTTGTGACATAGGGATATTTTTCAACAGCCACATTAATCTAAACAACTTCAACTAAACATCACAACGCATTTAAAATCACACACACCCTTTCTTAGTGCAGTGCTTTCCTTCAAGAAACAGTTGGACGAATTCAAACACATGCACTCATACACACAATGGACAGCTGTTTTGCTTAACAACTGCTCATCATGCTTACTAAAGACATTAGGGAGGAGTACCCACACCCCCACACTTCCTGCTACACCAAATATACATAAACATATCACATACAAACTGATTTCCAACATGAAACCTTCACTGCAGGATACATTATTCTGTTTGAATATAGTTATATAATGACAAAAGTAGAAACTGTCAAAAGTTAGAGAGCTGACAGGCTGATACTCTCCATAATTGATAACAGATCATGTGAAACTTCAGATAAAGGAAGTCAGTGGGTTGAAACAAAAGCCAGACCTATTGAGATCTCGCTGTTGCAAAAATGATAGGATGTGGTTACAATGATGGCAATTCTTCACTCTTTACAGCTATTGTCATATTTTTATTCTGAGTCAGGGTAACATAGCAAAAACACTTTCACAATGGAAACTCAGCATGCATAAGATTATCTCTCTCACGACAGAGTTGTTGCTGAGTGGATTTCAGTGGTTAAAATAAAATCACATACAAAACACAAGGGGCAAATAAATTACTTTCATCCAAAGTCTATTGCATTGACTGCATCACACGAAACATTCTGAACTATTGTGAGCTAATTGATGTATACCATTTGTATAGGGTAAAAAACAATATTGATTACAATTAAAATCACAACTGAAACATTAAATATATATTTAAATTGTAGTTTTAAAAGTAGTAAAATAGTAATGCACTTCAGCAACTAAAAGTCTAAAAAAACTGAATTCAAAATAACCTTGGTTGGGCAAAGCATGGATTTCAAAAAATTGCTTTTAAATAGTAACGTCTGTTTACTTTACAAAGAGCCACATTGGTTCCTTATCTGGTTGGAATCTACAAGTGTGCAGGATATGAAAGCTTGGCACACCTTCAGGTTTTTCAAACCACCTCTTGTTTTTAGCAAAACAAATTCTATAGTTTAACTGTTAGTCTTAATCTTCTTTTAATTTGGTCAAAGCAGAGACATCCCTCAAATAGTTTTACTGTGCATGTGTGCAGACACATGTCTGATATTATGCCAGGGCATTAGGAAACGGCTGGGAAAATACTGACTCCTCCCCTGTGCAACAGCTCTGGAATGCAAGTGCATGTGTAGAGGCCACGTGCTGAGGCCACGTGCTGGGGCTTGACTAACCACAGTCAAGGTCCCTGCAAGACCGGTTCATTTGAAAAACAAGTGACTCAACCCAAAAGCCAATGAATAAACACACAGTGTAGTTTAGAGACAATCAGAAAAAAGACTGTTTGAATTATGACCCTAAATTTCAACTTTATTCAGGATTACAAACAAGCTTTTCAAGTCACACACTCCCAATAAAAAAGGGGGGGTATACACTCAGGTAGGGAAATTTACAAAACATGCACTTGCATGGAAGGCAGAACTGTAAAACAACTGTCTGATTGGTTTATGGACAAATCTAAATCTCATCTAAGAACACTGCTTGAACATTAACGTGGTTATCACTTGCTGACCAGCAGCAAAAGTTGAGTTAAAGCTGTCAGTCAAGTCCACAGTTTGAGAAAAAAATAAAATCTTAAAAGAACGTTCAGTTTCCAGACAAATCAAAACATAGGGGTAAAAATAATTGGATAGGATGAAAACGTACATAATAGTTAACAAGCGAGTTATGTGAATAATTAAGTATCCAGTTTAGCTATTTCGATGGGCAAACAACAGTGATAAAGCACATAATCACAGCAACTGTTTAAAAAGTGCTTGACAGGAGAAAACCTAGAAAAAAAAAATGTATTTAAAAAAATGGAATTAAAAAATATAGGGCAGCTAAAAGTATTGCAGTGACATGTAGCTGTATGAATCTAATCCTTAAACGTCATGGAAATAGTTCAGGACGAGATGACCTGTTAACTTCACTGACATGGTTAGACAGCTTTTGGTTTATAGGGTTTAGTATTGCCAGAAAGCAAATCCCACTAAACACATTTCTTCAGGTCCCTGCCAAGTCATGCATGTCTCATTTGAGGGCAGTGTATGAGCAATTAACAGGCAGTAAAATCATGAATAGAACCACACATTTCTTAAAGTTTCTTGAGACGACTGTACATGTCTCTCTTGCTGCGTTCTCCAGCCCAGGTACGGCTTTTAAGACGGAACTTTCTTAGGTCTTCTTTAAAGTCTTCATGAGCCATTGGTCTATAATCCTGAGGTTCACACTCCAACTGCAAGCAAACACACAAATATATATTACAAGCTTTTAAAAAGACTGTATATGCTAAAGTCAAAAGATTGACATCTGCTTAAATTGTCAGACAAAAGAATTTCCTACTCATTTTACTTTGTGAAGTCACTCATGCACACCTTGTAAAGTGGAAAAAACTCTTTGTAGCCGCCTTTCAGGATGTACAGTTCAGGGTAATGGAGGTTGGGATACTCATTCAGAATCCGATCTTGTTCTCGAACGTAACGACACATGCGCGGGCCACGCTCAGATGAAAATTCACAGTGAAACACCAGCAGGACACGTTTCTCAGGACATGTTGGGAGGATAGGACACTGCAGAAAGAAGTCTTCGATTTGGTCCTCTTGATGGAGATTGAGGGCACCCTAAAAATTGACAGTCATTGAAATTTGCCCCATATATAAAGACATACAACAGCATGGAGGTTATTTGAAAGCAACTGTCTCACCTTAATATGGCCACCTTCATACTCGTATGGATAACGACAATCTATGACAAACAGCCTCTCCACCAGATCATTATATTGACCGCTCATGGCTTTAATCATCTGATAAAGAAACGGAGGTTATTCGAAAGAAAAAATTAAAAGGTCAAACTGAAAAAAAAACTCAGGAATTGCACAGAAAGATTTTTTTTACTGACTGGTGAGCATAAAGTTAACTTTATACCCTGACTGTGGCAGAGCTTTTATTTACCACTAAATACTACATGATTCCTGTGACATTTGGACAGCACAGTGATGTGTTTTAACTACACTTCTATGTAAATCATACTCTTCAACATTATACCTACAATTTGTTCAGCATGATTTGCATATGAAATGTACACACTGTGTGTAAAAACTTACAATTTCTGGAGTGATGTATTTCAACTCTTGGTGTTTTCCTTGTACTGTGGGTAGTGCAGGAGCCTTCAAACAGATAATGTTTGATTTAGCACTATGTAAAAATGTCACCCCAGTCTTTACCAGTACAAAATCTGACAGCAATTAAAAATATGATGATGCTCACCTTGGTGAAGTCTCCTATCACATTACTGGGATCTGTATCCAACAGTCTTTCAATATGGGAGTGATTAAATGACTTTGACCTTTGAACCTGTATGAGGACAGATCAGATTTAGGGCTTAGATTCTAGCTGCTAATGTGTCAGTGTTAAAATGTTCTGTAGTATAATCTGACCTGATGAGGCATGACATCCTCCTGCTCCATAGGAGCAACCTGTGTCCCTGCCAGGCTCCGCCTCCTCTTCACTCTCACAGGTGTGTTCTCATCCTGAGGCCTCTCAGGTCTCTTTAGTGCCACACGCCCTTCTGGGTTTGGCATGGAAGGAGAACGAAACAGCCCACGTGGACGACAGCGAATCACAGGCTGAGTGCAAAAAGAGGGTGTGTATATCAATAATCATAAATCAAACCAACTAGAGAGAAACAGTAAGAATCTGCTATGCCTATTAAAGAGGAACATACCGAATCAGTACTGTCTATGCTCTGCTTGGCCACCAGAGGAGCTGTAAGCAGACTATCCATTCCAAGTGGAACCACAGAGTCATTCTATGCAAACAAATACAATACTTAGAAACAATATTTAAATGATGTAAATAAACAATATAGATATGACAAGAAAAGAAACAAGAAAATTCTCACCTCCACATCATCAAGCCCCTCAAAGAAGCCATCCTCATCATCATCATTGACACAGGACAGAGAGGGGCGTCGCAATATGAAAGGACTGCTTTCATCAGAAGAGTCGGTTTGATGGGATGATGGTGGGGACAGCTGAAGGAAGAATCAAGCATTTAATCAACATCACAATCAAAGGTTAACATTGTGATTTCATTAGCAGGACTGTGTAGGGATGTCATACCATTAAAGCAGGAGCAGAGTTGGGTCGGCAGGCAAAAGCATCCTTAGTGCCCCCAGTGGAGCGTATGCGACAGCGAGATGCAGGAATGGAAGGCTTTTTAAACTCAAAATTCTCCTGCAAAACAAAAGGAAACAAAGAAGCTGAAAAACACCCAAAATCAATCACTTCTTGGCCATTTTTCATGACTTTCAGTTGCATATGTTCACTGGATTGTTTTTTATTCTAGATTACCTGAAATTGTTTGTAATTGTTATACAAGTGTTTTGTAGATACAATAACTAGAAGACTTCTCGACTGTTTTTTAAAAAGGTTTTTCACCATTTTAAAAATCCCTGACATTTGCAGGTTTAACATGACATCGGGAGACACACCTTAGCCAAGTTTTCTTTGTCACTGCCATGTACATGAGTCCAAACTCCATAACGTGAAGAATCACATTCCTTATTCTTCAAATTTGGACTGTGACCCAATAACTGCACCTACAGAAAAAAAATATATATATTTTTAACCACAGAGAAAAATGGCTTAAATCTGAAATTCCAAAAATATTGGTCTAGGGAGGAAAAAAACAACTAACAGGCAAAGAATGTATCCTCCGAATAGGCATTTTTCTGTTTAAAAGAAAAAAATAAACATGAGTAAATTACATTAAATGATTTAAACAGCTTTCAGAGAGAAATGTCTTCACTGCTTTTTAGTGTGACAACTTACTCATTGACTATTCTTGTTGCATCCAGCAATGCCTTCTCAAATCTGTGTGGAAAGAGAAACAATGCTGTTAAATTCAACTTCAACAGTTCCTAGTGTATTCAAAACCTCCTCTCACCCACAAAAGGACACTAACAGAGACGACAATTTCTCTCTCAGACTAGGCCCCTCACAACTCTAGATTTAACAAATACACTGCGATGCCCACCTGTATGCAAAACAGCCCTAAAGCGGCTCCAGAAAGGCAGGGGGGTCTTCTAATTTACCATATGCCCTCACAATGTTAACCCCTCTGCAATCCTCTTTTGTTGAAAACAGGAGCAGGGGGAGAGAGTGAATGGGGCTTTGGAGGGGGAAGGAGGTAAGGAGTGTGGCTCTTTCATAACATAGGAAAAGGGGGAAATCAAAGTTAAATGGGTTTCAGCTCAATACTAGTAACCCTGGTTACTCCACACACAGAAAGCACCACTATTTAGACGGCTGTGCTCACAGCGCATGGAAAGCGTGCCATTCCAATCACCCAGCCCCCATCTGCAACAAGCCACAATTCACGCGCGCGCACACACACACTGACGTGTGAGGAACCCAAACAGCTGTAGCTTGGCTGCAGATAAATGGATTCCCACTGACACCAAATGACTAAGGAAGGAACACCATCAGACTGCCAGGATATAGAACTCACAACCTTTAAGGGGCGTTTTTGGAAGCTGGATCAGAGGTTTATTGCATGCTGGGTACATAGCACTTCGGCAGATATGTACTTATTTAATAACAGTGCTATTCAGTGTGGTTGTTGTTTATGATGCAAGCAAAGCAGACAGCATATGTTAGGTTAAACTGCAGAAGACAGATACACTGGACATATACAGAGTCCATGTAACGGCAGAGATTAAAATTGGATTTATGATTCAAGACAACAACCCCTGCCAAGTTCTCAGATCTGATCTGATCAACAGGGAGACTGGGCCACAGATTTATTCATACTCACTTTTGCTCAGCATCCAGAGTGTCCAAAGGGCTTGGGGAATCCAGTCCAACACCTGGAGATGGGGGAAGGGGACACAGGTGAGACAACCTGTACACCCTGTTGATGATTATACAGCAGGCCTACACTAGATTACTGCTCACATTCCAACTTGATTATCTGTCACACCCACACACTGAATAGCTCAGCTATGCCATCAGTATACATTTTTTATTTGACATCAAATGCAGGTTTTCCAAGCTAACCTGCATCAGAAGAGGCGTCAGATGCGAAGGAAGGGATCTTCAGGAGGGGCAGTGTTTTCTTCCGCTTTGGTGTTTCACAGTGACTGCATCAATACATCAAAATAAAACACTTAAAAGCTGAAATACATTGCATGCCATTGTAAACAAAAGAAATTAACGCGAATCTGCATGTTTGTTTTATAAGAGTAATGAGGGCTAATAAAATGAATCTGCACTGATCATTTTTAGGAACCTGTGAAACACTCACCCTCCAAGAACAGCTAGATTATTCATGTTCAGAGCCAGATTAGTCACTGGAGAAAGCACTGCCATGGGTCCGGGGGAGGCCAGGTTCTTCATGCAGGGAGAGCCCTTTGCCCCGATCTCGGGCAAAGAGAGCCCTGGAGGTCGAAGGCTGGACTCAGGTCCGGTGCTGAAAAGATCATTTACAGGGCTGATATCGCCGCGAATCGTATCCAATTCCATGTCTAAAAGGACGCAAATTGCCGAATGGTTGTTGAAAATAAGGATCCAGGCAAACACGACCAGGACGACAAAGAGTTAAACCAAGTTAGCAAGCAGCAACCCAAACAGGGGCTTAAATTATATCTTGTTTTGGGTTAAGAAAAGCTTGCTGAATGTTGCATAATTACCGACATCCAAATAATCCACATCACACATGCCGGGGGAAAGAAATAAGTTTTAAAAAGCCATCATTTATCTTTGTTGTCAGAGAGCTGTCGATAAGATCGCACTCTCTCTGACCTTTCCAAACTTTGCTGAGGAAGAGAATGCTGAATGTATCCCTTATTTATGTTCAAAACATGCAGTCCACAAGCGGCAATCTATGTAGCCAATAAGCCGCGACGTTACATCTGAGTTCTCCAATAAGATGAGCTTCCTCTTTTTTCCGCATTGTTCTCAGACAGAAAGTAGGCGGTCCGAAGAATGACAGATCAGTCTATTGTCGAATAGAAATTGACGCAGTAACGTCACTGCTCGGAGTTCATCCAATGGATTTTATTTTTACAATCAATTAGGAGGGACGAAGATGTAAAGATGTGAGGCGGAGAAGAATTTTCCCGCGGAACATTTCGAGCAATAGCTTGGGAACGCCCTAGTTTACAAGACAGCCAATCATATGACAGGGTCCTGGTCTGGAACGTACCACTTAAATTGCGTGGACGTGAAAAAAATGTAATGACATAAAATCACAAATTGTATTTGGTTCGCGATTGTGTTGATAATTTGTTAAAGCTTTTGTCATAGAAATCTCATATTAAACTAGTCATGGTACACTGTAGGGCAGAGTATTCTGTAAGTGTTACAAATCAACTTGATGAAAACAAATGATTATGCAATTTTTTTAATGATTTAAATATTCAGCTTTCTTCTAGGCAGATATCAACCTAAACCCAATTTTAATCTAATGGCAAAGTTGTCTTGTTAGGCAGTGACAAAGATTTGGTATAACTTAAGTTGTGAACTATGAACACCGAAATCTTTAATTGTGTAATTATTAATTTGTAAATATAGAATTTATGCTATATTGTTAAAGAAAGTAAAGATAATCATGTCTTTCATCAATTCAGATTGTACATTTGGTATTGTTGTCATCATGTAAAAATATACAATATCTTATATGTGGGTTTATCTGTTTGTTGGGGGGTGCACATTAGCTTTATGTCTATGTAGTGAGAATATATGGTGAGCACATATGGGTCTACACGTAGGCTACAAGAGATAAAACATGTAGTCACTTACAGTTCAGTGCACACCCAAAAAATTGGCAATATCTCACCTCACACGCGCATACTAACATACTAACCCATAGCCTTTTAAACACGGCTCCAATTGCTGCTGGAGATTGCTAAGGTGCACAGACTCTTTTTATTCATTCTGTTTATGCTAACAAGATATGCCTTTACTTTAAACAAGGACACTTCACAATCTTTCACACATCTAATATAAATGTAGAACCGTCAAATGCATTTTTGGATCTTTTTAAACATTCATGGTATAGATGAACCATGACAACCCCATTATAAAGACAATAAAATCAGTTTGTGTTAGCCAAGATCTCCTGGTCACCATCCCCTTCTACTCCCGGATCCCTCCAATTCCAGTACAATGAATCTGTGGGAATAGAACAGGAAAGTGCCCTGATTCACTTACATGCCAAAACCTAAAACAAAAAAAAAGTCCTAATATATTCATGTACATCAGCGGACAAAATCTTGTGCCAAACTAGATAAACAGGCTATATATTAAAGGATCTTAGAAAACTAGCCCAGACAATTTTACAAACTGAAGTTGGCTAACAAGTACATACCTGATGTGAATATTCACAAAAGGACATGTGGAGCTTCTTAGCCACACTAATACACAACTGTATCAGAAAACTGACATAATCTATACATTAACATTTATGTAAACAATTGTTAAAAAAAACAATTGTATGCTGCTCAGTTAAAGAGGAGTACAAAAGTAATGCTTTAGAATTCAGGTATACAAATCCTACCGAATCTCATACCAAGCTAACAATTTTAGGTTGTAAGAATGTTTTCATACTGTTTCCATTAAGTAACTAAAATGTTTAAAATGCTAATTGATAGTTTTAGGAACATTCAGTTGTCCTGTTTTTTAAACATTATGTTAACAGTTTTGCTTGAAAAATGTTAAGAAAGTTTAAGATGGTTATTCAAACATAAAAAAGCATTTCTTAAATGTTTCACTAACTACTTAAGAATAATGTTTTCGATATATCATATATAACATTAGAAAAATGTTCTACTAACATTACTGCAAGAACTTTGAGAGAACTTTTAGAAAATTTTTATTAGAGAATTTTATCTGGGTATATTTCTCGAAATCTCACGTTTAAAGGCCTAACACTTCCAGAGTGTAGTACTTAACTGGTGGTCCTGACACAATGGCTTATGAATGCATTGTGCATGTGTGATGACCCATTAAACGTATCTGTTGCTATAATGAACTTACTTGATAAAGAGCAAAGTGGAAAGAGGGCCTAAATCTCGGCCCATTCTACTGTGATATATGCTGTATATCTGATCCATATAGTGCCCAAATTTAGAAATCCAAAAGACAGAAATATTGGCAAAACCACCAAAAAACATTGTTTTTATGCAGTCTGTCTCTATATTTGTGGGCATGTGCACATATATACAGGTGTGACAGTGGAAAGAGAAAAAGGAATTTATTCTAGTTCAATCTGTTTACACACAACCAAATTGTGTGTATTGTACACACATTGTCTCTTTGAGACGCCTCAACCCCTGAAATGTCAGCTTTTGTCTATGTGTAGGTGAACGTTCACATGCATGTGACAGGTAGCTCGGCCTAAACCCTTCGCATTTGAGACTTTTGCCACTGTGAACTGCGTGTGACTATAAGCATTTGCATAGCTCTAATGTGGGAGTCTATTGCTCTGTTATTAATGTCCTCTGCAATTAAACCTACCTCATTACCACCCTGAGCTATTAGGAGCAGACCCCAAAGCCCAAAAGGTGCAAAGAGTCTTGCATTAACATGTGCATGCGGCAAAATGAATGTCCTAAATCCCTTTTACAGCCTCACGCACACCTATTGAAGAAATATGAAGTGCTTTGAGGATGGAAATGTGACTTTAGTACATAAATAATTTTGTAAAAAAAAAAACACCTACGATTTTGCGATTTAAAAAGAACTTGAAATAACCCCTTAAACATAGGATGTTTTTATCTCCAGAGGTCAAAAACATGAAGAGCAGGTTTGTTATACAACATGAGACCATGAGTCTATTCTCTAAAAAAAGTCATTCTGTTGTTTGTGTTATTCCTAACCTGAAATAAAGGTGAGACCTTTGGGTTTTGTTATTTGAGGACAAAAACAACAGGAATTAAGAAAGAGATGCAGCCCACATCCAAATATTATCTGAATCACACCATATGTTATTATTTATGAGACGTCACGATTTATATGGACATTCTGACACACATCAAGTGAGCACTACTGACCACTGCTTTAAAGCCAGCATGAAAGAAAGAGACAGAGAGGGCATGAATGAGACGAACAGGAACATCTGTTTATTGAGTCTCCTGGGAACAGATGGGCCTGCAGGGAGAGAATAACTCGGCCCGAGGCTGCCGTTCTAGAGGGAATACGATAAACAGAGACAAAAGAAAGAAGGGGGAGGAGAGTCTGAACAAAAAGGAGAGTTAGGGGGTTTGTTTGGAAGAAGGCGTAGATGCCTACGGGTTCCTGCAGACCTGAGACAGAAGGGAGACGATAGACCTAGAAAGAGGAAGAGAGAGGTGAAACAGGCAGATCTATAGAGATGATCAAAGACACTGGAGCTGGAGAGCAACAAAACAGACCAAAAGAATGTGAGGGGCTCAGAGGTGACCACATGCACAGAAAAGCTTTTAAGCTTTATAAGAAGTTAAACACTGAAGTTTTAATGGCAATGTTGAATGAAACAACATCAATTTATCAAAACGCAACAATTTACTGTACACTCAGTAGAATACAGAGATGATGTGCAAAAATAAGCAGAATTCATAACTTGCAGCATCATTTTCTCTCTTTTATTAAGCTTGTCTATAGCTAATTAAAAAAAATCTTTGTTCATTATTTAATCTTTGTTCATTAATCAGACTTCATTAATTAATAACTTCATCCATGAAACGTCATTCATTAATTGGAAACATAAAAATGTATTTACTTACATAAAATATTACTTATATAGAACATTATATTAACTTCATTAACTGTTATTTCAAATACGGTGATAAGAAGACATTTTTTGTTCTTCAAAACTAACAAAACAAAAAAGGCACAATTTTACCACAACATGCAATTTCAGAGATTTTACTTGAAGGAGTAGCTAATCTGCCTTACAAACAAGAGGTGTTTAGTGATTAAGAAGTTTCTTCATATGCCACCAGCAGCCTCACATGTAAAGTGATTAGAGTGGAATCCATATAATAAATGGACACACTTGTGGGGGTCCTGTAATGCACTATTAACACTGATTGTCTGCATTTAAAATGTGTTCAGTGATACTGCAGTAAAAGGGACATTTGCACAGCTCTGGTACAGCCCAGACTAAAAGCAGTCTGTTATAGTGTGTGAGGTGCTCAATCAGCAGCTTTAATACAACTCTGAATTTGTGCACAACTGTTTGGTGTCGCAAATGTAAAGCTTTAAAGTAACAAACACTTCTGTGTTAAACACAAGTGTGTCCCGCACTGCAGACTCAGCAGCTCTACATCATCAATAATCTACATCTCACCTGCTGATCAATATTTCATTATGCTTGTCATTTGATGCTGGACTGTTAATGTGTTGAACAGATCAGATGTACTAGACATAATAGCATATATTCACAGGAGTTGTTTTCACAACTCTGAAAGCATTAGCCTTATGCCATTAGAGTGTACTATATAACATTATGTTGTACATTGTTTATTGTATAATAATATTTCATTAGTATATCATGAGTTTTCAGCATTATTGCCTATATGGAGAAGTAAATGGCTGTACATTTTCAAACAAAATGTAAATGTTCATTCTTTGCGCAAGACTTAAACTCTTGCGCAAAACTCTCTAGTATGAACTTTTTATCTGGTCCTGCCACATCACCTGTATTGGTTCAATTTAGGTTTTAAATTTTGCAGCTTCAAAACTGTCATTTTTTATTATCATATGCCCTTTCAAATGTTGCATCTTATTTAGATTGCATGTCCTATCCCGTCCAGTGGAAAGCTATATTCCACACTCTCATCACCACGTGTCCCACATGGGGATGTACGTGGACCTCTGTTGTTCCCTTTTACTTATCAGCTTTGTTTCATTTACCACTGATAAACCGTACATCACGTTTCTACTCTCTCCAATACACTGAAAAATCATACAATACACTTTTATGTTGTTTTTTTTTTGCTCTGTTTTTTTCCGTGCCACAAAGAGGAAACTACAAAATGACGCGTTTTCCCGTTATGTGATTTTAGATTACTAAAAGATTTAATTCCGAAGATTTTATAATATCCATTTCTGAAATGACAACTGAACGGCCGGATAAGGCACACGGACCGCAAAAACACAACTGGCTAAATTTTGCATATGCTGATGTGACTTATGTAGTACAGGTATCATGTTAACAAATCATTAGTTCAGATAGATGTATATTCACCATACTGTCGTCAGTATTTGCTCATTACAGTGACCACAACGTCACCATGTGTTTGCAAAAGATAGTGCAGCAATTGACCACAAGTTGGCTGATGCTGCCATCTGGTGCACCGTGACTGTGAGCAATACTGTGAGGCTCAGACGTGCAGCATTTAACGAATGATACATTTTAGTGATTGGTAAAACATTAGGGACGATATTTAAAGTCACATACACCTACATTGTGGGGACACGAGGGAAATTGATTATTAAACATACTAAATTATGCTTTTCTGAAAATATATAAATGCAAAAAGGTGGGGGTTTCTTTCTGTGGGGGTTAGATTTATGAACAGGGTAAGAGTTAGGGGATAGAATATTTAGTTTGTACAGTTTGTAAAAGTCATTATGTCTATGGAAAGTCCCCACAAAGCATAGAAAACACGTGTGTATGTGTGTGTGTGTGTGTGTGTGTGTGTGTGTGTGTGTGTGTGTGAGAGAGAGAGAGAGAGAGAGAGAGAGAGAGAGAGACCTAAAACTAAACTGTTATCTAAGAAAGTTACCTTGCATGACCAGTAGCTAATTTTATAAACACATCAAATTTTGATTTAATTTTAGTATTAAAAATAAATAAATTTATTAATTAATGTTGCTCTCATTTGTCCTCCTTCGTAACTGTATCTAAAAATTAAAATCATGTAAAAACCTAGCTAGTTAGCTAGTTTTAATGACTAAAAATAATAATGTTTAGCTGTGTAGACCTAATAGCAGCAAGATATTACTGATTGTTCACCAAACATATTTTTTAATTGGCAAAATGGAATTTGTCAGCATGGAATTTGATACAGTATGCAAAAACATTGCATACTGTACATACTGTACATCAGCCTCATAACATGAAATTGCAACATGAAATTGGGAGCAATATAATATTTCAGAATGATTAGTCTTATAGGCTATGTTACTAAACATGAAACCAAAATGTAAAATACATGTAGTACATTAAATGTGACAAATATTACAACTATTTGGTTCGATTTACACTTTGACATGATTTTATTGTCCTTTTTTTGCTTGTTTTAATTTCAGTTAATAGGATACATCCTGATATATAATTGGGTGTATTAGTTTACCTCAATTTCATTGCTCTGGGAAAACTTAAGCAGACTACATCTCTTACCCAGCCACAACCCTGTTGAATAAAGTACTCATTCGAACCACTAGGGGTCACTAGAAACGCGTGGGAGATTTCAGTTTGCGTTAGGATCACGTGGTCTTGCTTGTGCAGATACTACCGTATCTCTTTTACAATCCTCAGTTGTTGCACACAAACCTACTCTACCTTTGTGTGGGTGATCTCCATAGTAACAGGACTTTGATCTTGTCCTATTATGAAAGACAGTTAAAAACACCATACTGCCTTTGTTCTCTTTGGTGAGTTGCATTACAGCAAGTACAAGTACAGACCAAACTCAAATAACACCGCGAGTCTGATTTTGTCTGTGCTCTGGAAACAGCTTTGTGTAAAAACCATGCCTAGTTGAATATTTAAAAGCACACAGACTGTAAGATGTAATACTGCCAGAGATTTGATTATTTTTACAGTGTACTTACCTAAGAAGGTATTGAGTAACATAACCTAGCATTTAATATGAGTTTAAGGTTAGGTTCAGGGCCTGCACTACTCTTTTAAAACGCTGGGTTGTTTTTGGCCCATGGTTGGGTAAAACATGGACAGAACACACTGTTACAACCCAGCATTTATTTGGAGTGTAGTTAATATATAAGTAGGTACATAGTAGAACAGGACTGTATAAAGTGATGCCAGGGATTTTTTAATAAAAATATGAGCAATGATGTCTGCTGTAATGGCCACCATATGGTACAATACAACAAGACTAGTTTATGTCTAGTCTATGTCTAGTTTTCTTTTCATGGTCTGGTCTATAACTGCATCTGTCTGCCTCTATAGTGACACTAAGGCAGAGTCTGTTTACATACATGACTCTTCGTAGTTTATGGCTGGCCACAGTAATCAGGCATTCTGACACTTGGTATTCACTCTCGGTGACAGGAAGTGTAAACACTGATCAAGTGACAAAGTCCAACCCACCAATTCTCACCTCCATTAAAGAGTGTCACCTTGCATAATTTTCCCAAATACCCCCCTAAAATGCCACATATAATTCCACTACGCCCTCTAAAATACCTCCATAAAGTGCCCCCTTCTCTTTAGGACCACCTGCATGGTACTTGGAAACAGGCTATCGATAGATCACACATTCCATTATTGATTTATTGAGATTACACCAAACATCACATTCTGTTGCCACAATGTTCACCTCAAGTGAAAATTTCACACCGTCTTACACCGCTGTGTAAAAAGGCATGTCGCTGAGTGTGACAGATACTGTAATATATGACAACACTCACTCTTGTGTTGAAGGCAATTACAATAAACCAACAAACATTATAAGGTCTCTCACAGAGCAAAAAATAAAAAAGAGGATAAAATAACAGAACATGAATAGGTAAACACAAATCAATATTTTTCTCTATTTTTTAAGGAGTTTTTTTTCAGACATATATCATAATAATAAAGGCATATTTTTTATTTAAGAATAGTATTAATTAGTTATTAGTATGCATTGAGTGAATAGTTTTTTCAATACATAGGGTTTCAACTGCTGTGCTAATAAAAGTGTTTGTTATTAACATTACAGTCATTTTTTACTTTAAGCTTAGTGCAACAGAAATGTGGATAAATGGATCTTGATTATACTATTATGTTAAGTGAAATAACCAAATAGACAAATATGAGAAATTATTTAAATCATGCTGTAATTTATAAGTACTTTGAAACAAGTTATTCTGAACCAGGTGCTTAAAACTACTGCCTAAAATACACATTAGTGGAATTAGACCTTTGACAAAAAACCTTTTAGTTACAGAGAGCTTGTGTGTCAATTAACCCATGTCCCCTACATTATAAATAGTCATCAGAACAAACAGCAATTAAAAAATAAAATTCTGAAATAAGGAACATTTATATTTTTGATTATTTGAATTCAAATTATTTTTTTTTGTTAAGTACTTGTGGAAAACAGTGTTACAATCTGATAATCCTGGTTTCTGGGCAATCACTGTTCCAAAAAAGGCAATCAAGTAACCTCATTAGTCTCCAGTTCCATCCATATTCTATTGTTGTCATGATGAGCAGACAAGAATGAAACAAAGAGCTGGAAGGATAATGGGACATTAGTTGCATGGGCAGAATGATTGTGTCAATGGCGCAACATCTGACATGGAAATCAGCCCTGTTGAAGATGCTCCAGTCATGACGGGACCATCAGGGCAAGGTGGGGTCAAACGATGTCTGACAGACTGAATACACACTTAAACTATCACTAGGAAGACCTTTAGCAATTTTATTCAATCTGTCCTGTGGCAGTTCTAACATTTTACACAGAAAAGATATTACAGCCAACTGAGATTATTCTAAGGCAATTCTCACTTACCAGCAATAATATGTATGAAATATGCATGAAAATATTTTATGTTAACACCATAATGACTTAGGACACAGGAGAGAAAGGGCAATAAGCTAGCTTTAGACTTCAACACTAAAAGCAAAATAAAATCATTTTAAAATGTTACAAATTACAAAAATGTGCTACTGCATGAACTAATTATAAATCTCTTGAAAGACACAGTAGAGAGGTCATCTAATGAAGGTGGAAAATATAAACTTAATCTCTAAGTTTAGTTTTACTTTCCCTGTAGGCAAATGTATATCTAAACCTGTATAACTAAACCTCACCACATGAAAAATACAACAACAAGATATTTATTGAAGCTAGACGTAGGTTACCTGGATGTCCAGCCAACAGTAAAAGTGAGATAGATAGACAAAATTGCCATTGCTGTTTCTCCTTGATGACCCTGATAGTCCCTATAATAGTGAAGAAGTGAAATAGTGAAAACAATTGTGAAAAGAATAGGAATGGTCCATTCTGGGACATTATGTGACTCCTGTATCCAGAGGTAAGTTGTGTCTTAACCCATATTAATGCAATACTATTCGCCAAAACTATTTTAAATTAATTCTAAAATTGCGTACATCATGAACTAATATATGACAGCTAACTTATTTTGCAGCACATTCATGGCTTTATGTAAGAAACAATATATGATGCTTTGGGTGGTATGCTGAGTTTCAGTTTACAGAAAGAGGACATTGAAGGAGGGGCAGCCACTGTACTCCATTATGACTATGAAAAGGACCAGCAACTCATAAAGCCCATCAGTGTATTCTCTGTCTGGCTCCAATACACAAAGGTTGATATTTCTAGCCTGGCAACATAGTCTTTCCAATCACACATTATATTGCAGATGATCTTTAAAATATAATAATATATTACAGTAGTCATGCACATCAAAGTTTAGAAATTGTAAAGGAGTGCCAATCATTATGACAATACGTCAGAAATGTAAAAAAGTTTACTTTGTAAGACTAGTACTTTGAAAGAAACTCTTTTGGGATCTAAATCCTAAGGCCAGTTTGCTTCTGTTTATGAGGCGAGACTTCGTGAAAAGTAAACGAAAGTCTAAAAAGTGACTAAAGTCATGAATTATTATTAAAGGCAACTAAGTCTATAGGTTCAGGCACATAACTGCTGTCCAGATGTGCTGTCTAAGCTCTGGGATGACTAAACGGTAATATGCAACTCGCACGGTGTGATTCCTTTCTTTTAAATCCGTTCAGAGAAACATGTTAACAAACAATGAAAGCTTGACCTAGACGGCCAGACAGTGATGTTTTCCCAGCACAGAAACGCACTGTTTGCGCTGTTCATTAGGCGCTTTGGTGTCAGGTGCGTTGCTGTAATTAGAAAACTAGCGGGTCAAAGGAAGATCTGTTTGACTGTGTTTTAGCAAGTCATCTGCACTGGACTTCTCTTCTAGCAAACAGCACGTAGAGTTTGCGGAGCTGCTCATAATACTCCCTTGAAAGAGCGTTTCTTTGTTCTCAATTAGTGTTAGAAGGCAAATCACTTGAAGCCGCTGCTTTTCATCAGTGGCGTTTCATGTCCTAATTGAGAGCCAGTAATGGGGGCTCCCTCTTTAGGAGGAAGTCCACCACTGGTCCTCAACCATAGTTTTTAATGATCATTGCCAGTTGAAAAACTCATAAGAATGATTCTTTCCAAAATGAAAACGTAAGGAGGAGTGAAACTTTTAAAGACATTGAGACAAGGCAAAAGGTCACGTATCACCGTTTAATTAAAGGAACTTATGCATCAGCTAGGCGGAAATGTTCAATAGATTAGGCGCTCTTCGGAGTTTCTCGCCCAACGCTAAGTAAAACCAGCGGTTTACGCTCTCAGAGTGAGAAAACCTGAAGCCAAGGTGTGGTAAATCCTCCCTTCAATTTTCGAGCAACACCAAAACTGGCAAAAACACAATTGACACAAGGTGTCATACGCGCCAGCGACTGATTGAGGGAGGAGAACTGATCAATGTGTTTACATGAACTGCAGCTGAGGATATCTGGCTATGCCTACTTTCATTTGACACCTCGAGACTGAAACTGGAAGAGAATTCTAACATTATCTTCAACACTTTGTGTGGTGTGAGGCTACCGTGGTCTATAACCCAAATAATGAATTTGTTCTCTAACAATGAATCTAAGTCTTAAGATAAAGTGATTTACATTTAGGTGGCAATCTGGAGTTATAAAGACATGCATCTGATTGAGATGTACAGGCTAAGCTGTAATGTGATTAGGCTTTCTCCCTTTTCTTTGACCTCCGAGTGTAAGGGTATTTGTTCCGCTGTGTGGCGCATTCGGCGGTACCCTTTGAATGTTCAAACACGGTGTAAGATGATTTGAGTAACATCAATGCGCTCACATAGGACGTTTCTGTTGCGCACAACCATGCAGTAAATCTGGACCTCCTGGCTCTCGGCTCTCGACCCCCTCTCTGTTTTTTGGGCTACCTCCGGAGGCATGCAGTAGAGAGGGCCATTAGGATATTTGACAATCCCAGCTTGTTACAACTCCATCAGTTAATTGGAACCCTTGTAGGGCCGCTCGTTTGACTCATCTGCCACTTAAAAAGACAAAGGCGCACTGGGGGTCGTTCACACCTCGTGTCCCAGAGCAGGTATAAAAGAGCTGCAGGCTCTACAAGCATCATTCGACTTCACTCTTCAGAAGGTTGAGAAACATCTTGGCAGCGGATAACTTTCACTTTGCATTTTTGGTCTTTTCGCCGCATTAAGTCATGCATATGCCTGGACGAGTTTACGAAACTTTTGGACAATCAATGCGTCCACACGCAGCCTTCCATCCGGACTATGCCAGTAACGTATGCTTGTCCACTTCTTCAAAACCAAGTTCAGGAAAATCCTTCACAATCGACGCACTCCTGGCAAGGCCTGACAATACGGAGAAAGAGAAGACAAACCTCTATCGGAACATAACTAATCAACCAGCGTCGACCACTGCAGTCCCATTTGCGGCACATGTGTACGCGCAAATTCCACAGTTTTCGTATAGCCAGGGTATTATGCACACACAGACTGGATATCCCGTTTTATGTTACCCGCCGTACAGTTACCAGACAACCTGTCGTGGAGCTATGTACGCACAAGGTATGTATTTTGACCAACATATTGTCAAATGTATTTTATCAAAGACATTTTACAGAGCTGGCCTAAAGGAATAGCTTACTGTTGTGCTGACCAATGCCCCTTTTATTACGCACAGATGCAGAGTTTTCAAAAGCAGGAGTCCACTCTCACTATAGACACAAAGCTGTTAAATCCAAACGAATGCGTACAAGTTTTACCAATGAACAGCTGTCCAGACTAGAGAAAGAATTTGCACGCCAGCAATATATGGTGGGATCAGAGCGCTTCCTCCTGGCCTCTGCTCTTCAGCTGACCGAAGCACAGGTAAATAAACATCAGTTATGACTTATTTCACTTATTTTTTAAAATATGAACACTGAGTACATGCATAGTTCAAACACTAAATCAAAATGTTTTATTACCTCCAGGTCAAAGTTTGGTTCCAGAACAGACGCATCAAGTGGAGAAAACAGAGTCTTGAGCAGCAGCAAGCCAAACTAGCCAAACTAGGAATCACAGTGCAGCCAAAGAGCCCAGGATCACAGGGCAGAGAGGACGAGGAGAGAGATTTTACAGAGGAATCTGATATTGACATTGACATTGACGATTCACTTTAAGACTGAGAACATCACAGCTGCTGTTGTACTGTTACACAATGTTTTGTACATATTTGATTTTCTCTAGATGAAACAGTCCACTCTATTTGTACAAATGTTTAATTAACATATATATATATATATTAAGGTGTTTCACTTAAGCACCATTGCTCTTATAAGGGTATTTGTGTTTTCGTTTATAAGTTTGTATATGGATGAAATAAAGGAAATATATTTTTAAAATTGAAGGATTTGCTTGATGTTTTCCTAAAGAAACATTTGGTAATCTTGTGTGAGTTTACCAAAATCAGTCAAAGGATGGTTTCATCTTAAATTATTTAATTATTGAACAGGCTACATAAAATAGCATTATACTGTATAATGTAGTATCCACTACAATGTGATACCCATGCAGTCTCAAAAACACAATAACGAAAAACACCAACACCATTGTAGACAGCTAATGCAGATTCTGTATAAATTAATTTAAATGGTATTAGGTGGATTATTTCATATATATATATATGCGCGATTTCAATGGCTCGTTAGCAATTGTAAACATTCACTTACAATGCATACTTGTAAAACACCCCATATCTCAGGAATAAAGCAGTATTAATCTAACCAAGATATAGGTAATAGGTAAGATATAGATATATTGAATACCATTAAATTTGTTGTCCTTCTGAGGTCAGTTAACATAATATTTGGATGAAGCAGGGACTTTACAACTCAATTGAAAAAAGTTGTCGCCAATTATTTAATTCTACATAACATAAGGACAATGAAAAAAGGGAAAATGTTATCACTAATAACCAAAACCTAAAAGGTTTGAAATCAGAACAATTAAATAAACTGTATCAAAAAGTGATATAGGAACACATTTAAAAAATGTGAGGAACACATTTAAAATGATAAAGACTTATTTGCTGATGTTGATGAAGTTGGACTGATGTACATGTGAGATGACAAAAAAAAGCTTATCTGAGTTCCAAGGGCAGCTGGAGTCAGGTTGTGTGTCTCTATTGTAGACAGAGCTTTTTAGGCATGGTTGGGTCTTCTTGTTGTCTCAGCTCTGCAGCAGACTAAGACATGCTAAAGCACGTTAGCATGGCGGCTTTGTGCAGTGGCTGGCCTAATAGTCTTGATAAGGATGGATTAGTAATCCTGCTTTAAGAACGCAGTGATTACTAGTTAACAAACTCGTCACAATGTTTCTGTTCCACTCTCTTAATCCAGTTAAGCCCCAAAAGAAAGAATACAGAACGACTAAGGAAATCTGCTCAATGGAAAATGTTTCTTCATCAAAACAACAAACAATCAAAGGTAAGAGCAGGTAAATGATTGAAGATCATCAAGACAGTCTGTATGTGAAAGTAAGTTCAGTCCGAACAGAAGAACACAGAATTTCTGTGCAAACTTTATAGAAATCAATAGGCTCTTACAATCTCTTACAATCTCTTGTGGCTCTTACAATCTTGGTAGTGTAACTTAACTCTAATTCATCATGGAAATATCTAAGGAATGTGATTGGGCTTCATGTACTTGATACATACATTCCTGATCAATGAATATATTTGCCTTGGAGTCATAATGCCAGATTGTATTTATTTATGTGTGTTTAGAAAAAAGAGAAAAAACTAATTTTTGGCCCATGGGTTCCATTTCACATGATTACTGGCTTTGAAGAAGAATAAAGCCTATTATAAGAGCCTATTATAATATGGAGACCACCATTTTTTAATCCTAAATCCTTTTTTAAACAGGTACTTCTGGCAGCTCTCTATAACACAAACAGTACATAGATAGGAAAAGATGAAGAAAGAAGGCAGGACAAAGAACTGGAGAGAGAATGACAATGATAAGGAGCAATAAAAGCGATGAACATGATCTTCTGCTGTCTTCCCATCTTTCATCTTTTATTTGACTGATTTAAGGTCTGCATGGATATGTGCATGTGTTTGTTTATGTATGGACAAAGTATGTGAGATGTGATCTGGAGTAAGCTCACAGCAGGGCTGTGAGATTGCAGCAGGGAGGGGAACCCAGGGAAAAGCCAAAGGACAGAGCAGCAGGAAAAGGGGAGGAGAGCTCACCATTCCAATTAGTCATCTCCCCCCTCCAAGCCACCTCCTGGGCCTTAGTGTGCCCCCCACGGCTAGTATTAGCACAGTGTCTCACTGGACTCAGGGATGTATCGTCCTCTTATCTAAAACCCAACCAGTAGCTAACAGCTGCTCTCTTTATCCTCAGAAAACAGATTTAAACCCTTGGATCAGGGGATAAAAAAGTTAACAATTATCCTTACAAACAAACAGGTGAAATCCTTGTCACAGAAAATAATAGTGCATCAGACAAAACATTATGTCTATGAAACTGTTATAATCGAGACTGCCTTTACAATAATGCCGTGGCTGCTATGTGTAATGGACTGCAAGCTTAAGGTTTGAGTTCTGTCTAAATTCGTGTCAATGTGAATTTCTAAGAATTATTAGTATAGCCGCCAAACAACTAATGAACATAAGATTTTAGTATTTTAGTGTGGAAACTGTAAAGCTTTCAATTGTGCGTCCACTCTATCTAATGGTCATTAACATTAATTACTAGCGTTTGAAGTACATGCACGCAGTTGTGGCTTTGTGAAAGGTTTAGTACGTGAACACAATGACTTCTAACGCGTTGACTGAAAGATGGACTGAAAGGACCACAAGGCGAGGTCCTACTTAAAACGAGCACTTGATGCTAATGAGACGCCCAATACAACATTTCAATGAGGCTTTTTACTCAGGAAATTGAGCCGTTCCTGTTTCCCCAAGCTTTCCGAGCGCGAACAACGACTATTAAGGCTGAAGCGAGCGCTTCTTCAAATCAAAGACAATTTTGTCGCAGAATGCGCTCAGCAGGAGATTCCCAGAGTAAACACTGAAGAATAAATGAAACCATACATAAATCTGCAGTAAAGTTATTTGTGTTTATTTATAAATATGCGATGTAAAAGAAAAAGAGTCAAAGATGGAATAGAAGAAGAAATGAATGGTAAGATGGGATTTAAATACTGCTGCGTGCTACGTTCAGGTGGCAAACTGCTTGACTTGTCACGCAGGTGGCAGTAGCGCATGTTTGTGACTTTTCCAGCTCGTTCAGATCGAGTGAAAATCTGCAGCTACTTAATGAGAACAAATTAGCTGAACACACTGAGGTAATGCGAGACAAAATGGTCAATTACGTCTTTTTTAACTGGAAGTGTCCAAACACAATTTGACGAGCCAAAATTAGCTTCTCTTTCCTTATTTTCTATTTTCGTAGATGTTTACTCAATCTCCTATTTCAATCTCCTATTCGTAGATGTTTACTCAATCTCCTATTTCAACCTCCTTTTTTAACTAAAAAAGGTTTCAAAACCTCTTTTTTGACGGTTTTTATATTTAAAGCCACTTTGAAGATAATTACTTTTTTGTTCATAAACGTTATGCTTTTGATTTACTGAATATTCTGTTAGAATATTCAGCATTTAAAATGTACCTATCATGAACTATACTCAATGTATACATTCCTAGATTATTTTCTTGCTTTTAAATATAGACAACTAGCCTAGATTATATTTGCTTGTTACCTCCAGTCAGATTACTCAACGAGTTAGTTGCCCATGTGCACAGAGACCTTAGACCACGTGGGGGCCCCATTCAACAGCATGTATATTATGCACATAGCACAAAGACATTTGTGATGTAACATAACTTATTTTTCCCCATTGTGCTATAATCCTCCAGAAAATGTTTAGGCTTCTTAAAAACAGTATTTAGCTTTTCAAGTTACCCAAGGTAAAGGTATTGTAATATTTACAGATATAATATAGCATCCAATCTAATATTAAACAAATAGTCATGAAAGGGCATCCCTGTGTCATGATCAAAGACCAAAAGATCAAAGAGTATAAGCATTTAATGTTCATAAATGGGTTTCCCCTGGCTTTCACAGAAAAAAAAAGTTTCTCTGACCACAGAAAAGGAAACATTTAGATCTGTAACCAACATTATGACATAATCATTCAAGTTCAGTCTTTTTGAAGTAATCTAGCTTGTTTATCTCAACAAACCATATTGCCATGAGTAATTAAAACCTACACATTTTGTGCAAGATTATGAATAATTATTTATGGAGCGAGGGAAAAAGTAACCGAATATTTTATGTTGAGCTGACGTTGGTGGAATGTGTCTTTCCTCTCCACAATGCTTTTTATCTTTCACATATAGGAAAATGTTAATTGATAAACTTAATAAAATGAATAAATTTTAATTTTCAGATCACACACTGTAAAAGGCTGCCTTAAAATTTTAAGTTTAATCAATGTGGCTGCACAAGTCATTTCAACTTACTCTTTGTAATCTTGAGTCTTGAGTTGCTGTAACGTATTAAAAATAGTTGAAAATTATCTTATTTTTATAAGTTACACCAGTCAGGATTTAAACTGTTAAGTTTAAATAACAGCCAAGTAAAACCAAGCCAAGTAACAGCCAACAGCCAAGTAAAACCAAGTTGATTAAACTTAAAAATTTAAGGCAGTTTTTTACAGTGCAGCTATGTAATTTGCACTGTATTTACAGGGGAGTCAAGAAATCTTCAACACTAATTCTCTACAATAGAACATAATGGTTATGAAATATATGAATATACAGAAGTTTGATAAGTTCAAACTCTAAAAGTTCTGAAAGATTATACAACTCACATATATCATAAACCATATGAAAATGAAAGGAAATTAAATAATCTGTGGTCATTATGATGAATTATGATTAATGAACCAATCAGAGTCCCTCAGTCCTTCAGTTTTTCCAAACAAACAGTCTTACATATCCACTCAGTGATACAATCTTCAATTTCAAATCACAAAGACATGGGTTGCATGTTATAGTGCATATTGGAGGTAATCTCTGCTGTTAATCCAGAAACTGACTCCTCAGACTCCCTTCACTGTCAGAGACATTCAGTAACTCCACCACTTCATCTCCATCAGTGTCCTCCTCTTCTTCTGGCTCCCTGGATATCTGTGGCTCCCCTTCACCTTTCCCTCCCAGCTCCAGGTAGCCTTTGCTAGGGGGGTTGGTGCCCCTGCTCCACACACCAGGCTCAGTCCTGTTTTTGCCAGCCTGAGTTGTTGAGGTCCGATCATCCCAAATTGAAGTTTGCATGCTTTCAGGAACTTGGTCTCCTGATTCAGTGTTTAGAACCCTAGCACTAGGGGCCAATGCAACTGTAGACTTAGTAGTACACAGCCCCATGTGTCTTTTGTGTTGCTTTTGTCTGTGTACCACAGTAGCTCCACTTTTGGTGTCTCCTTCAGTGCTAAGTTTTATCCTTGGATATGAAAGAAGCCAGTTTTGCATTTACTTCTCAATACTCACAGTTATTTAGAGAAAGGTTGTTGGGAACCTATTGTAGTATTTCCCTCTCTCACAGCTGGTTTGAACAGGAATCTTTGTCTCACCTTTTCAATAGGATGTGTAGAGCTCTTGACTTCAACAGCCTGTCACAACTATCTGACAGATAGGCTTGGACACACACACATTGGTGCAGCTATCTTTGTGAGGACATTCATTGACACAATACAATCTATAGCCCCTTACCCTAAACTTAACCATCACAACTAAGTGCCTAACCTTAACCTTAACCTAATTCTTAACCTATGTATAATGAAAAGATATTTGATATTTGACAGGGCCCGGCATCAATGCCATATATAATATTTCTGTAAGATGTGTAAGGTGAAAAAGTCTAAAGGTCCCATAATGGAAAGATAACCTATGTAGAGATAATCAGTATAAACTAAGCTGTTCATATTTAAAGAGATGCCTACTGGAGAGTTAAAGGACTTTCTCATGATGCTGCTGCCAAATTTACCATATGATTCAACGAAATGAGAGATTCAAGAGATAAAGAGTTACAGCAGGTAATAGACAGTAATTGTGACACCTGTGGTAAATTTGTGGGTATAGGATGAGAAAATCCCCTCCATGGACTAGACCGTCTGCCTAGATTACTTTTTTAACATATTTGGCTTAGAATGTAGGTACAACTTATTTTTATTTTGTACATATTAAAGTAGCAACCATTTATCTTAGCCACATAACTAGTGTCAGAATCAGCTGTTAAAATTTAGTGAGTCTCTGGTCAAGTGAGGAACACAATTTGATGCTGTAGTCTAATTTAAGTTGCTGCCTATAAAGTAGGTGACAAATCAGTCACAAGGTTCAATTTCTGTTACAATGCTATTTTGGTTGATAGCTGCCTCTGTGGTTCATAGTTTGCCAGTCAGCACTCAGTGTATTGTGAGAAATATGCTTGCCTTTATAGCCAACTTACAACCACATAGGTATTTCAAGTAGGTAAAATGTTTTTAATAGGAAGTATAATCAAATGTTCCCATTATCGCACATGCACCTAGAAGTGTTGTTTAAACAATATTTAACTGGGTAAACTAGGGTTTTTTGTTTATACCCAAAATAGTATAAACAAAATCAGTGTTGAGAGCAGACCCAAGACTGATTTGGTACTATGACCAATGCCCACTCTGGTCAGTCATAGGTCACAGTGCTAACCTTGCTAAACTCAAAAATACAATCAACTACTTCTTTAGTTTCTAGTGATGGCCACTCTGCTAAAAACAGAAATCAAACCAAACACCAAATAAATTGTTATAAAATTGATTAGAAAAGTCCTCAATGAATAATGAATATAATTGATATCAGAAGCTAATACAATGGAGAGCTGTGTGGATGAGGTTAAAGTGAATCAGTTTAAAAAAAACCCTAATAGGAAGATAACCTTTCACCCTACATAGAAACATTTCTCCATGTGAACCTAAACTGCTCATGTTCAAAGAGATGCCCATTGGAGATTTTAAAGGACATTTTCATAATGACACTGCCAAATTTACCAGGTGGTTCAACAAAATTAAGAGATTAAGGAGATAATAAAAGTGTTCATGAACGGTAGGTAACAGATAGTGATGTGGCACTTACTCTAGGGAAAAACTGCTTTGTGGTATAGCATGACAAATAACTATAGTACCCTGCATGACAACAGGGATTTCCCTCTTCCATGGAATTTTCACTCAATTCTATTCAGAAGTTTAAAAAGCTGAAGCATTTAACCTTGACAGCGCAAAAGATCTATTGACAACTTAATCGTAACAACTCAAAGTTAGAGCAATGAATACCAGTGCATGTTTTATGTTTCTTCTGACCATTGGTCTTTCCACTCAGCAATCAGAGTCTGAAATAGACTTCAAGCACCTGGTGAATGGAATAATACTGCCAAACAACACAACACTGCTGGTAAGTAATAAACCTTATGCTACAAATTTAAATCTTTTGGTTATACAAGAAAATCACATTTTTTTTCCTCTAAAGATCTGACATTTTTCTGTTTGATTTACAGAACTGCCCGGAAAATTGTGATGAGATAAAGGTAAGTACTCACTGTTTTTGCTTTATTGTGAAACTTTCACAGGTCTTGGAGTGAGTGCTGGCTTCAGAAAGTGCATAATTATTACTGTGCACAATCATTAGTTAATACACCGCATCTCTTGCTTTTGAACCACAGACTAATGCGTGTCAGAAAAGCACAAGATAGTATCACACTTGTGCACTGCTCTGACTTCCTTTCCACCTCCATCTTCTTGTATGTGCATATTTGACACTACAGAAGAAACAAGCTGTTTGGTTTTACGCTGTAGGTTCTATAGGCAAATCTGCATTAATAAAGTCAATAATCATGGATTCTTTATTTTTTCTAGGAACCAGCATGCAAATGTGTTGACTTTTCCAAATATTTGGTAAGACATGAGCATTGTTACAGCATACAATCAGTTAGGTGATGTGTATCATCAGTCTTTAGGCTTCTTGTGATGGTGCAGAAAACACTTCACAATAATTTCAATTCACATTTATTTGTATAGCATTTATTTGTATAAAAGTATTGTTAAAACAATTGTTTTAAAGCAGCTTTACAGAAAATGCATGTTTCTATAATAACCATGATAACCCTTTATAAGAGCTGATATCAGGAAGTGAAGTTGTTAGATTGTAGTATTGAAATTGTAGTATTTACAAATATCATTTAGTATTTTTTTATTAATGCATTTTAAGGCAATATGATCATACAGATTACAACATATTATACTTTATTTAGCTTATGATACCATATTATTAAATACTACAGTAGTGCTAACATCATAAAGTTGTTTCCTTCCATTATACAGAACAACAATGTATATTACTTCATTAAAGCTGGCCTGGAGGTGATCAACTTCAAATGCCTTGACCAAAGACCAAAGAGGACCTGTAATATCCTCAAAAGACTATGGGTAATGACTGCTTTATATTCCAGGCATAGCTGCCATGTTATTGCTCTTGGTTAAAAGTCACTTGTTAATTACATCATTTCAGTACTTAAGCTTTATAAAGTTTTATAATTTATATATATTTTTTGCCTTTAAAGAAGCTGAACAATAATGTGAAAGTGGAAGAGGAGATGTGGAGGACACCAAAGTCTCCTAAAGTCTTCCTGGAATACATTAAAAATACCTTGCAAAAGTTAAATGCATCTGTCTAATATTTGTATTTATCAGTAGTTATTTATAATAGCATGTATTTATTTTATGTTTTATTTATTTATATATTTATTATTTTTATATATTTTATTTTCAATTTTTAACTGTCAAAAAACAATGTCAAAACTGTCACAATAACCTTCCAATAAATTCCTATTCCAAATTTAGTTGGTTGTTTTATAGTAGTTGTTCTATTTATCGTGACTGATGAGGAAGTTTGAACAAAAGTTGGAGTAGATACAAAAAATTAATATTACAAGCATTTCATGAATAGAATCATAAATAATGTCTGCTGCAAATAATTTGATGCTCCACAAAGATGCAAATGTAAATGTACTGTAAAATGCGCTTTTAAATTGTCTGCATTTTTCTCACAAACTTTACATCAGCAGCCTCGTTTGTTTTCTTATTTTAATATATCAATAAGATCTGCCCATTTTAACTTGGCAAAACCATGCGCTAGCCAAATTCACACTTTGTACCACAAGAGGGCAGCAGTTGACTGCAAAACATACTGTTACAACCAGTTACAACGGTTTATGTAGGTAAAGTAGGTAAATGAACTGGGGAACTACACTCTAAATCCCATTTAAGTACCGTTTAAACATTTTATATATCTATTCTGCATCATTTTAACAAATCCAGGGTAAATTTAAAAAGCTGGTGAGGAAACTTGTAACAATGTGAGAAAACATCTTTTTTATTTTCTATTTTAGCAGCTTTTTTCTAATGTTGACGCAGGCTGAAAAATTAAGAACAAAAGAAAAATGAGTCTTCACTGAAGGTTGTTTTAGTTTCAAATCTCCAGCTCTGTCAGACACACTGGTGGTCATTGGTGGAATCAACTATTATAAATGGAATTCTTATTGGAACTGGAATTTTATAATATAAATATGATCTTTGCGAACACAAAACCAAGAAAATTAACCCTCCTGGTGTGTGTTCATAAGGAAAAAGTTTTTGCATGCGCTATGAATTTATGAAAGTGTCTTCACCTGAAAAATCACAGCTAAAAGATTTGGGATTGAAGAGAGAGAGAGAGAGTATGCTGCTTGTCTTTCCTTTAACATGATTCCTTGTGGTGGTTTGAGGTCTCCCATCCTCCCATTTCTCTACCTCTCTATCTCTGTCTCAGCATGGTAGATTTTAATTCTGTGTTTGTGCAGATGGCTGGTTGCCCCATTAGCATTCATTACAGATTCCTTGAGCTCTTAATTATGGAACAAGAGAGAAGAGTGGCAGACGGAAGCATTGAGAAGTCTCACTAGCTCTCTCTCTCAGTCTTTTTATTTCACCTTCAGGTCCACGTATGGCACAGTGGAGATCCATGAAGGTTGTTTAAAATGCTTGTATGGATGAAAATGTACCATATATCTGATGAGCATGGGAATTGATATATATGAAATATAAAAATTAAATTTGTGTGACGTAATGCAAATTATGATTCATTGCTCTTTTTGTGTAAACGCCAGCTCCTATGGACACAGCTATGCCAGAAAAGCTGAGTATATTTATGACACTATCATGCTGAGAAGGTTTCAGGAACAGGCAAAATATTTCAGTAAAAATGTATTTAATAGCTTTAACCAGTCATGAAATTACCTGTTAAACAGACATATAAATTGATACTAGGATAAAAAAAAGGTTGTTTAACATTTGATGTGAATGTTTTGGACGTTGTGCAACATGCATAGTTTGTGTTTTGAAGTACTAGTAAAACGCAAAACAGCAATAGCACAGACAACACTTTTACAAAAATTATAAGTTTATTGCCAATATAATGCTGATATACTGTAAATAAACCTCTAATTGTCTGTCTGTTACAACGTGCAGAAAAGTAGTTTCTTTTTAGCAGTGTTAAGCGCTTTATTCACCAGATAAGATACATCAAACAATAAAGTTACATGAATAGCCAATACCTTTATGATCTAAACAACTGATTGAGACTCGATTTGTATTTGTCAGTTTCCTTTGTTTGTCAATGTAAAGAGATCATTTATACGCCCTGAAGTTAACGAACCTGTCCAACATTTAGTCTAATATTACCTTTAAAAGCACAACATGAAAAGCTCGCTGAAATAATCCCTCAAGGCAAATATGCATGGGCCTGTAAATTAATAGCGAGGTAAAAGTTCATGAACTACGGCTTTACTTGAAACTCTGTTTCAACTCCGAGAGCGATTCTTTTTTAATATATTTTTAATAATTTACCCGCTCAGTCGTGTAACTTGGACAAACCTCAAAAGAGGCGTCTTGAGCCCGGTACGCTGACCGGGTGAATGAAAACAGATGCCGGGGCTTGGCCTGCTATCAGATGTTATCATGTCCAGTTCTGGAAACTATACAGTGACAAAGTTAATACAGTACTGCGTAAACGGGTCAGTGGCTTCTGATTGTAATCGCCAGTGAGCGACTAAAAAGACTAAAGACTTAAAAAGACTAAAAAAAGACTAAAAGATGGCTGTAACAGCTTGTATAGCGCATACAAAAGTGGGATCACTACATTATGATGAAACTCTGCTTTTTCTGACGGAAGGTCACAATGGATGTCAGCACCTTTCATAAGAAAAGTTAGACTACCACATCTGTCTATAGTTGGACAGTTTTGGAAATTATCACGTTTGTTGTTATACGCCCAATACATAAAAAAAATATAATCTGTTTGTGCGGAAATGTTCTAAACCTAATTAATTAATCTAAATTATTATCTAAGATGTCTACAAAAAATAAAGTATAGTGGAAATAACATCGAAACCTATAGCAAGTGTAAATCCAACCAACGCTTTCGCTCTCCTTAGTGACCTCTGAAATAACGCTTTCCATCTCTTCTGCACCTTTTATATGCATAGGACAACATACCAGTGGTTTCAGATTTAATCCAATATGCTTTTGTGGCTAATAGACATATTGGGTTTGGCTAATTGAGAAAGAAAAAACTTTCAGGTTATGCTATAATGTACCTCATTTTCAGAGGGAAAAAATGCGTCGCTTTTAATATTAGGCTAATATTATAGGCTACTGCTCACAGTCACTATATTCATGAATAGTTTAAGAAACAATACATTCATATACGAAACTTAATAAGAAAAGGTTAAAACGCAAAAACAGGAATTTTTGTAATAGCCTAAATGAAAAGCTAGAACAGACTTAAAAATAGGCTTTTTAATGAACCCTGCAGGCAGTGCTGTTGGAAGTGTGACAAGAAAAAATATTTTTGATTATCCACTGTGTAGGAATTGACCTGTTGGAGGCAGCTCTATTGAAGTGAATGATCAAACTAATGGAGTTCATTATCTGACCCAAATGAATGCAGGACCCGCCCACCGCTGAGCTATATGAGACAAGGGCTTTCATCCAATGAGTGTAAGTCTAACACGACACTGTGCGGCGTCCCTTAAAACTAAATCGGTGGCTCCCAGCCTGTGTTCTCACTTTACATTTATGATTTATGGACACGTGTGGATGGATTACATTTCAATTGGTCAAAGTAGGGAATATTGATAATAATCTTGCTTCTGCCTGTAGTACAATGTCTCTTTAAATTACGCCGCTACTTACAGAGATCACTAAAGGAGGCTCTTAAAGGAGGTTAAGGTACCTCATCTGTTGGACTGAACTGGTACCCCCACGGACAATGTTCTCGGCAACAGGAAAGCGTTGTTTTACAATTGAATCTTTGGTGGCCAAGGAAAGTCCCTTAACACCAGAAGACCCTATTCGCCCTACCGCCATAAGCTACACAGCGCCCGCTGACAGTTTTCTTAACGGCTATCAAAGCCCCGCAGGCCGTGCGCTGTACCCAAATCCCGAATTGGTGTTTTCGGAGACTGTGAACCATGCACCTCTGAGCATGCACCCACACCAGCTCGGCAGCACGCACCTGCAGCACCCGCACTTCTTTGGCACTCAGAATCGTGAACCACTAAATTTCTACCCATGGGTTTTAAGGAACAGATTTTTTGGCCATCGGTTTCAAGGTAAGAAATTTTCGCTGATAACGAACCTAATATAGCTGACAAAAATGTATGCCAACGCTATACAGCTATAATATATGTAGATATATATATCTACTATATATATAAAATATATATTCTATACTATAATACTATATATAGTACTGCAACGCATGCATTGCCTGGGATGTTGCTGATTAGAAGAGATAGCTGAAATATGAAATATTTTCTTATAAAAATGCTTGCCTTCGGCTCTAAGCTATCACTATGGAGCTGGATAACACTGATAACTGGATGACACTAACGTCAGATAAGGTTCAGATGAAAATCTTAAATTCTGGTCTTACAGCTTTGGTCAAGACCTACGGCGTTACTTAATAAGAAAACACTTTCAGTGTCCACGCACAACAGCGCAATGTCAAATCTCTCAAAAGAGGAAACATGTTAACCCCAACTTTGGAGAAAAGTTCTGGCATCAGTAAAATATCCAAAATTTGAGATTATCAGCAGTTTCAGGCCGTCTGCTTCTACGTTTTTAATATGTAGCCTTTCTGCGCAGTTTGCAAGACTTTTATAATAACAAATGCCAAGTAACGCAGCGTTATGTAAATGCGTCATCTTTGTATCTTAATTAATTAGGTTACTCTGATTCGTACTGTTTCCAGCAAGCCACCGTCGCGTTCTTTTACTGCAATGAAAACGTAGACAGACGAGGGATCTGTCCCGATGATGAACTTGTTGCACCATCTGTATCACAATTTTCTTGCATTCGTCATTTTAAAAGACGATCTTGAGCAGTACTGTTTGTCTATTTATTAGTTTAATAATAGTGCAACCGGGAAGACCTTTTAAGATGTCTACTTTCGGTACTTGCATCACAAGTAACTTGTTACAAAATCAAGCCGCTAATTTGCCGACTAGTTTGGTGGAGGGCTGTTATTAATAGGGTTAAAAATCGGCCGGCCAAGCAAACGAAGTTTTAGTTTGATCTGTTTTTCATTATTGCCAATTCAGGTTAATGCTTGTGTAACAAATACCAAGGAAATCAAATTGCCACTAATTAAAAAATATAAAGGGCAGTTTTGACATGGACTTCGAACCGAAATATGTATAAATTAAAGACTTCCTTTATTAAATGCTTATATTATTTGGAAAACTGTATCTATTTTACATATATTTCAAATATTTACATTTATTTTCATCAATTGTGTTGAAAGTTTTGCATTGTGTAATTTGTTTCTTAATCAATGAAAAATAAATCATTAAAATAATTATTTAGACGGGATAACAATAATCTTGCTCAGATTAGGAACAGTAATGTCTGGATCTTAATTTAAAATCTGTTTATCATTATGAAGGCACTAAAACTCATATATTGAAATGGCATTTAAGGTCAATGGAAAATTTTTTAAATACGTTTTAAACTTAAAACACATAAAATATAGTTTGTAATATTTCAACAATTTATATCAATTAATGAAATCCCAAGTAGGGTAAATAAACAGACAAGCCCAGAAAGTTGTCTTCGGTTGTAATAAGCCATACATTTGATAAGCCATACAGCCATACATAAATAAGCTATGCAACAACACTTAAACAAACTTAAGTGTACATATTTAGAAAGATCGTTTACAACATAATAGACTTAAAAGAGGAAACATTCATATTCTTCCTTTAGGTTCCTCATTCGGTTGCCTGCATGGAGCTAAGAAACGCTACAGTCCCTACTTCAGTTCGCTACTTCTTCAAGCCGCCCAGTAATGTGCTCATTGCAGATCAATTCTGCCTAACTGTGTAAACTTAAATAGGTTGTTATTAATAACATATTTGTTTTGTAGGTAACGACGTCTCACAGGACACGTTGTTACTGCACGGACCTTTTGCGCGGAAGCCCAAACGGATCCGCACCGCGTTCTCGCCGTCTCAGCTGCTGCGCCTGGAACGCGCCTTCGAGAAAAACCATTACGTCGTAGGAGCGGAACGGAAACAGCTTGCTAACAGCCTCAGTCTATCCGAGACCCAGGTAAACATTAGGAAGTTCATTCTGTAACTCACACAATGACAGTGGTTGTGTAGTCTTTTGTTCCCATGCTCACAGAAAATCTATTCCAAGTAAAATATTTTAGCCCCAAATACTATTCTGAATAGTAAAATAATAAAAAATCCAGACGGTTTCTTATTGAACTGCCACAACATTAAAAGTGTTACAGCATAACAATATTGTAACAAGGTAAGAAATCGCACATCATGAACGAATAATTAGGCTTAAAACGCACTTTTTATTTAGAAAACACTAATGAATAAATAAAAAAGTGTGCTGAAAGAAAACAGTAATAAAGATTGTGAAAAATTGCGATATTAATGCTCATAGTAAGTATTGTGCAAGGAGTACGAGACTGAAAACTGGGGCTGGGTTTCTTGAACTAAAACATAATTTGCACGTAAGCAGCATCCTGCTTAATTTCTCCGGCGGGTTCCCCAAAAACATCTTTGAACGCAAACACGTTTGTATATGAACAATGAAACACACAATGAAGTCCAAAGTATCTTTTTCAAATCATTTACCGTATAGCAAGGTAAAAGCGCACGTCTGAAAGTAAATGCATTTACAAGCTTTTAGGATATTTCTAATAATTAAATATTGGTTAAAATTGAATTTAATAAGCATGCAACGCGACAAGCCCGGGTTTACTTTGCATTGTTTACTGCTCCAGCAATAGTTGCTTAATACTGTGATTAAGAATTTTCTCCCTATATCGAGATTATAGCCATTTGAGAAAGTTCAATACAGCGTCACTGTAATCCTGTTCTGGCAAGTTACAGCATGAAGTGGTAAATGCAGAGCCTCTTATGACGATCAACAAAATGATGCGCAATCACGTTATATTAAGTCATAGTGTGGCACTTTTATTATATTCTGTGACGTGAGCCTTTTTAAAAGAACGTTTTAACAAACTAATTGTACTCATTTTATTAAAATAAATTTAAAATGTATTTATTGTCTTGTATTTATTGGCGTTTGTTTCAATCCTAGTTCAGCACCTTTAGAACTGACAGCTTTCGCAATGGTGTTTTACTAGTACGTGCTGGTTTAAACGCCGTAATAATGTGGATTACATTTTTTAAAATATAGAACAGAACATAAACTTTTGTTTATATTTCATCTAACCCTGGAAATGTAATTTGTCCTCAGTGTTCCTCAACATACCATTATAGACTACACGAATACTAAATAAAACTTTTATACGTTAACCAAGGCTATAAAGAGACAGTTTTGGTAAAATATAAAGAAATCCCGAAGTGACTTGCCTAATATTTATTGCTTTGTTTGTTAATATAGTTTTTTAGTACTTGATTAAGTCACAAAGTACATTATTTATTTAGAATTTCCAAAAACAGACCGCTTAAAAGTAAATAAATTCAAAGATTTTGTTTTAATATTGTGGGCTTGGCTGCAATATTTACGTTTTGCTTAAGAATAATGTTATTGTTTGTGACGGAATACAGACACAGGCAGCTATTTTGAAAGGGGAAAATTGTGCTCTTTAATGATCATTTAAATAAAATATAGGCTTGTTTTCTTTGGGACATCTCAATAAAATAATATGAAATTATTTAAATGCTTTAACTGGTTTCTTTGCTTTCTTGATAAGAATTTGCTTTCTTGATAAGAATAAACTGAATGGTTGTCTTAAGTCTACCCATGAACTGATCAAATAAAAGAAAACAAATGCTTTAACTGTATTGTTAAATCACAATCTGTTTGGGTTTAGTATTGTAGAAAACACTGGTATTGCAAAGTTACTCATAGACACCTTCTGATTGGCACTTATGTGGACTTCTGCTCCCTTCAGGTGAAGGTGTGGTTCCAGAACCGCAGGACCAAGTATAAGAGACAGAAACTAGAGGAAGAAGGCCCAGAGTGCACACAGAAGAAGAAGGGAAACCACCATATTAACCGCTGGAGAATTGCCACCAAACAGACCGGATCTGAGGACATAGATGTGATGTCTGATGCCTAAAACGAACATAGACAGTGTCCAAATGAACACACAAGACCAAGAAAAGCACTATTTATTTAATGTTATTAGCCATGATACTTCAGATTCTAAACCTAACTGCAGAGGACCTGACCACCTGGGTGTGGTGTGTGTATGTGTGTAATGTACTCTGAGGACTGATCACCTTATCTGATTAAAATACCTCTGCTGGAATTAACCAATGTTTGACAGATATCTCCTGTAAGAGAATATCAGCATATCCATCTATTAATCTGTTGCTCTGTCTTTTTGAAAAGAAATTGCACTTGAAAACAAGTGAGCTTTTGCAAAGGCTGGCCTGAAGTCAGTACTTTTAGTCAATACTTTTAATTGTTGTGTCTTTGCATAGCCAGTTAGTAAACTTTTGTGTTTTCGTTTCATTTCAAAATGATGTAACCTGATATTCTACATTTCTAGACTTCCAAATGCTTGCAGACATGCAGATGAAATTAGTTGAAGTTATTTGTATTATTTAAAAAATAAATTACTGTACCGACTGACTACTAGCCTAAAGGAATTAGTTTACCAGCCAGTTTTTTTACATGAGCCATCCCGTACCCACAGAACAGAGGCAAGGATGTATGTGTCTGTGTAAATAATGGTCTCTGTACCTAAAAGCGTGTAGGAATTGGTGTTAGAGTATTGTAAATCTGCAGTTTGAGTGTAAGAAGAAGAGTGTGTGTATGCTGTCATTCAGTAGGCCTACTGGTAAAAACAGGCTGATGTTTGCAGGTTCCTCGCTAACAGATATTTGTTAACATTTACCCAAAGTCGTAACGTAAGATGAATGTTTGCCAATTAACACATTAGCTTCTTTATAGTGTTCATTCACTGAAATACATTTTCTAGAAAAAAAATTATCAAAAATGTTCAAAATTAATAAAGATGTTTCAGAGACAAACCACATTACTAACTTGTCAACAAAGGACATCACAAGAATGACTGTCAATTTTTTCATCAAATGAATACAAAAAATTACCATTAGAAAACATTTGCACACACACAGACATAACACCTGCCGGCAGTTTTCCTCTCATCTCACCTGGCTAACTTCCTGTCAAAAGAAACAGAGGCAGATTGTGTTAAACAAACCTGTGGTTGACCTATCACCTTAAGATTTGGCCCCAAGCATGCAGTGTGAGCAGGGGTTGTGAGAGTGAAACGCACCAGCTGATGACAACTGAGTATCACTGTCAAGTACAACAAGAGTGTATTGAGACAGAGAGTGAAAAAAGATTGTTTTTGTGCATTTGTTTTGAGGCTATCAGATATCCAATCCTGTGTGCAGGTGCACACATCACATCCTCGGCAGCTTTACATCACACATTCCATGCATTCCATGATCCTCTATACTGCTCTCGGCTCGCTGGAAAAAAGGAAGCCAAAGAGATAGAGAGAAAGATGGTGGTTGTTGAAGCATGTGAAACAGGAAGACTGCAAACACGCATTTCTTTTCATGATATTGTAGAAACTGCAAGACAATTTTAGTGCACTTTTTAAGCACAGTGAATTAATGGAGCTCCACAGAACCTGTAGCAGGTAAACAGAAGCTTGTTGATACTGAGTGGAGCTCTAGCGGAAAATGTTTGGCTGCTTGCCTGCGCTGAGAGGTACCCCACAGTGTCATCTGGGTTAACAAACTATTATCTCAAAACACTTTCACAAGCTATTTTCTTGCAAATTGAAAGGTTATATTGGAAAGTGTGGAGAGACATTTCAAGATATGGTAATTTAATTTATTAATAACATGATGAACAAAATGTTTTGATGAATTAATGCACCTATGTCTGTCATTACAAGTTTCAGAGTGCAACTTAACTCCTCAAACCATAACAAATTTGACAATTTTGCGGTGCAGTGGGTGATGCATGTGCTGGCAATACAAAGAACTATTGATAGGAATTCAAGTTCGAGTCCAGAAATGGATGCATTGTCAAATCCTATCCCATATAAACCCATATAAGTTTTACCTTGATTTTAAAATTAAGGTAAAAATTAAGGAAACAATGAGCACCAATGATATTCTCCTTAACCCCTGTTATGTGCAGGTTGTGCAACTGTAATGCGGTCCTAAATGGTTAATGCTTCTACATGCAGCTTCCTGTCATGACTCTCCTCACTACTGCCCACTGTAAACTGTTTCCGTGACAACCAGGTAGAAAAACACACAGGTCGTTTCCTTCATTCTAGTAATGGATCTAACGATAAAATAGAAGTTTACAGGAATCATTTTACAGCCCTGACAAAGTAACTCAAACATAACAAAATATAAGCAGAGATACAATCATTTAATAATAACAGAAATGGATGGAAAAAGAACAAAGTAAACCAGCAATTGAACCCTTGTGTACAGAGCGTTTCCGTTCATTAAGCGTGACTGCGTTCAAAGATTTCTATGCTCTTAAACTAAGAAAAATGAAAAGCACTTGATTTGATCATATTTTTGATGCGTACAATTTCAGTATTCAAGTAAATATATATAAAGTAATGATATATGTCAAAAACACAATACAAAAACACAAAAAAAGTCATAGAAAATTTTTTTACAAAGGTTTTATGTAATAATTTAGTGGATGTAAGTCACCCAGGTGTACTTATAAGGTAATGAACAATGTGTAGTTCCTCTTATTAACTATAGACATGGACACATTAACTATGGACAACTATGGACATATCCCCCTCATGTCAGACAACAGAAAAGTGTATTTTTTTAGTGCATCTACTGTTTTATCATTTAAAATCTTAAAAGTTTCTAAAAGTTACTAAAAAGTTTTTTTCCTGAAATGTTTCCTGAAATTTCACTTACTGATAAAGTGCTATATATTGGTTATATATGAAAATGCTGGTTATATGTTAAGCATATTATTAAATATGATATATAAAATGTTTGTTTTTAATATAAATATTTAAAATATATTGTTATATAATGGACATCATAGATATTTATATACATATTTAAATTTCGCTTAAGCATCTAAACATTTTATAGGGACAAATAGACTTAAAGTTTGATTTATTTTTGATCTGTTTTAGATCAGATAAAAAGAGAAATGCACAAATAAGGAAAATTCTATAAAACTAGAAACAGAAAGTCAATAAGAATAGAAGGACAAAAAGACTTACTATACAAAAAGATTGTACTATATCTTTTCTAAATGGGAATTAATATAGATTTATCATGACTTTTATAATGATTTTTTATTAAATTTACTACTGCATTACTACTCCTTTTGAACATTGTTTAGAGTTTGTAAATGTATTACGGGAAAATAATACTGAGGTAGAAAATTTATAAAATACTCTTTTTAAATGGTTTAAAATTTAAAAACTGAATAAGAGACAACAGATGGGAAAACAGGTTGTTAATTTACTGTTTCAACACAGTTTGTAAAAGTCATTTTTATGGAAAATTATAGCAAAGTATTGTTTCAGTTGGAAGGTTAATCATTTTGTAGGTTCTATAGGCAAACAGGAGGTTACGATTAAGTACCATAAGTATTTAAGTATCATAATCAAAGTATCATAATCAAAGGTATTTGTTTGTTCATTGCTAAAAATGTCCTGAAATCTTAGTGTAAATTACCACTTCCATGTTCAAGTGCATGCAAAGAGGATGATTAGCACTGGTGTGAGTCTGTCTCTGTATGTGAGAGAGAATTTACATTCACACACAGCATGAACAGTCCACCAAGAAGCAATAACATAACCATTACAAGCGTTGGGATTGGTGTGCATCAGATTCTGCAATAACACTGTTTACATTTGAGTATTACCATGAGGGGTTAAGCCATTAGCTACCAGGTGTCAAGCATTCTGATTGGTTAAAGGCCTTTGTTGTAGGTGAGGATCTTGCACTTTGTTGCAGCAGAGATCTCGGGCTCTAGTTCTGACACGTGGATCTATGAGACAGAATGCAGGTGCAGTCAGAATATGCATGTACATAAACACACAAATGTAAGAATCATACAAAAGTAGCTTCTGAGGTTAGCCAGGAATCCTTTACAGCTTTATTTTATTCATTTGCAAATGTATCTAATTGTTATATAAATTTAGTTGTAGCTAAATCACTTTAGCTACAACTAAAGTAATTTAGCTACAACTAAAGGTACAATTAAGACAACAGTTAAACAAAATAAAAAAAATAAATAACAAGGGTTATTATAAGGTTGTATTATAAAACAGAATTGTAACCGAAGCTGTTTTGTTTTTGTTTTGTTTTTTCCACTGACATTAGGATGCTTATCAGTTGGGTATGATGAGATAACCATTCACAACAATCATTAAGTCATTAGGATGTTTAAAATGTTTAATCAAATGAGAATTAAAAGTGTGCCATGTCTTTCCTGCCTCAAGCATTTTTCACAGTCAAAACTGACACTTCAACCATCATAAAAAGCTAAAATGAAGCAGTGAACACTGGTAAATATCCAAACCAGGGCCAAAACTTGCAATATTTTGCTCAGAAACAGATGGCAGTGAGTGTGTGAGTGTGTGAGGCAGAATCTGAAACAGACATCCTGTGGGGTGTGAAAAGGTGGGGGGAGGACAGGAGTGGAGTTTTTGGGAGCGTTCGTCTGGAACCCTCAGAAAAGTGTAAAGAGGGAGCGAGGGAGTGAGAGGCGAGGAGGAGGGGAGGGGCGGGAGTGGAATAGATGTAGTTGGCAGCACATATGTCTGCGGTTCAGCAACCATATGGATGAACAGCTTAATAAACACCGTTTTAAACCATAACCATCTTCATGACAAAGGGAGAGACAGAGAAAGCTAGAGGGAGAAAGTGAAGTGGAGAGAGTCTGTGTCTGCCGTGTGAGTGTGCAAGCGTGCGTGCACTCACCTGACTGTTTTGAGGGAATAAACTTATGGCAACAGGCAGAGCCGCGCCGAACGCGGACAGACACACCATGCTGTGAACGGGCAGCACAAGACGAGGGTGCTTCTGCAGCAGGGGGAGCCTAATGTACAAATACCCACAAAAAATGCATACATTTATTGGCAGACCAGTGCAATCGCAAAATCATGAGCATTCCTGTGATTATTAAACACAAACGCTGACACGTTCTGTGCCGCGTGCAACTGCTCTCTGACACCTCCCCCTCCCTCCATGGACCCAGTACTTGTGGGGGGTTGTGGAATAGCGTGCTCTGCAGGAGTCCTCCAGAGTAGTCCTGCTTTAATGAAGGTAGCGGCTGCTTAATGATGACTTCATCAACACATACACATGAGCTTTAATTGGCCACCAGAAACTCACTATCTCCTGTGTGCATGCTTGTGTGTGTGTTTGTGGAGAGAAAGGAGAGACATATTAAGGAGGAAAGAGAGAAGTATGTTAAAGACCTTTTATCGTGTCCGTCAACTGCTCTAAATAAATTGTCACATTCATCTGTCACTCTTTAATAAAGAGAGAGACACAGAGAGAGAAGGGAAGATCAAAGCTGAGACAAAAAGCAGCAATAAGAGGCTGTGTCTTACACCTGTAAAACACTGACTTCAGTGGCAGTATACAGAGGTAGGCAGTCAAAAAGGCACGACTGAATTCAAAGTTGAAATGCCTACTAAAATGCCAGTCTGGTAGGTTATTGAAGGCAGCAAACTGTCTGTGATATCCCACAATCCTGTGCATGAGGGTTGGTGATTGATGACAATAATAAAGCTAGCACCTGATGGATCGACTTAAAGAAGAAAATTATTCATAAATGTCATTTTTTTCAACTTTTATATCCACAAATAAGCAAATACTTACTTGGTTTCATCTAAAGCTTACCTGAGTTTGTTCTAGATCATTAGACTTGATATCATGGTACCCTGGAAGACTGTCTGAACACAGTTTCCATACACACTATGTGCTGCCTGTTAAGTCAATATGATTGAAAGAGCAGCAAGGACGCAAGGCAGCTGCTTTCAGTTTAGGACACAGCCAGATAAACAAGTAAAAGGTTTAAACAGCACACATATATCATACAGACTCCTTTCAGCACTCTAATTAATCAAGGATCCCCCTGTCGCTCAGCCCCACCCAGAAACCACTGACCCACCTGCACCTCTCTCCTTGCTCCATTGAGAGCCAGTGAGGGTGAGCTGACAGGCAGCATAGCAGAGGACAACTCACCATGTACTGCAACTAACACACAGACACACCTACAGACACAAACACAGTCGTACACACCTGCAGAGTAGGAAGAATTTAAGAAGGTTGGCACAGAGTCATAAAGTCTTTTAATGAATCAACAAAATCTTTTAATGAATCTATTGTGTACATATATTTGATTTCAAAAACCTGAGACCACCAGTGAAAATGCATTATTTTATTGTTAATTGATTATTTGCATTACAATATGAGCGAATTTTTTCTAATATTCGGTAAGTTCCCCTTTGGATCAATGAATGTGTGCACTCAAGCTAGTACGGAATCTACAAATGTGTGGAAACCTGATGATCTTTGTTATTCCGTTATGATTTGAGAATGCTCCACAAAACAATCTGTGTGCTTCAACGCAAGACAATCTGTCCATAAAGGTGTTATGTCAATTGTTACAGATTTAAATCCCAATGTATACAAAAGGCCAACTGCATACAAGACAGATCATACGCCACACAAAACAGTTGACCATATCAAACAAACAAATACACCAGGAAATATGGTTACAAATGATCTCCTCATAACTGGAGTTTGAGATTTCTTGTTGTCAGAACTGTAGCCCACTCGAACATAGTCAGCTGATATTAAAATACCTTTAGTACCTGATATTTTTAAACAGGTAAAGGAAGTTTCTGCCCCCACACTAAGACAGAAAAAATTCTGATGCTTGATCTATGTATAAATCCACTGATCTACAAAACACCCCATACTGGCAGGGTGCTGGACAGTTAAAAAATAAATAAAAAAGGTTATCTCATGACTGCATTGTTTTAGTAGATAAGAAAAGCATCTATGTGTCGTGCTATACCTGGCAGTACTGGAAAGTTACCCAGCAACATCAGAAACAACCTAAATAATATTTATCACACTATGTCACACAAGGCACTGTTTCATGACATCACAGAACAGATCTTTGTGCCCCACCCCCACTTCAAAACTTTCCCCAACTCTACTGGATGACCTGTAAAATAGCTCTCTGCTAGTTCAAGTTCAATAGAAAATTTCAAAAGATTACTAACCTTTCCAGCATGGCCATGACTATAGGCGGCAGCAGGAGGATAGGCATGGGCAGCACAACACGTGTCAGGGCCGTCTCTTTCAAAGCCTGAATAAAAAGGGATTTTGAGAGGGTATCGTGCTGCAACACAGCTGCATTCTAAGAGTGATTATTCACATTGAACATGTGAAAGAATCTATAACCAGAGCTCACTCACATGCCTGGCAGCCAGTTTTGAGGTGCCCACCACATTGCCTTTGTCATCCAGGACACTTATGCCCTCTGACAGCTCAGTGTGGCGCATCAACAGAACATTACAAACATTGGCACTTGCTAAACAAACAGAGAACTGCTGTTAGAGAGAGGCACTTTCATTACAAAACATGACCAAGATTTCTATATCTGGATCCACCATAACCAGTGTTCATGATTAGAATGAACACTGCTCCTTAAATGTTTGAGAATGAATAAAACATAATGTGTCAACAATTAAAGAAATAAGGCTGTATGAGCACTTTTATAACCTCAAGATTACTACACAGTATAGTAATGCTATTTAATGCTATTTAATCCATATGCAATCCATAACTTTTTGGTTAAAAATAAGCACAAATAATTTATTGAGCACATATCAGTGTCCAAAACGTACCCAGATTCGCAACGGTTAATGTATAATAATAATGAGTTGAAGAAGACCCATCTACTATATGGCGTGTGTGGGTGCTATGGATGGTGGGCATTTGTAGTTTGTTCTTATGCAGCAATTGATTAGAATTTAAACGTGTCATCTGTTAAGAACATAACTCCACAAGTAACTTCAAATTTTATGTTTTGAACAGAGGTGGCAATAGGCCCCTCTGTTCAAAACATAAAATAAACCTCTAGCAAAAGTTATGAATTGCAGCTTTAAAGCTGTATTAAAACATGCCAGCTCTTATGCTACGTAAGTGAAGCCTCAAACTTTATGACAGAGTATAGATTTTTAAATTTCAAATTGGATTTAAAATGTTCGATTTTTAATGACCAATTCATGTCATTTTCAATATTATTTCTGCAATTGCAATTCATTTGTAAATGCATTTATGCCATTTCTGTTTTGTAAAAACACATTTTTGTGGCATTTATGCAGCTCAAATGCATCCTCTGTGTCATTTGCAGTGTCAAGATGGTACTAGAGGACTAAACAGAACAGAATAGAGAATGAATAATAATCTTTCAAGTGAGCATGTGAATGCAAAAACACAAAAAACTGGAGAACATTCTTACACTAGAATGTCTGCCCTAAAAGAGAGTTACCTAGATATACTAAACAAAACAGTTTGCTATGGTCATGTTATAGTGCACATGTAAATTACAAGAGGAAAAATTATTAGAATAATGCGTTATTTCCTGGCTTATGTGTGGCATGTGGTGAGATTGGTGTTGGTGTGTGTGTGTAAAAGAGAAAAACAGAGTGAGAGAGAAATAGAGAGAGAGCCTGGAGCATTTTTAATTTACAGGCCTTGTGTTGTGAGTTATCAGTTCTGTGTGCTGCCGTGTTGTGGGGCTAAGTTAATTGGCTGAGTAAATAGCTATTCACCTCTGAGGGGTTCAGACCCAGGCCAATTAACCACACACACAGACACACATAAAAACACACATATATCCACACACAAAATCAAAGAGTTCAAAGAAACATTTCTATGTCAAGGGGGTCCTGCTTTAGGTCATCCATAAAGCCAAAAATCAGATAAGCTTCATTAAAATACAAATTCTGTGTATAAAAGTTCTGAAGCCTAGAGGATGCCCTACAGACATGAAAAATGTTATAAATGAATACTAGAATTTATTATTAGCATTTTACTTCCAATATGCACTTTGAGGGTGCTTACAGACAGTGGAAAAATAAAATCAAAGAACAAATTTCAAACACTTTGTCTCCACTGTGTTCTATTAGCCGAGTTTAATTACCATTTACAACTAAACAAAGAAAAACAAAAACATGGCGGTCTGGAGACAGCGAACCTCGTGCTAACACAGAGAGCACTTTAGGCCTAATTAACCAATTACAGAGCAGCAGCCGAGAGCTAACAAGGTCCTGTTACCCCCAGCCCAGAGAGGTGAGGGGGAACCTGCTGATTTAATTAAAGGGGTGGGGTGTGGGGATGAAAACAATTTAATTACAGCCAACTATCCCCAAGGCATTGTGGGACAGTCTCTCTCAGCCCCTCTGGACCTGTTTGAGCCTCAGAACGCTAATGGAACACCAAGATAACATTTCAACAGCATCCCCCTCTGACATCAGGATCAGTCAAAACACAACACGTGAACAACAACAATAAACAAATATGAGGTTGATGTTTACTGGAAGTTTAATGAAACAAATGCTAATTTGGAAATTAGGCGTCGCTTCAGATGCAAAGACATGGGCCTTCAGACAGCAGACTGGCGCAATTTGTACACATTAATTAATATCATGCATTACAGGCTCATTTTATGCTTTAATAATCAGCAGTTTAGCAAGAGCGCATGACACATGAGGAATTAATAGGAGATTTCTGTCATAAAGAGGACAGACAGATTAAACGGTTCCTGCCAGGAAATCATGTTCAGTTTTGTCACTGACACACACATAAACAAGGTCCCGCACACATGCACATACCAACAGCAGGGAAGGGGATGAATCGCTGGACCAGGAGTCTCGTGGTGGGACTGAAATGCTGAGCTCTCTTAATAAGAATATTTAACCCCACCTGAGCACACACACAATTCTGTTTAATTCCATTGTTTAGTTCATAATACATTTTTAAAAAAATGTGTTTTGGCCTTTGGACTAAATTATAGGACACTGTATAGAAAACATTACTATCTGTGCCACAGCTCTGACTTATGTAAAGTAGGGGTGTCAAAACACACATCCCACAGGCTGAATATGGCAGGTGGAGGAGCCCATTCAGCCAATGGGATGATCTGAATAAAACAAATAAAAAAAAAATTGTTCCCCAGGTACATTTACTATATTATGACATATTGTGTTTATTATACATTGACATACTCCTAATGTTTTAATATTATCATGACATTAGCATGACAGATTCTTTTTTTGTTGCATGTTATATATTATTTGTTATCTTATAGCAGACATCTTAAAGCACTAGAATTTTATTTCAACTACGCATGGTGCAGCTTCAGGATTAAACTGAATCAGTGGGTGACTATGCCCGTTCATTTTCCAACTGTAAGGTTTGTGTGAGTCCCTCACAGCAATGTGAACTGGTAAATAATACAAATATAAAAAAACACTGCACCACATATATGATTTAGTCCATTCTGGCTCTTAACCTCATATGAGTTTGACACCCCTGACACATAATGACATAATATACATAATGATAATTATGGGTGTATACAATATATACAATAATTATGGGTGACAGTTGCATGTTTGTGAGCTCTGATAAATTAAGTCCTGGTGTAACAAAACTAAAGCGTTAAACAAGGATTCATGTTCAAATAAAAAATGAAATTTTAATTTACATTAATCTGATATTAATTGACAAATCTAACACATTAGGTCAAAAACATGGTGACAAAACCATTTGTTTTCATAGTGATCTTAAAGGCATGTTATTCCCTGTGGGCTTCATGACAGGTCATCACAGGCTATGCTAAGTTGTTTCTCATTTTGCCTTGTATGTCTCTGGTCATTTCTATCTGCTCCTGTCTAACAAACATCTGAGAACCTAACCCATTCACATCCCTTCCCTTCCCAGCAGGGGTCTTCAGAGGGTCTGTAGTTTTAATTAGTGCCCCCCTCCCACATTTCTCACAGGCATGGGGCCGTTTGTAGTTGTCGTCACCATGGTTCTGCTTGTCATGCCCCTGGGCATCATACTGCCACCCAGCAGGGCAGCTAATTGGCTCTAGAGGATGCAGGGGGCGTGACTAGTGGGATATGCAATTCAGCAAACTGAAATACAGCATATGATGTTATGTGTGTGTGTGTGGGTTTACGTAATTATATATTGGGGCCAAATTTGTAAAAGTCAGCAAAACCTGACAAATCTGAGCAAGATTTGCCTAATTTTTTTTAACCTAATTTTTGTAAAAATGCTATAAAATACAGCAAATATTTTTTTTTGTTTAATTGTAAAAATGCAGAAAGTTTTCTGTTGGGGTTAGGGTTAGAGTACGTGTTAGGGTTAGGTTATATTTTTTTATAACCAGCTGTGTATAAAACAATGTAAGTCTATGTAATATCCTCATTTGGATAGATAAGTAAACGTGTGTGTGATACTATCAGGCTTCAACAATTTGCTTATCAAAATCAAACATACTTACTATAATACCAGAAAGAAATATTGTATTGTTTTCTGCTAGTCTGCTATGACTACTCAAAATTCAGATATTACGAGAAAATCTCACTACCCCTAAAGTTACATAATCAATACTGTTTTGTGTATGTGTATGAACTTACTGCAATAGTAACTGCACTGCTGACTGCACCGAGGTATCCCTGAAGAAACTTTGACATTGGTGTGGGCTGAAAACATATAAATTCATTAATACAGTGTTAGCATTCATCTGCCTTCATTCATTTTTTAAAGCCAGTTTAGATTACAAGTGAATGTGGGTTATTATGATATCATTTGAGCTGTCAATATCATACATACTGTTAAAATTTTTATCATACTGCACCTTAGTCGCATTACGATTGCAATAGTTGACACAGGCGTTGTGACTCTGGTTCAGCCACTGTGAGACACACGGTTTATATGGTAATTATGAGAAAATTTACTAAGACAGACAAAAAGACACAAACAAAAAAAATATGCATGTTGTACCTGCCAGAAGATGGTAGAAGCCAAAGTCTGATTGGGCAAAAGGAGGCCCACTACCTACAGATGGAGAAGTCATTTTCAGGAACTGACAGTTAAGGGTTGTTCAACACAGGATCCGTTCTTGCAATGAAAAGTAAGGCAAAGCGCAATTGAATATAACAAAACAAGTGTCGGGAGACACCCATGCTTATCTTGCTATGTAAGGCATGTTTGTGGATCATCTTTATTGGTACTGGAAAAGGACTCTTGTCAAAGAAATTAAGTTTTAACCCAATCCCTATGGCTAACCATTATCAACCCCTATACTAGAGAGAAATAATACTTATAATGGTGTACCCAGCCCTAAACCTAATCCCTAAAATCTCTTTGGCTGTAAGAAATGTTAAGAACATTTTGAAAGTTGTTTTTACCTTTTAAATAAGCTTTTATTGTGCAAGACGCCAAATAAACAATGAGGCATCTCACAACGGTCAAAGGTATCTGTCTGCGACATGTTTACATGGAAAAACAATGCAAAAAAACAACACAGAGAAACACAAGAAAGAATCCTGTGTGAACAGCCCCTCAGATTTCTGAAAAAAAAAATTAATATTTGCATTATTTTGTTATAACACAGTGACCTACCACTGGTGTACCAAAGGGCACAAAACCTGAAAGAATAAAAAGCATATGACAACATAAAGAATTCGAATGAGAAAAAGTAGAATTATTTCAGGAGAAAATGAATCCCTTGACCCAATAATAGAAAAATACTGAGAATGTAATTCTGACATTTGAATACTGTGGATCAGACCACAGAACTTAAAACTTAAACTTAATTAAACTTCATGTCTGGTTTAATGATCAGTATTATAGACTCTCATGTGACATTATGAATTTATTACTGACCTTTATCACACTAATATAAAACCTTATTACTTATAAGAGACAGCAAGGTCAGAGGCAGCCATCATAATCGTCAGGCAGGTTGTTCTCCCTATCTGTTCTCTCTTTAAATAGTGGTGTTAACAGAAGACTAAAATACTCCTATTTCTGAGTGGCCCAACAACACTTCCAGACAGCAGGAGGGAGAGGGTTTAATCAGAGACCAGCTGAGTGTGACCTTTTCCCAACAGATTGGTCCAGAGAGACCCCCCACCTAACTCCAGTCTCCAGAGCTGGTAACAAGCAGCAAAATGCCTACCACCCATGACAGAAACACATACTGAAAACACACTCACACCCTTACCTGACATGCGAAAGGGCATGGGGATCTTTTCTCCTGTGTCTGGATGGATGATGGCCTAAGGACATAATGAATCCACAGACAGGATGACAGGATAAGGAAGGACAAACGACAGAAAATAAGAGGTGAGAGCAGCCTGACGGACGAATTACCATGCTGAAGTTATCCATAATTCTTCTTTCATTAGACCACCAATCAGAACTACAGCCTGCAAATGTGTGTGTGTCACACTCTGCATGATGATGTTGAGTGATCTGAGAAGGTATTTTATCTGTATCTGTATCGGAAGGCTTTCGTGGCGCTTCACACTCACCTGTTTAACTTTCTGAGCCTCCCAAAGCTTTAGAGAGAAAGAGAAACACACAAAAAAGGAAATGTTAACATTTTTATCCTCACTTTGCTTTTGCAGTGTTACCAAAGTTACCAAGGCAACGTAACTCCTTTACACAACACATTCTGATTAAATTGTCACCTTGAGCCGAATTTGATTGGCTGAAGTGTGCTCCCCCCACACACACATTCCCATCAACTATACACCAAAAACATACAATGTTTCAAAATGTACCTAACATTTTTTGCATGAAACTTTTGGGCACTGAACCCTATGCTTACCTGCCCATTAGTCACACCTGGTGGCAGAGTTCCATTTTTGAACTGATCCAAGAGTTTCATACTTTCACATAATTGATTCTAAAATAAAAACAAGGTGAAGCGCAGCATTCACAAGGAAAGCCACCAGTGATTTAAGGAACTTCAATAGATTCTCACCTACCTCAGATACAAAGAGTGTGCGAGGGTCAATCACATCCAAGAAATGTTTTAATCTGCCATAAAATGAACCCTGAAAGGAAGAATGCAAAACCAGGCAAAAAAGACCCAATGAAAACAATAATAATAATAAAATAGGCACTCAATATGTTAAAATGCTTGGATATTGTTTATAACTTTTTAAGATAATCTGTCTCGAACAGCAACAGAATAAAATGAACTCTGCTTTAATTTTGGAGTACATACATCCATCAACAATATAAGTTTGAAGAAACATTACTGTTAAAATGATCTTTTCCTACATATGCCTGGGGTGTGGAGAGAGTTTATAGCTTTTTAGTTAACCAATATAATGCATATAATGTGTTGAACAGACAAACGCCATATTTGTTGTTTTACTGATTTTATCTATTTTTCTGGTGGAAACTAAGATTTTCGCCTTCATTAAGGATTATATGAATCCTAAAAAATAATGAGATAAAGGCTAAATGGCAGGTTTGTGTGGAATAAGAAAGCTCCTCCGGTATTATTAATCATGGTTATTAATCATATGTTCACAATTCTTAAATTATTATAATAACAAATCATTTCTGAGGTCCCGGAAACTTTCTCCAGACGCGCGAGTCAGCTGCTCATGCAGACTCTAACACCAGGGGCCAAACCAGTTGTTTTCGCGCGCCAGGTGTGTCCGATTCATTATGCGAGCGCACCAACTGTGCGCTGGATTATCTGTACACGTAAAAAAAATCATCCAACGCAATTAAAATGTTCAGATGTGTCTGCGAAAGGGGGGAAACAAGATTTCAATGCAGCACACAACATATTCTCGGTTTATCACGTCTAACAGACGGCCCTTTACACATGTGAAGCACGGAATACCTCTGGAGCACTAACAGCAGATGCGAATCATCTGTATAAATAATGAATGAATAAATAAATTACCTTTCCATTACTTTTCCACTGAGGTTAAAGTTATTGATTCACTAATACATATAAATGGTTTAAATGTGTTTCTGTCGTACTGGATGTTCCAGTTTCCACGTTTCGGTAGACAGTAATGTTGTAATGAACTCACTTTGGCACAAAATTGTTTTTTAACAACTGTCGAACAGAACCAGCTTCACTTCGATCCTGATGCTGGAGCTTGTTATTAATAAGTTAACGCAATACTATTTTACTACAGGTTTGGGTACTTTTTAAAGTAATACTAATATTCAGTAATATTCAGATATTTATGTGCAGTGTGATTTGGGTGTGTAAAAAAGGTGTGTGACTTTAAGCACCGATATTATGTTGTGTTGATCATTTTACAAAATTGTCAGATCACAATGTCAGTGGCGTCGTTACACCAACAGAGGTCTCTGTTAATGCGCCCTCGCTATAAAGAGAATGACAGCAGAAGAAGACTGCTTGGGTTTCTTTTAATTTTACCAAATGATTTAAAGCTTTTAAGAAGCAGTGTTTATCCCTCTGAAACCACAAATCACTTTGCCGAGAGCCTGAAAACATCACGCGGATGAGAAAACACGTAAATTAAAAATCATACGTGCATATGTATTCACACATGCATTTACATATTCTGTTGTTTACCTGATCAAACCGAGGCTCGCCGAGTCTAAATGGAGGGTACTCAGCTGATTCGGGCATGGCAGGTTGTGCTAAACGCAGAACGGACTCGGTGAAATTGTTTTCGGAGCTGTGAAAAGTGCAGTTCCCTACAGTGTTTGAGTCATCCGTTTTGATGCATTTTGGGTAATGTCGTTTTCTACGGGGTTATAGGGGCTGTTAGAAGTGACCGCGGGTGTGATTAGCCAATTGTATGTGATTATGTTTAAAGTGAAAATTTCTCTTTTTGTTAATTTAGTATGTGAATACATTTGCTTTGCCTGTTGCATGGTTCAGTTTAGAAATTACCATGACCTTGTTATTGCACAGGGAGTGATTATATATATTTACCTCATACCTATAATATGTCTCATCCAAGATGGTCATTCCTCAGTGTATCTTTCACGAGTTGAAGCAAACGTGCAAGCAAAACCTTTTTTGCATCAGTGTTTTAAACAGTGTATTTGTTTGACTAATGTTGTGCCTTAAGGCTAAATATGATAAAATACGAGTATTTCTAGAGATGCTTTGACACAGTAGTTTAAGGATTAGACACAGTTAACAGTTTTCTAAAAGATGCTCAGTACTTTGAAGCATGAGTCAAGTATTTAGAAATTGGATTGTTTTATGCCAAAGCATAAAATGGTGATCTTTTTATTTACTGTAGTCTACATGATCTACATGGGACCAAAAGCTCAAAATCACCTGTAATAATTTTGCATTTTTATGATTAGAAAGTTAGAAATCGTCAGTGTGAAATAAGGACATTCTGAGATGCATCCAAAGTGAAAAGTTTATTTCTTCTACAGAGACAGTATCTTTGCAGAGATCCTTAAGAACACACCAAAAGTCAATTAAACATCTCTCAGATTAGAGGCATCAGAGAAAAGAACACATCACTTCTCCCAGTGGACACTCCCGTAACTGCACCCCAAACATCCAATCAAACCGCACCTCAAGCACTTGAGAGAAGCACTTGAAATATTTTGCACCTAACAAATGGCTCCACTGAACATTCGGTGCATATGTTCTACTATATGCGAGGTTCACTTAAAATGTTCTTAGTTTGATTGTGACAGTAATCCACTGAAATTTACAATCAAAAAGTAAGAACTCAGTTTACTGTGCAAGAATGAAAATTCTGGCATGAAACTGTTTACCATTCTTACAATTTAAAGTAAAGCCATTGCAATTCTTAAAAAACGAAAGTAGATATTAAATGACATTAAAAGAAAAAATGGACCTCTAAAAATAAAATTAAAGTATAGTATAAGTTTTTATTTGCAAGTTCCAAAGTTTAACTACATAAAATGTAGCTTTATCAATTTCTCCATTAAAAGCATACAAATGTTCTTCTACACTCATTCTCATTGAAACAATTCATGACAACATTCAGCCAAGGGCACTTGAACATACCTCCTTACTAGACTGCAGGCTTTGTGTGTGAGTATTTTCTATAAACTGGCATTAAACACAGTAGCAACCTACACAAACATCACATTCTGTCAGTTTAAACCAAAGAAACTATGAATCTCAAATTCTGCAAAAGCCTGGCCTTCACATCTATTGCTTTCTGTGTTACTACTGAACTTTAGAAATGGAAACTTAGACTACATTATAAAGATGATTTTGATTACGCAAACAACAAAAGGTTTCAACAGCAAATAACAATGAACAAATTGCACAGAACATCAGGCCACAAAATGTGATGAAACTAAAAGGTCACAAAGCAAAATATATTAAAACAAAACAATAAATATTTGCATGATTAAAACAACACTCTTGTTAACTTTAAGCCTTATTAAATTAACATTCATAAACCCACCTATCATTCAATAGTCAAACTGAATGGTGAACAGGAGGCAAAACACAGCTTAAGTGCTTCTTCTCATAGAACTATATTGTTGATAAATGTTGAGCTTCCTAGAAGAGACTATCAGAAGTTCAGTAGCACTAGAACATTGTTAATATTCTGTGTTTAGAGAATTATTATTCTGTGCATTGTACATGTGTTTTCCACTTTGTACTTCCTAAGCGGTTGAGAAAGAACAACTGGAAGTGCTGTGACATGCTTCTATCACATATCTACACATAGTGCTACATTGTTCACAAACAGTGGCAACACTGATAGTGGCAACACCAGAATAACATTACAGGAACACTGACTGACCAGAGCCGATGCTGTGTTAAGAATACTGTAACATTAATTTAGAGCATTTGCTGTTTCATGTTGTTATCGTTCTCTCTATACAACTACTACACAACTTCATTTGTTCTTTTTTTATACTTAACAGTCTTGGAAAAGTTATGCTTTAAACACTCCATCACCTTTTTTGTATTGTAATATGATGTGCAAATCTAATTAAAGTGATGACTTCAACAGAATGGAGACAATAATGTATGATAAGGCAGCATTTGGCATTGTCAGAGTGGCATATATGTAATGGATACAGTATATATCCCATTCATTATACCTGAAAGCACTGGCAGCGATGTGTGTGCATTGCCTCAAGCAAGGGCAGGAAGAGGGTGGACACTGACCCACAAACTGAAGCTAGAAGGTCAGTTAGTGTGAGCATCTGCTCTTAAGCAGCTAAGTAAAGTGCGGAAGACATAGGGAGGCACAAGCAGATTCTGAACTAGCTAATTCTGCTCTTTCTTCTTGTTTTATATAATAAAGTCTTATGCCCCCCCAACTTTGTCACTCGTCAAGCAGCTGAGCATGTGAAAGTGTTAGAAAAACAAAATGTACATCAATGTTTGTCTCCATGTATTTATAAGCATTGGCTCTAGCTTTAGAAGACTGGCACGTTTAAGTCATGTCTTCCTTTCAATCGACAGGTGATTTTGGTAAATAGCTGGACTAATGTGTATTATAATGATTTGTTGGGTAAAGGTGATTATCAGCTGACATGTCAAAATGTATCTCATTCAGAGTGCCAACCTTTAACCTCAATGTGCATATAATCCCCCACAGAGGGCCAGCTATATATTTGGACACAGTTAAACATGCCAAATCTACACAATCTCTTCTGTACCCATCAATTAACGCTAGCTGTAACTCTTAATATGGTTGCTGTAGCAGTGCAGGGATGTGACGTTGGCCCAGGATTGGTGGAGGCTTTGCTTAACATACGTTGTATCATTTCATCTTGGAACGGACCTGCAGCAATGTAGGCGTCTGCTCCATGATGCGCACAAGCAGGGTGTCAATGTAGTCCTCTAGATCTCTAATGTAAAGTTTCATCTTCTTCAGATCCACCTCACGCTTATCCAGCAGCGCCCCTCGCCTCTCAAACTCCTGTCGCTCCTGCTTGAGCTCAGTATCTCTCTGGATCAACAGATTCACCAGCTCACTGTGATTTAGGTGATAGTATGACCCACCTCCTTCCACTAGCAGCTAGCACAGAGAAAGAAGACAAAGTCTTGAGAACCCATATGCCGGTCGATCTTTCTTGTTTTTTGACTAGTAGCAAAATTACTATCTTGAAAATATAGTACTTTACAGTAATGCCTTACCTTCTTGTCAGAGTCCTGGTGGCTTCGCCCTGAGTGGATGGTGGATTTAAGCTTCTCCAGTACCGAGCGGCCCTCTGACCTTTTCTCATCAGGAGGTGTCAATGGCTTCACTGGGTGTGGACTGAAAGGCACATAACAAAGATTAGAGAAGGGTAATTAGCAAGCGTTCTCATGGGAATTAAGTCTTAACTTCATGAGTCAATCTTTTTATTCACAACTGCAAGTAGTTTGATGCTTTTTATTAAAGCCCTTGGAAGACAAGAAAGTTACCTTTTGTAAGTAGTCAATAACCCTTCTTAGATCAGATGCAGTAAAGGGAAATAGTGACATATATGCAGAAAGCAACCAAGCCCCAAAGACAAAGAAACTGAAATTTATTCTAATTTTAAAATGTATTCCTGTGGACCGAACCACATACACTCCTGGTTCATTTGGTTAGCCGCTAATTGATGCAAGGCTCCCAGTGCCTACCATGGGATCCACAGGAGCATGTGAGTATGTGTGAGGCTGTCCATGGAGAAATAAGGACACATGCCGCCATCACCACAAACAAATTAACACAACACAAAAGATGTGGATGAAGGGGGAAAAGTCCCAAGAAATGAACCACACTGATCACCACATATAACAAGACGTCCCAGAAGATACCTTGCCCAATCCCATCACCATTTTTGGACAGGATATTTTGAAACACACCACAGGCGCACCCCATTCTTGCTAAAACAGGAAATGTGTTGTTACTGAAACTGTCTTGTAGCAATAATAGATGCATGTATGACAGATTATACTGACCTGGTCCAAATGTGTATAGACACCAAATTAATGTGTTGGGGCTAAGCTGTGATTTCAGTAGTTTCAGCAAAAGCCACAAAAATAGGACATTACATTTAAAGGAGTTTGAAAAATGAAACGGAAGGGACTGGCATGCCAAAGACATTTCAGAAACTGACCCATCAATACCCATCAAAGCAAGATCAGAACAGATATGCCCATTGTGGCCTGAGAATTTCAACCTCCAATGACACCCACAAAAAAACACATGAAACCTCACCTGCTCTGATGATTGGTTGTCTGTGTTTTTTCCTGGAGAAAAGGATTATATGAAGTAACACTCACAGGCTGCGATGGAGGAAGCGGAGCAGCAAGTGCTGGGATTGGCCATGGCTCCTTTGAGGTAGGGGGAATTTTGGGAAAGGGGAATAGCTGGGGCACTGCATTAGTGTCTACTGCTACATGCGGTGTTGAGGAGGCTACAGGTGAAAGGTCAAACACTGAAGAAGGGAAGTTAAGGCTCTGATTATGCTCTGAAGCTAGTGTTGGCTGGTCAAAGGCTGATGGGAATGGCTGGGATAAAGGGGGCCAGTTAACAGGGAATAAGTCAGATGTCACTGAATCTGGAACAACTGGTGTTATATACATTTCATTATTTCTGTTTAGACTCTTTGCTGGTTTAAAATCATTTTGAGTCCATGGTGTTTCAGGGTGTGTGACAGGACTTGTGGCAGTATGGAGGTTGTGTGTTTTAGTTGGCTGGGTCACAAATATGTTCTCTAGGTTAAAATCTGTTATGACCAGGTCCTGAGTGATGCTGGAGGTTTCTTCTGATACAATATTAGATCCTAAAACGTTTCGTTCTGTCAGCTGGCCTGAATTCAATTTAACCTCTGACACAGACCCAAACATTTCAGAAATAAGGCTGTCTGTTTGAAGACCATGAAAATGATCTAGTTTGGTTGGGCAGATTTTACAATTATCTACCAGACATGTTTCTGTTCTTAACGGTGCAAGCTGAGCCTCAAGTTCTGCTATTAGATCCTGTGAGATATCAATTTTTGACATCACATCTTTTGGTAAATCATGCTCAGGAATGTCTCCTGAAGCATTGCAACTATTCAATAAATCATTTCCCTGAGGGGATTCTTTTTTTGGCAAGTCTTCTTGAGGGTTACAATGTTCTACTATATCCTGATTTTGCTCATAATCCATTTTATTTATGGCCTTTGTGGACATGTCATCTTTTGGCATGACTGTGACATGTTTTGGCAAGAGCCCAAACTGTGAAGTGTCTTCCCCAGATGGATCATGTTTGGGCTTCACTTCCTGAGTAAGCTCCAAGCAGGGAAATATTGAATCCTGCTGAGATATGCAAGTAAGGTACTGATCAGAATCTGCACTCTTGTACAGACTGTGCAGTAGCACGCTTCCAGGTGAGAGTGCAGTGTTTGGATTAAATGGATCTTCTTCTGTCCTCTTTTTTTCCCTAATGGTGGAATTGAGGTGTTCTACAGGGAATGTCTGCCCATAAGGCTGTACCATTTCATGCCTTTCACTAATGCAGGAGACTAAATTGCCATCCTTTGATGGATTATTTGGAAATTCACACACTTTGGGTTCATTGACTTGCATGTCATTAGATGCACTTATTGAGAGTCGTGGGGAGGAAGTGATATCATTCAGGGTCTCAGGAACGGTCCCTTCAATTTCAGAAGAAAGATCACAAGTTTTGACAAAACCATCTGAAAGACCATCATTTTGTAACTTTGTATCAATAACTACATTTAAATTCTCTTCATTCTCCACTTGCATTGGCAAAGTTGTTGACACTGGGAAACTAGGTGCTGATGAATTGTGGAGCCCTGAAGGCTCAGTGGATTTAATGATTGGGGCATTCAACTCCAAAAATCCTTCATCTGGCTGTTTCATATTATTTGAAATTAAGTCACTCTGTGGGGAATGGCAGGGTTCAATAGACTGGTGGTCGAGTTCTCTGTCTTGGGTATCAGATGTTACATTGCATGGTTTCAGGGTGTCCCCAGTGCTGTAGTCTCTAGGGCACGCTGTAGAATCCTCATGGATTTTCACAGATTCCATGTCTTTGGCAAACCCCAGTGCTTTAGGCCTTTGTGATATTTCAGGACTCACATTAACATTTTCAGATAATTCACTAGCAATGAGTTCCTTACAAAGAATGTCTTCTGAAAGTGATGGATGTGTGACAGATGATTTGGCATTTTGTGAGGTCAGGCACATCTTAGGACTCTCTTCAGAGGTCGTGGCATCAGCATTGACTGCATTCTGCAAGGCAGCTGACAGTGCAGGATAAGGGCACGCAAGTTCATTCAGTTCAGGAAATTCCATGCTGGAATTGTCAGGTATGGAGATTTCAGATATGTTGGGACCAAGGTCAGGCTTGTTAGAGTTAACGTTACCTTCACTTTCTGAAACATGAGGTGTGTTAGCAGCAGGTTCCTTAGATGTCTCTCCAGTTGAAGGACCTGCTGAATCAGTTTTTCCTAAATAGGTCAGATCATTAGTATCCAACACAGTTAAACCACCCAAAACACCTAAGGGCCCTGGATTATTTGGTTTCATAAGGACAGTAAGGGTTGTAACTAAATTCTCTGCTTCACTCCCCTCCTCTGAAGATTTCAGTCTATCCTCAGCAAACATTCCAAAGTCATCTTTGTCCATCTGTGCCTCCAAGTCAGGACTAAAAGAATCAACTGAACCATCTATTTGGGATATCCCTGAAGGTCCATTTACGTTTCCAATCCTTAGCAAATCTGGGGTAAGATTACCACCAGTCCAGGAAGAAGATGACTCAGACTGATAGTGGGCAGGGCTAGAGAGAGAGGGCATAGCAGGAGTTAAAGGAGCATCATAAGGATTCTCCTGGAGGAAAGGGTTCTGCTGTACAATTGGTATAAAGGGATTGGCTTCAGAAAGTGGAGTGGGTGAAGCAAAGGGATGAGTGAGTTTGTCAGCCATGTTCTGTAAAGGGTCACTGAAGTTAAAGTGTACAATGGGATAAATTATGTTGCCAGTGGAAGCTGACTTATGAGACACCAGGGGGCTGTGAAAGAAAGGTATATACAGTGCACACCATTAGTGACTGTGGTCTCCATTAAAACCGTATAACTATAAACTGTGAGAAACATCAATGGCCGAAAGCAATGATTAGTGACCTTCATTTTAAAAAATGAAATCCTTCAGGCAGGAGTGTCTAATGTTGCACAGCACTGTATATGAGTGCTTAATGTGTATAGGATAAACAACACTGTTTTCAGGAGGAAAAATCTAAATACAGGCCACTACTCAACTGTCATTGTGTTTTAAATCTTATGCTACTTTTATTTTACCAAAGGAAATCAATCTGTATGACATGCTCTAATAATATACATTTTCTGTATGTATGATACCCAAGCAACATTCTATGCACACGTCTACAGTATACAACCAAAACTCAAGGCAGTTTCCCACAATGCAATGCCATGCAGAAAATAATTAATCATTTGACAATGATTCAGTGTACTACTGTTTGTTTAATAACTGTATTGCTGCATCCAATGCTATTTATAAATTAGCATGCAATACTTTCTAATGTGGAAGGCAGCAGGATAGTATTTCCAACACAGCATTTGACTACAGCTGCCCTACACTGAGGCAGACACGCAGAACTGCTGAGCGTGAAAAGGCAATAACAATCACCCAGCCAGGTCAGAGGGGGAGGTGAGAGGTATAATTAAAAGAGAGTGAAGACTAAAATCTATGCCCATATAGGTAAGTGCACACACAAACACATAAGTCCCTTTTTGCCTTAAGCAATTAAAACACAAGAAAGCATGTGATTGGTTGGGGTATTTTACATTTTCCAGTAAGTGAACTTTAATGACATTTCTATGAAATCATTTAAACCATTAAAAATGCTAGAAGCCGTTTACTTAGACAAAGATTAACAATAGTTGTGAGCTAAATTGCTTTGTAAACAGTGATTTTCAAAAGAAAATTGTTTTCATGTTAGGTGAAGGCTTAATCTGTATCCATCTATTAAGTCATTAGCCATAAAAGCTCTGTTCCAGGTGGGACAAGTTTCCCCTGAGGAGGTGAGGAACATTTCTGTTTCACAGACATACTGGTTACATATGAATCAAAAAAACATTAATCAGACATAAGAATCAAACCAGTCTACAATAGAAAGAAAAAGTAAGTACAGTCTGTGACTGTAGTATTTATTTTTTATTTGGTAAAATTGACCAATTATTTTAGTTATTTTGACCTAAAGCTAAAATTTCTTATTGCACTGCCTGTTGCATATTTAACATGGATTTGGATGTTTTTTTCCAACTTTCTGGGTAAAATCAGTTAGTGTATCTACAACTCCAAATCAGAAAAAGTTGGGACAGTATGGAAAACACAAATAAAAAAAAGTAGTGATTTCTAAATTTACTTTGACTTGTATTTCATTGCAGACAATACAACAGCACATTATTTAATGTGTTCCTCATGATTTTTATTGTTTTTTCTTCAAAAAAACTATTTTGGTTCTTGCAACACATTTCAAAAAAGTTGGAACAGGAGCAATTTAGGGCTAGTAATCAGGTAAATTGGTTAAATAATGATATGATTTGAAACAGGTGATGTCAACAGGTGATTGTAAATATGATTTGGTATAAAAGCAGCATCCAAGAAAGGTCTAGTCCTTTAGGAGCAAAGATGGGCCGAGGATCGCCAGTTTGCCAACAAATACTGAGAAAATTATTGAAATGTTTAAAAACAATGTTCCTCAAAGAAAGATAGGAAGACATTTGCTTATTTCACCTTCAACAGTGCATAACATAATTAAAAGATTCAAGGAATGTGGAGGGATTTCTTAGGCTTGCACAAGGGTGCAAGCCTAAGCTGAACAACCGTGCTATCCGATCCCTCGAGTGGCACTGCATCAAGAATCATCATTCATCTATAAGCAATATCACCACATGGGCTCAGGACTACTTTGGCAAACCTTTGTCAAGTACCACAATACGTAGTTACATCCACAAATGCCAGTTAAAACTGTACTGTGCCAAAAGGAAGCGCTGTGTTAACAGTGTCCAGAAGCACCGTCGACTTCTCTGGGCTCGGAGGCATCTGGGATGGACCATCACAAAGTGGAAACGTGTACTGTGGTCAGATGAATCAGTATTTCAGGTATATTTTGGGTGAAATGGACGCCGTGTGCTCCGGAACAAAGACGAAAAGGATCATCCAGACTGTTACCAGCAACAAGTCCAAAAGCCAGGGTCTGTCATGGTATGGGGTTGTGTCAGTGCCCTTGGTAAAGGTAACTTGCACTTCTGTGATGGCACCATTAATGCTAAAAAGTACATAGAGATTTTGGAGCACAATATGCTGCCTTCAAGAAGACATCTTTTCCAGGACGTCCATGCATATTTCAACAAGATGATGCAAAACCACATTCTGCAAACATTACAAAGTCCTGGCTGCAGTCAACAAAAAAATTCTACCATGTAAACATGTTAAACCAATTACTTTGAGCCTACATGTTTCTGTGCATGCCGGGTCTAGACATAATTCAAGTCAATAGGTCAGGGGTCGTTTCAGGATGCAAAATGATGGTGGCGATAAAAATCAAACTATGCCTGGTTGCATGAATTGAGGTTATCCCTTGGGGGGGAAAATTCCTAAGAGAAGGGATTTCTTTAAGAGCAATGCAACATAACAACCACCCTTACCTAAGTGTTTATACTAAGCATTCAGCAATAGTTTATGTCAAAACACAGCAATAGAGAAGTGGTTGCTATAGTTGTGGTTGCTAAAATCTCCCACAGCAAATGGACAACTGACTCGCTTGAGTCATACGATCATGTATTTGTGATGGCCAAAGCTACCATTCACAGAGTACAATCATACGACAGCATACAGACCTCCATTCTGACAGGATTTAAAATGCAGCTCACAGGACACGAGCTAATCAAAATGACAAAGTGCATGTAAACGTGGCTTGTGTGTATATCTGTCTAAAAGCATGTGTACATTTTTGTTGATGCAGCAATAGTCTTTTAATGTTTATCAAATACCCTAACCAAACCTCTAAAGAAAATAAATCAAGAGTGTGATTTTTGTGACATATAGAACACCATGAAGACAGAAAATATTTCCCAAACAATGAACATCATACACACCTACAACAGAAACAAGAATCTAGTGATACTGGTTTAGGTCAGTGACAGAACTAAATTAAAAGACACCTCCTATTCATAGTGAAGACAAACACTCCCACACATACTCAGATCCATCTGTCTGCAATCCCTAAAAATAACACTTGCTGATTAAATGGAGAAATCAAATCATAAGCTTAGCATTGAGGGAAAGCATTAGTGTGACAAAGCTTGAGATACTTAGTGTTTTAAAGGAAGAGGAAAAGACACAACCCAAGAGTTCAGGTTTCCAGGCAGCACCTCCCTCTGCAATGCAGATGCTGAAACCAGATCTATGGAGGAATCTCACAGTGCTACTCACACTTACAGAGCCAGAAACATGCACAAATAAATCTGCTTCTGTTTAATGTTTGTAACATAAATATTGGCAAATGCATAGATGTTTATTACCTGGGTTTACTGTGCGAGTCCTTGGAGCTGAACCATCCTTTGTGTTTGACTTCGACAGGTTGTTGAGCATGTTCTGCTTCCTCTTTGCTTGTGATTGGTCCTTTGCCAGCAGGCTCACCTCTCCCATGTGAGAACAGGCCCCTCCTTTTCTTAGTCTGAGCTTCTGTCTCTCCAGCAGGTATCACTGTTTCTTTTACAGACTCATCGGTGACTCTGCCAGCATACTCTAATGCCGCTACAATGGCTGCTTTCTCCTCCTCTCCGGGTTTATCAAAAGACCAGCGACGTCCATCTACGGGGCCGCCATTCTGCTTTTCCTCCCCACGACGAGAGAGGTTTTGCAGGGAGAGGGAGAGTGAAGAGCCCTTCTGAATCAGCCCAAGAGCTGGAAGCTGGGGCTCTGGCCTTGGCTTTGACTCTGACTTGAACAGCTTGGTCTCTGCACTGGGTTGGAAGTTTGATCCTGTTAATTGGGTGTTCTTAGGCTTAGATGGCAGCTTGGTTGCTTGTGGTTCACCTGACTGAGTTACTGGTTTGGTTGACAATGGCTGAGGTTGCTGTAGTATGAGGGATGGTGGGTGGTGAGTAAGAGGGGATGTTTCCACTGGATTCCCGTTGACACACACTGAAGGAAGCAGAATTGGGGTGTCGTTCTCTGACATCAGAGAATGAGGCACTGGTAGGCTGAAGTCACACATCTCATTAGCATGCACATGTCTGACAGGAGAAACCTGTGGTGAGGGAGCCACTGTATGATCTGTAAACAAAAGTGTTTAACAAAAGGTACAATGTAACAACCAAAGACAAAATTGTGTGTGTCTGTGCAGCAGCATGTCCAGGTAGGTGGCCTGTGGTAGCCCCCACCCACTAAATTTAAATTTAGAATTCAGTGATTTTCGCTGGAAGTCATATACTGCTAATACTTTTAGCTTAATTGGTTTGTATGTCCTGTTAATCTCACATTTTGTGGCAGGTGTAATAAAAGTACATAAACTGCAAAATTAATATCAACAGGGAATGTTTCATTCTGCTCTTAAATGAGTCCCATGAGCCCCACATGGGTGACCCAAGTCAAAAAGGTCTGGACAAGCCCCTGTGTCTGTGTGTAAACAAACCATGAACACACCTGGACTGTTGTCTGCGGTCAGGTTGCTGCTGTTACTTGGAGAGTTGGACAGATCCGAGACCACAACGCTGATGCCTGCTGTTGGGCTGAGACTGCCGCCCCGCGATGATGACTCACTGCTCTCTGAGCCTAGCGACGTGCTTGATCGCGTGTCTGAAGACTTCCTCAACCTCCCACGCAGGAAAAAACTTCTCATCTTACTCCTCCGAACCTCCCCTCCTTCATCATCCTCATAGTCTTCCTCACCACCTCCATCACTTGGCAACCGTCCCCGCATGCGTACCAGTGCTCCGTATCCCCCAGCAACGATGGCAGAAGAGGAATCTTCCTCGCTGGAGTGCTTCTTAGCACGCATGCGTTCTCTGAGTTTGTCAAAAGCAGAGCGAGGTTTATCCTTCATAGAAAGGTCGTACATACTGGCTGTCAGGTTGTGTCGAGTAAACTGCATGATCAACTGAAGCTCCCCACGTTCCTTCTCCTTTTTTCCACTTTTGGAATGTAACCGGTACCACCTATTAACAATAATAATAAAGACAAACTAAATGCACAGTGATAGTAAGCAGAACTGCATCTCCCAACTCCGTACAGCAATCAATACACTACGTTTTTGTTAGAGCATTAAAGTGCTAGGCATCTATCAAAACACAACAGAAGTCAATTCAGATATAAATGCTGCTGAATATTAAAGCATTGCTGACCTTTCACATTGTTTTGTGTTTGCAGTTCTTTTTGTGTAATCAGAAATACAGCAGCCAATGCAACATTGTGAAACCTTTATCAGTAGAAAGACTGAACCAAATCTATATTAATAGATTTTGCTAGAGCTCAAGTGGTGCTAAGACAAACACAGCTCGCCCTAAGACAACATTGCAACACTTTTAAATGTGTATTTATTAGTTATAGAAAACGTAGGACTTTGAAAAAGAAGAGCCACAAGATACTAGGCAACTCAACCAAAACCTGAGCCGAACATATGAATCAAGCATATAGACATTGCCTGTTTTTAATCACCCTTACTTTGTAATTTCTTTTTTACTTTTGTGAATTACACAAAACATGTAGTTCTCTGAACTGATGTGGAATTGGGGATACAATGTAGAATTGTGGCAGTCCATCTACTGAAGGATGAATGATAGATTTATAGATCTGTGGCTTCATGGTTCTTCAAGCATCCTCTCCTCCACATTTACATTCACACACAGATACATACACTCAATATCTGGAACTTAATTGCACTGCTAAATTAAATGGAGACGTACCAGATACTCTGTTTTCACACATACACCTCCACTAGTGAGGGCTTTCCATGACATACAATGCAATATCATTAGATACTACACTATTTAAACAGCCCCTTGACAACACATTAAAAACAATTACCAGATAAACAAACAGTCAGACCCACCCACACATAAATGTATCTCATTAGTTATACACATTTACTAATAAACCCAGCATTTGGCATAACTCCTATATGCACTGTCATGTTGCTATGGTAGCATCACAATAAAATGATGCTGAAATACATATATTTATACTGTAATTAGTTTTAGGAGATCCATGTAATTTTTCATTATGTAGATATAACATTATGTAGATATAACAAGTCAACACATGCACACAGGGCATTCTCATGGGAGTCACACGGAATGGACACATGGGAGGAAATGCAGTGATATGCTGGATCCAAGAAAAACATACATTCTGATTCCAAAGCAGATTAAACAAAGCTATCAGTGCATCTAGGAAACAGATATTTGCACAAAAACACAACAATATACCGACCTATGATCTCAAAGGCAGGTTTTCAAAGAGCACCAGCATCATCAAGATCTCTCAATCCCTCAAAGAAAATTTAACAATAGTCTTTGAGATCATGCATCTCCAGACCTCTCTGACACCCTCTCTTCAGGCACATAGTTATTTTACCTTTTATATAAAAAGTCACCTCATACATCAAATGCCTCTTTCATCTCCCCAGTCACCCTCAATTATGTATTATTTGTTATTCTGCAGATATACATAAAAGCAAAAGTGTTCATTTATATCGCTTCACCATCTCTATTTAAAATATCCAATCACCTGTAGTTGTTATCATCATGTCTTTATCTATCCATTTAATTTAATTTTAATTTAATTAGGAATTTGACCTCCTATAACATGGTAGAGAAGCAAATGACTGTAGTAACCGAGTATTTAGTCATCTTTAGCTTAAGGTATTGAATGAAGGGAAAGTACCAGTTGTGTGCCAACTGAATCACAGATTTGAACCTTGAAACTTCTTCAAAAGCAATTAGTCAGCAAGTCTGTAGCCACAATCCTTTTCTCTCGTTGTTTGTTTTCCTCATTGCGTGTTTTATGGTAACAACACCAATCTGATGAACTTGAAAACACCCACCAGTTCCAGTATCTATAAACATAACACAGACTCTGCACTACATTCATTTCCCCACCTTATCTGAGGTGAACAGCAGAGTTCCGCTCAGTGTGGTTAGACATGATCCTTTGTTGCCCAGCATCCAGTGGAACTGGATGTTCACAGCTGGACCTTAACAGATGCAGTAACATTGGTGGAAACACAACTTTTTGTTCTTAGGCTAGCAGCTTCTGGTTCTTAGATTATCAAACTTACAAATGTTTCATTTATTAAGTGCAGAGGTATGAGCAATTTGTCACTATAACATGACATAGTAATTTGCCAACCCACACACCAACTCATAGTATAAGATGATTCATCTGTCATCGAACCTACTCACCTCACCTACACAAACAAGGGGACATACCAACACGCAAGCTGGAAATCACCAGGTGCCAAGAAGTAAGCAAAATATTCAGAAAAATATGAAAACCTAGATATACCCACAGATATTTACACATGCCCAGTGAGGGGTGCCGAGAACTTTACTGCAATTGTTCAACTGAGAGTAGAGGTCTGCTGTGCAACCCAAGCTTGATGGGACCTTACAAACTGTTGAGTTTCAGGGTTCAGGTCATTTGTTTGTATGTATTGGTTTTGGGTCTGATTTTCATTAATGAAAAATAAATGACTATTATAAAAATTCAAAAGTTTTAATTCAAATAGAACTTCTAATTCAAGCATTCATCTAATTCATTTGAGTCAGAGCGTGTGAGAATCAATACAGCTGGGTCTATTCACTAGAAATATTAAAAGGGAGTGAGTAAGTTTGTGATCACTCTTCCTTAGAACTTGACAGTCAAATCGGGCCACAGGGCCTCTGTTATGGGTTGGATTCAGCTTTAATTCCTGTGTAGTTCTTGCAAACTAAGGACTGAGTAAATATTCCATTACACTGTACATAACTGTAATTATGATATGTACCCATCATATCATATTTTTCTCACTGGAAAGCTTTAACAAATGTCTTCTGATGTGCTTAACATGAGTTGGCTGAGATGATCCATACACAGTTTTGGTATCAAGTGATGGTTGTTAGCACATCAGTCCTGGTTACAAAACTCAAAAGTAAGACAGAAAGAGCTACACCCAACACAGTATTTCTCATTGAAGGGACTCTATATAATACTACTGATTATAAAGTGGCAGGAAGTGGGCTGCATACTGTGAATAATCCTCTAACAGCTGTTGATCAAATATAGTATTAAAACCTCACCCTCAACTTGTGCAAATACACTTTCTCAGAGGAAGCACAAACACTCTACACAAGTCTGTTATTCTTGAGACAATGAACTTACCATTTGTCATGCATTTGATTGTTACAGTGTATGATGGCGAATCCAATATTTTGCTTCAAGATTGTTTAAAAATGTTTTTTTAAATAAGCAGAGTATCAGTAAGAATCAGTAAGTGGAACATGAAAATGTCCTGCTCCACTGGTCTGGTAAAACTGACCTATTTTGAGATACTAAAACCCCTCCATTATCTACTACCACAACAGTTACTTTCTCAGAAACTGCTAGTTATTAAATAAATTAGGGTAAAGTGGGACACTTCACTATTCATATCAGTGAAAACAATGCTGCACTTTGTCCAAATTTGCCCTACAACTGGAAGACAGTATTTTGTGAATGCACAGGCACAGTTTCTTTTAGGTTTTCCACCATTTTAAGCCACTTTTTTGTTGTCACTTCATTTAGATGGTTCTCTGGTATGAAAATTTAAAGTATAGCATGCAATGTAGTATCTTAATCAAGGTGACAAAACAATTGCTTGATTGTTCATCTTTAAAACTTCTATTTTAACCCTCTCCTGTATTCTAACTGAAAGAAAAGGTCATCTAAATGCCATTAAAAATAGTAGTTTGGTTTGTTATGGATCTTGTTGGAAGGGCCTGTGAAATAAGACAGGGAGGGACATTACAAGTAAGCGCTGATCTAACAGACAGACCGAACATGACCCAGGGCATCCTTATGCTTCTGCATCAAGCTGACAGTGCGCAGGTGGGCTGCTCATATACAAACCATAATTTAACCTACATCAAACAAAAGTATAGTCTTAATGGTTTACAGCTAAAATCCCCTACTTCCTTTAGACCAGGCCCACTTTAAGAGGGCGTGACTGCAGAGAAACAGATTGCAGCACTCTGAATGACATTCGGCAAGACTAAAATCATTATTTCTTGTAGTTTACTGTAAATAATACGAACTGATTTTGCAGCATGCCTTCAGACCTGTGCTGGTTAATAAACACGCACTCAACAACCAAACAAAAAAAAACAGACATACTGATTTTTCTTGCATATCTGATCCTGGAAAGCTTTATCCAGCGGTATAACAGCCTGGCCCAGGAACACGTCTAGTCCTATAAGAGCTCGGTGCATAACGGTGAGGGTTAAGTCTCCAGTACCGGGTGGGTATGCATCTCGCCCTCCCTCCTCCAGTATCCCTGGCTGCAGCTCGAACGAGCATTCTTCACCCCATTCCGGGTCCGTAGTCTTCTCCATTACGCACGTGGAGTATTTCTCTTTGCCCAACTGAATAATGGTGTACACGTCGCTGGTGCCGTGTTTGCCTTTCGCGCGCAGCCCCCGGGCCCGCAGCACCGTTACCTGCACGTGCGTCGGCATCCATCGTTGCTCTTCGTCGCTCTTTACCAAGGACATCGCCGCGGGTGCGCCACACGCGGACGCATAGGCACAGAGACTGCCGTTAACGGGGTGAGTCGGTCGAATGTGCACGATCCCCCGGTAAAGCGTCGCTTGGGGGCCGCCAGCCTATCCTAGTGCTTCATGGCAAGACATTTTTCGACTTTGCACGCGTGATGAATATTATGCTGCTCACAATGAAGCGCCCGGTTGGTGTTGGCGATCTGATCGTTTGTCCGGGTCGGGCGGACAGGTTTCCCTCTGCGGTGCTGTAGCCACCGACCAGTCCGCCGACGTCACTGCTTTATCCTCTCCGCAGGACTAGGAAGTGACTAGAAACAGCCCCCGATACCCAGAATACGGCATACAGCGTGTCTTGAACTAAAATACACTTTCACTTCCCATCAAACAACCCAACAAATATACAAACGTTGTGTGTGTACATAATAAATGCTACAAGTATACAGTCAGGGGTGTGCTTCTGCATTAGAATCCCTATACTGCCTTATGATGACATAATATTGCAGATCTGGTGATGCGCGAACCTTTAACGGGAAGATGTTGTGATTTCAGTTTCAGTCACTACTGATATTATTTACTGTTGCATCGTCAAACGTTTACAGCATCTCCATGAACGGTAGCACGCTTCTTAAGTTTGGGAGCGAAGCATCTGGGCGTGGCTGTTTAATGATTTGCTTACAAACACAAATTGTCAAGACTAATGAACGTCTTGTCTATTAACCGAGAGATGCATAAACAAGGCCCACATTTTACAGCATCTGTGAGATAACTAAGGTCACTTTTACTGTCTCTCACTCATGTCAGTTGTTATTTCTTGTTTCCTGCCCATCGCTGAACAGACCTTCTGAAATACTAATTGAGCAAATTGGTGTTATAAAAGTACTATATAGCTAGCTATAGGCTAATTGTCGGTAGCTAGCATACATACATGGACATGAACTTTTCTCAACATCAAAATATTTACGGTAAACTTTATAGACTAATTATTTAAAGGACATGTCACTAGTATGCCATCACTGTAAATAACTTTCAATGGTGTAAAAATTGATTTATATAAGTGAATATATTCTATGCTTAACTAATGTTGACAAAATTATATTTCTCTTATTATGATGCATAATACTGCAAGAGTAAGTAAATGAACATGGAAGAAGTAAACAATATTTTTTTTACTTACAGGGCAGGTCTTAATTCTATTGGGGTCCTTAGCAACATTTTAAGGATCCCAAAGAGATTGCCTGCTTTAAAATGGACTCAGCTGATGACATCATTTTTCATGACCAGGTATTTATTTAAGTAGACGACCCTAATTAGATAATGTCAATATTATTTAAATAGTATAAAAAATTAACTTTGATGTGTTACTGTATGACAATAGCCACACTGCAGGACAATTTACAACCTTTACTTAAAATTGGCAGAGGAAAAAATGTAATAGATAGTTGTATAATTAGACTACAATCTGCTACTTTATAGTTCAACCAAGTGCTGAAAACATAAGAAGAAACAAATGACATCTCATGTTAACTACTTAAACACCATTGATGATTGGATACTTTTAAGCATAAGAAATTTGTAGAGACGTTAATTTATAGGTCATTTACTGAAAGCCCTCTAAAACATTAAGTCTGCAAAGTGAGATTGACACTAAAATAGCATTGCTACTCTCACATGCGGGGACTGGTTTGACAAATCAACCACAACTTTGACAACTCTCACACACAAACACTTCTGACTTTCTTGCGAGAACCCCTCCAGGCCTTCATGTGAAATTGCACTGTCAAGTATCAATAAGCCTATAGTTCTCAGTTTGAGCAGCAAATATTAATTATTAATATTTCCAATTAATACAATACTCATTGTGATAAGTTGAATATAAAATAAATAAAAACAGAAGAGTGTAATCCATAAGAGTTCACAAAATAAAAACAATTTCATAGTAATCTCATCTGTTTTTCTCTGTGATGACATTAGTTGACAATTTATAAAATGGCCTAATGGCTACTTTATTAACTATGTTTTCCTTCAGATTCAATTAACTATCTATTCTTAGATATACAATGTCAATCACATCTTATGAGCTTATCATTATCTGCACTTTAAATCAGAAAGTTGGAGCCAACTGTGCCTGTATATGTCATTGTCTCTTTCCACAAGTCACATACATCCCTCATATGTACTGCCCCCATGAAACACTCCAGCACACTTGCTAAATACTAGCAGAGACACAGACGTGCAGCTGATATTCATAAGCACACTATATGGGCCAAGAAAAACACTGGGTATCCACAGGCACACAAATCTGGAAAGGGTTCAGTTCCAGCACCGAAGTGCAAATAGGCCACTTACAGTCTAAACTGGGTAATTAGATCCTTAATCAGGGATCAGAACCACCGAGTGTCACTACATAATGAAATTCCTTACTCTTCTAAACATACTCATGCATAACCCAGTTCAATCTACCTTCAAGCACACTTCTCCGAACAGCTGGACTGACACATGACCTGTCACTCAGATGTGTAAATAAACACACTTGCACACCCAGGGCATATTATACAGCAGTATTTTCCATTGATCCTTATTATGAGAACAGATCAGGCCCTTTCAAAAAATGCAATTACTTGGGAACAGGGATTACTTTTTAACCAGGCAGAAATAAAATTTCATGTATGTGAATATCATTCTGTTAACATTGCTAAGGTAAATAATAAGGTAGTAGAAAAGTCCACAGAGTCAATAAAGCCCCAGGAGGATCTTGCTGCAGTAAGGATATGCGTGTGACATTGTCTTGCTGCATTTATTAGGCTTAGTGATCTGTTGTCAATAAACTGAATTTTAAAATCCCGAGACCAGACTATTAATGTGCAGTGTTTCTGCCTGATCAGACGGATCTTATCCTGTCAAAACAGCTCATGAGATTTCAGACGCGTCTCTAGGCCATGTACCCCAGACTGGCGTCTTGCTTTGTATACCGAATGTAGAGGGGCTCAATGAGCGCACATTTGTTTGACGCAGCTGGCTGCACGCTGTGATCTTCTGTGTTGTAGGGCTTATTCAGGGTGTCGACTTACAAACTAGAGGCATCGGGGTTTTCTTTGAGTGGTTTAACTCATTTTACAATTTAATTATCCGCTAAACTGCGCGCGGATGAGTTTTGTGGGAACAAGCATCAATTCACAACCACTCGTGTCAATCATCCGATAAATAGGGAACCCAGATGAACTCAGTAAGAGATCGCATTACGTATGGCATTACCGAAATGTAAATTAAATTCGAATGATATTTGTTTTAAAATCTAATTATTGTTCAGATTTTCATTTGAGGTTCTCTTACCTAAATTGTCAAATACTAGACAATCTATTCAAATTTCAATTTTACAATTACATCCTTTTTGCTAGTTTAATTGTCATATAACACAAAAACGATTGACACATTTTCTTAAAAAATAATAATTTGTGTCATATACACTTTTTTATAATTTGTGTCATATATATGTTTGTATATATGTTATATATATCATTACATCTTTGCACACATTAAATGTTTAAACGTCTTCAGTCACAGGCGCGCATCAGTAGGCTAATCAGAATGCATTAAATACCCCGACATGTTTCAGCGTATACAGAAAGCATGTATTGCCCTCCTCTGGTAATATATGGTTCAGTAATAAAACCGTACATTTCTGCATAGGGGCCGGGTAGTATTTTGTCTGTAACTTGTCTGAAACTAGCGTTTCATTTCTTTGCGCCATTTCTCTTAAACTGTCCCATATATATGTTTTACAAATAAAAGTAGCCTAATTTAGAAATCTTCTTCTTATCTTTGAACTTTGTAAATTAATGTAAAGTACCATTAGTACTGTTATAACCCAACACTATAGTGCTGGATTGCATTCCATAAAACTCATAGGATTTGTTTTTGTTTTTTTTATTTATTGTGGTAATAATTCTACTTAATTTAATAATTGTTAATTGTAATTTACCATCCATTAACGTAATCACATCAAATTATTCAGCAAATTACCTCAAAATTAGATTTTGTCATGTAAATCCTTTGTATGTTTTTTAAATAGATGTTTACATCTTGTCAGATGTAAGACAGAACAGAAACTTTCTAATGTTCTCTGCAAATTGGAGGGGATGGGGGAGGGGGACAAATATGTACTACACTTTTATGCACACTTTTCCAATTGAGTAAGTATATGTGCATCATTCTATAATGACAGATGTCTCTTTAAAACAGACGCAATTCATTTCCATCACAGAATGATCATTTGACAGAGAATGAAAGATTACACACTCAATTTGCTTTACTAGTTTGAATCTGTGTCCTGTGTTTGAATCATAATGGTCCAATCTGTCAGTGATCTTCAGTGTTTATCTAACAGCTTAGATAAGGCAAACAGACACTTGGGTTTGATCTTGAGGTCTATTGTGATTGGATTCCACAATGAGCAGACACATTTGAACAGGTTAGGGGTCACAGGGTCTGTGGTCATGATCATGGGTGGCACGTCCCCACAAACATCATGAACTGATCCATCTGGCCATCTGTGTGCATTTATGTGCGAGTTGACTGTGTATGAATAGAGATTGTTGTAAACAAAAAAGCACACACACATGAATATCCCCTGTCTATTTCAAGGTCTATTGTCTTGGTTACCACAAGGTCTAGGGAAGTAGACCCAGACAGAAAAATTGATCATAAAACTGTTAAAGATTCTTTGCAATCTTATACACAATTATGCTTTCTGTAATATGAGAATATTCTATACTCAGCAATTTAGATAATCTGTCTTTAAGTAACCCTATATGCAACCAAAAAATTGCATTCTGCAATCTTAAAAACAGTAGACAAAAGTAGTTAAGAGATTTAATCTCTTTTCTGCCAACTTTAATATGTCATGCCTTTGGAATAGCAACAATCAAGTGAGTTTTCAATGAGTTACAAAATTTTCACAAAAAATATTTAGCTGGTTGTTGCGGTACAGCTAATCACCAGAAGTGCAATAATTAAATTTTGCTGACAACAACAATGATAGGACGTCAATTAGTCTTTTCTCATTACAGGAAATTAGCAAATAAAATATGAGTATGGGGGAAAAATACATTTTTATGAAATGCATTTGTGTGTGTGAGCCATTGCCCTTTAATGTCTCCAAATAATGTTTTCCATGTTCATATGGTCTCACACACAGATTTCACTTCAGTGTGACCCAAGATTAGAAGCTTGCAAACACCATAAACTCAAGAGCTAATCGAACAGCAACCATCATGTCATTTGTTTATTTTTTTAGTGAGAGGCCATCATCTCTGCAGTCTGTGCATTGTGTCAAAGCCAAAGGCAAAGATCTCTGTGCATTAATCAAAGGGATTTTAGTTCATTTAAGAACATTCTTGCCTGGGACCACTGTCTTAACCCCTTCTGTCTTAATCTGAGTGAACTGTGTGCCTGCCATTGTTTTGGTCTTCGCCCTTGACTGCTGATTGATTTGTTCTCAAACAGGTCACTAGAGATGGATCTGCTTGCCAATGTCATTAACCTATCTTCCCATGCCCTTCGATTTTTAAATGTGTGTAATCTGATGACCATAGAGAGAATGGCTGATACTGTATCAAGATGGTGTTTTTATGATTATAATCTAAAATGACTCTAGCATCATTGTGCCATTTGGTGACGTGTTCAGTTGATATAAGAAAGTGTTTTATGATATTAATATGATCATCAAGATATGCCTTCCTTGATGGAGACTATAGATTTGCATAGGACATATCATGTGACATGTGACTCTAACAGTTTAGAGTGAAACAAATACAATAAGTTACAGTAACAGGTAACAATAAACTAAGAATGAGCAGCATAAATAGTAAAGCTTAGTTACCCTATAAGGTGCCAATAGTACATTAAAAAGGTTTTGCCTTTATATAGTAGAAAAGGTGTAAACCAGCAATCAGAGAATATTCAGAGAAACACTGACAGAGTGCTTAAGGGCAGAAAGCAACAGAAAAGTATTAACACAGTGCAGCGCAGGAAATGACATTTAACTTGTTAATAGTTCTAGCTTTAGATTAATGATAAATTGTCCATTATTTTTTCCTAAAAGAAAAAGATAAAAGGGGTATTTGGCCGAGGGCCCGAGCGTCTTCTTATGCAAAGTGACAGCCAATTAATGAGCGCAGATGACGTCATGCCTTTTAGCGTCTAGTTTTGGGTAATGGTTTTTCAATGAATCTGCTGATTGAAATGTAACTTGCCTGGCCTCGGGCGAATAGCTGGAAATGGCTAGAACAGAGGCAATCAGAAGATGGTTTAAGACAATGGATACTCCCTTCCTTGCAAATCAGTTTCCTTTTTGCTCTTTCCGTATAGAGCTGCAGCCTATGCAATGTTGTGAATCTATACGTGGGGAGATATGCGTATATTGATGAAAAAAATTATTAAACTATGGACTGCTTCCAGCAAACAAGAATTAGCATATTCATGGTACATATGCAGACTACTTACGATAATGAAGTCGGATTATTCAATTCAATGAATGTTAAATAGATGAGCAAATAGTGTATGTGTTATCTTCAATGGCTTCTATTTATTCTTCATCTCTTTCCAATTGAACTATTCTTTTTTGACTTTTAATTTCGACCCATTTCTCATTCTTCAGAGATCTACCTAAAGTCCGGGTTACCGGCTCGTTATAGACTTATTTCGGGCTTGACTCGTAGGAGAAATCCGGCCCTGCGGCCAGCGTTTGGGATAAGCTGTTTTTATTATGCACCACAGATAACCGTCGAGATTAATGCGGGCATTGTATGCATAAAAGCAAAGAATGTGTATGGATCAAGATAAAAAGAATGTTTGGCGTGCCGTTTTCCACAGTGTTTTACTGTGTCTGTAAAGTTTTTTAGCGAAAAACTTTTGTGAAACGTTTTTAAACAAAGTCACCTCTATACAATTAATATAATACAACTTAATTATAACAACAATAGACTATAAACATTAATAATTTAATAACGGTGTTTGTGAAATAATTTTAGCGATTTAATTGGAGAGGTCATTGACCGTCTTCTGAGATAGTTGTTTTAACGTTTGCGCAATGGCTCTGAATCACATTGTTTCACACATAAGTGAATTTGTTTTTGGAACAATAACGTTCCGTCCACAAATAACTAAGCTAACGGCCTTTTCCTTTTATCCTGTCCACCTTCTTTGCATTTAACTAAATAACCCACAGTTGTAAAACAATTGAAGTTGTGGACTTTGCTGCCCTCTACTGGATAACTGCACGTTGGCCTTAAATAATATTTTCATTTAAACCATAAAAAGGACTGTTAAGAACAAGCGTTTGCTTTCATTGTTACATTGTTATGTATTTATATTATAGGCAGGCAAACAAGCTGCACAGATGACCAGTGTTGCTAATTTAGCTTATTCATTGAAAAGTGCTTCAAATGAAAGTGTCAATAAAGTAAAATATGCCTTAAATAGCCTTTGTGATGTTCTGGGATCAGTTTTGGAAACAAGTTGTTCACAAAACATAGGCCTATCCAGTAGAATGTTAAGAGACACAAGAATTTGTACCTCATACTCATTAATGATAAAGTTATTAGACATTAGAGGTTGTTTTTGGTTATTGTTGTTTGTTTAAGCCCATGCAGTGGTTACATTTTTTGCTATTGCCCAAGACATTAATCAAATAACTATCAGAGATCATAATTTGTGCTTTCCACAAGAAAAAAATACAAGAAAAAAATGCTACATAATCTCTAGAAGACCTGCAAATTTATCCAGTCTCACTGATCTCCTCCTAAAATGTCACTTCATCAAGCTGTCCTGTTTTTTTACATTGTTTATACAATAGACTTGCAATGCCTCAACAGCATTTAAACACAGGGTCTGTGAGTTTAAAAGCACTGGCAAACAGAGACAGACAGAGAATGTGTTTGTGAATGCCACATCTTCTCTAAATACAGACCCTGGACCCCTAAAGTTAAAATATTACATTCACTATACTGGAAATTCTACAGAAGGAACTAAACTAACCTCCCTGGCTGTCCTGTGCACATTAAGCAAATATTTTATATAGCTCTCGCTTTGTTACTGTAAATTAAAATGAAAGCCAAGGACTCTAAGGGAAAAGTATGTATGCCTACAGGGTCATACACATTGGCCAGAATTCTAAAAGTGGGAGTGATGAGATTGACTGCAGGTGCACAAATACACACACACCAGGACTGTTGCTGTAATTGTCAGAGCCTGACACAAATTCCTCCATACAACACACACACACCATATACTGTAAACACACATGAATTAGATTTTTGATCATGATTGTGATTTACCATTGAAACTCATTGTATATATGCTACACTATTCCACAAACCTAACAAAAACATTTTCATGAAGATATTATTTTTTATGTTTATGAAGCAATTATTTTCAGATGTTTTTTTTATTTCCATTTGCTCCCCCAATGTAAGCAAAACCTTAAGACAAACACATTTAAAACTGACATGCTACATAACAAGACATTTTCCTTTAGCTGCGTTACTGTTTCTTCAGGTCTAAGATAGATATGCGTTGCGCTTTTGAGAACTATCAATACATTTATTTTGTATTAATGACCTACAGTAAACAGGTATGCAGTCATCATTTGCACGACAGCACCACACAATTGTGAAGTTCAAGAAGTAGGAGACTTTCAGGGCCCCTTTACTCGCCTTTTCAAATTGCCCTCGTTTATGTTGACGTAACTGCGCTAGCAAAAAAAGAAAACTTTTTGTTAGTACGGTAGTACGATAGTACGGTAAAAAAAATAATTGTACCAGCCGTTCTCAGTGTGATTATGTGCTTGGAATCAGCGGGAATGTTTTGGTACTTGTGGTTCTGATCTACAGTTTTACCAGCCAGAGAGCATCCGAGGCATATGTCGTGCTCGCCAACTTGAGCGCAACTGATTTGTTGATAGTCTGTCTGTGTGCTCCTGTGCGCGTGGTCACATACTACAAGCGCACTTGGACACTCGGTCTACTGGCGTGAAGCTACAGAGTGTATCCAGCATCTCTTTCTGTGGGTCAGATCTTTTACACTGTTTGCAGCGAGCCAAGAACGGCACAACTTTTCCTCCAATCCCGAGAACCACTCGAACTTCCGCCAAAAGAACGTTCTGATAACCTCAGTGGTAATATGGACGGCAGCGCGAGTGTTTTCAATCCCTGATATTGTATTCTTCAGGTTAAAAGAAGAGGGAAATATCAGTCTGTGTGCCTCTTAATCGGCCTCTTACTCCCAAGATGTAATGCGTTTGTTCAGTAAGATACTACCGCTGGTCACCTATGTTCTTCCCAACATCCTCTCCACTGTGTGCCACATCAGGACCATCTTCCTCATCAGACCTAGTACGCACGAGGAGACTCTTCTTTTACGCCACTATCAGAGTTCTTCACTGTTTTTAAGCATCATAGATGTGAACGGGCTCTTGATGCTGCCCGAGTGGGCCTCTTTTGGTTATCTTTCCCGCCATCCTTCTCACCATGCAGCTCAGAGAAAGTCTTGGCAATCTGTGGCAACGGATATGAAGGTGTTAGATGAGCGCGCATGTGTGCCCACGCTGACCGTAACAGAGAGACGCTCAGACGCTTCTTGTCAAATTCTCCCCGACCTCGCACATTTCTGGAGCGAACGACGAAATGGTGCAGTAACAGAGGATGGCAATCCGTTACCATGGGAACGACTAAATCAAAGCATAATTAAACTTTAAACTCTGACCTCTGTCATAATGTAATTCTTAATTAAACACTTTCCGCGTTGTGAGTCGTTGTGAGTGTTGTTTTGTACATTGGACACCCTGGAAATTAAACTGTATAGTTATATACTAAATGCATGTATTGAGTAAATGCTAATATTTTCTGCTTAGTTATAAAGACTTATAAGGTTACAATTATTTTATAAAAAGTGAATAAACATTACTTTCAGATATGATATTGTCGCTGATCTGTTTGTTTTGTCTATTATATTTTAAATATGTTTGGATATGTTTTTACTTAGTATAGTATATGTAAAAGTGAAAGAATCTTTAACAGATTGTGATCATGTGTATAGTTTATTCCCATTGTTTTGTTGCATTCAGATACAGCCTTGAATGCAGACACTACTTCATTTAAAGCTTTTTTGTAATTTTGTAATTTTTTGTAGACAGAATGCAGTTACCACCAGTATTCCTTTGGTTAGAAAAATGAGTACAGCTATATACTGTACAAATAACGCCATCTACTGGCTGTTAGGGGGAAACTACACATTAAATATTTTGTACATCAATTTGGTAAGACTTTAGTAAAAACATTACATACAAATTCTACATGTATCTTCATGACATGCATCTGCTTTATATACAAATATAAATACGTCATATTTATACTTCATAGCACATTTTTCCTCCTCTCCCTTATTAAACAGGTGAATCCATTTCCAGTGACATCTCTGTTAAACTGTCGCTCCTTTAACTGCTGTACGTGTAAAATACATGCCCACGTAAGTCTACGTGACAGGAGTTAAGTCTTCTGTCGACGTCATTTGATCGTTGAATAAAATAGCTACAAAAACACCTGAAAAAAGTATCACTTTCCCAATTCCAAAATCATTATACAACATGAAAACAGTGTAAACTATGCGATTTTAAAGGCGTTACATTGTAAGCTATGATGACACACAGCTCAAAGTTTTATCCAATGAGAAAGACAGAGGGAGTGACGACAGGGGAGGGCTTTGAATGCAGAACGGAAGACGGCAAATCGAAACTGTAGAGTAGTGCGATCTGCGCCTAACAGTAGAAGACTGACCTTCTTGTAGAGGGTAAATTTAACTATGCTTTACATTTTATGATGTTAGTCTTGATTTGTTAGCTAATTATTTGGTACTTGTATCGTAAATAATTGTCTGTTGCATAAAGCCCATCCTCATTTTATGGGTGACGAACAAGTTGATTTACAAACTCTTTTTAATGCGCGTTACAATAAACACAGAATGTTTAATGTAACACGTTTATATGCACATTCTTTGTATTGTTCTCTATCCTGTGAACTGCTCGTCGTGTACTGCAAAACCAAATGATGAAAAATGATATAAAAAATGATAAAAATGAAGCGTGTTTTAATCAATTATTAGATAAGTAACAACATTTTTATTAATTATCATATTTGCACGGTCTTGCAAAAACAACATTTATTGCTTTTAAAATGTAGGCTAGCTTTGTACTGAGTACTTTAAAGGTTTTGCTGCATGTCAAGGCAGGTGTTTCTTGTTCATCTCAGTATTTTGACAATAAGATTTTACTGCAAGGTTGGGTCGTTTAGAGGACATTCCACCAGGGAGCACGTATGCCAGTTTTCTTGAACACAAGCCAATCAACCAGTCTGTCATTGTGACCTCAGTCAAGTGCTTTAAACCTTATAATAATTTATTAGAAACCGTGAATAGTCATGGATTTGGCTGGGTGCACAGTAGCTCAATGACAGCACCTGCCTACCTGTCTAGATGAGTATATAGGAAAGTGTGTGGGACCTCGTGTGTCTGTTATCATACACTATGATATGAGATAATAATTTATGGCGTTGTTTCAGTAAATCTGTTTGGTGATTGACCTTTAGAGACATGTATGTGACAGTAGGAGAGTAGTGCATGTCGGGAATAACTCAGAAAGCTCAATAAGTCATCTGAGGGGAGCAACACTATCAATGAATCTGACAACAGATTATAATAGCTGAGCTGTTTAAGAGTACACAGATATGGAGTCAAATAAAACATTGTTCTGTGAGTTGCTCCCTCTGTACTTAATACTATTGCTGTCCTTGGTAAGGCTTGGTGGGGTTGAGTCATGTGCTTAAGTTTAGAATGTTCTTGTTTGGTTGGGCTGGCATTACACAATATGAATATGCACTAACATTCAAAGGTTTAAACACAGTTCCCTGAATTTATGTTGGTCATGAAGTCATTTGTAAGCTTATGCTTGTAAATAAATATACCTTGTGGCTAAGTTTAAAGATTCATACAAAACAAAAGGTTGGATATTTAATAATAGATTTAGATTTAGAATTAGATTATTCTGAAATGTGTGAAATAGTATTAATAAAGGAGGTGTATTCAGAATTTGAACCAAAGTTGCTATTGTTATCCATTGCATACAAGGAAGGACCAACTCTTTTTGCACCTGTTTGCACCATCTGCCCTTGGCATTCCACATTGTTGTACACCATTTATTTCTCCTCCTCTGAACAGCAGATACAGTATATGTGTAACTCAACATTTTCAGAGAAAGGGGAATGAGTACATTGTAATGAACTGTTGCAGAACGTGGAGTTCTGCTTTGAAGTTTGGGTATTATTAATATTTTACCAGCAGGGTAATGTCCAGGTAAGATCAGTTCCAGACTCAGTAAGAAACAGGCAAATACCAAACTATTCACCCTGTCAGTGTTATTTCATTATGTCACAGATCAGGACTTTTCTGACTGCAGGGCCTTTGTGAGAATGTGATAGAAATCCCAATAGAGATACAATTGTAATGCAAAATAATAAAAAATAGCACTAAATATTTCACAGGTCGTCATGCAAAGCTGAGCACCTGTACTGAATTGTAGGCACAACTAAAATACAATATTTTATAAACATTTTAGTACATTAAAGTAAGGTTTAACAGAAAATGCATACCTTGAAGAATATATTTTATTGACATTTTATATATATACATATACACACACACGTACAATGTTTGCTGTAATCATGTACTATCCAGTCAATCAACATCTAACAGTGGTCTATTCGATACTGCATTAGCCAGACTAAAATTTGGACAGAGCTGTAATAGATGTGACACATTTAGGGAGAGTCTCCTGTACAGATGAGTACTGTTGCATAAAGGATCAAAGGCCTTTTCCACATCTCAGACATGCTTTCAAAATAATTAAAGGATTTTGAGTGTCTGACCAAATGGCTTGTGTTGACAGTACAGCACAAAATGTATGGCTTTAGGTTTTGATTTTAAGACTACAGTTAGGTTAAGTGCATTTTTATCTGTTGTTTGAAACTCTTTTCTTAATAAGACGGCATGGAAAATCAAGGGTTTCCCCAAACTCAACAATCATATCACCGTTTTTACTTTCACTTTCAATTGAAACATTTCCTTTTCCAGTAGTGCTGACGCAGGATGGACTTGCATAGTGAAATTATGCAATCACATTTCCAGCATGGCTAACAGACTGCACCCGGCCTAGATGGATGTCATCTTTTAATTAAAGCCTTTAAACCTTTTAATATTTTTAAGGGTTTCACATTATACATTGAATGATCAAAGTGTTGTCTGCTTTTCTCAGGCCTGATTTGGACAGTTTTACTTATTAAAGCAGGTACTAATATTCAGGCCAGATTCAGCTTGGGCACTTTTATTTAGTGTGATTTATAGTAATGAGCATCTAAATTACCACATTTCTTTCTCTATTACCTTTCTCCCTACTAAGTGCTAAAATGACATATGCAAGTGACCGGCTTTACAATGAGGTGATCAGGAAGAATTTGGGTGTTTATTCATCAACAGTCAAAGTAAGAGAGATCTTACCTTACTTGCCATGCCTCACGCTCACTGACAGGGTAAGAAAACTATAACATCACAACTACTGTCAGATACTTGAGTGATCATACACCAAAGTTTTTTGTTGATGTATAACTTGTTATACATTTTATACATATTGTTATACAGAGGTTTATACACATTTTGTATATTAATTCAGCTTTGCAATTTTGTAGGAGGATGTTGAAGCCAAAAAAGAAAATTCTGGAAACTATGCTGCTGTGCAACTACTTCTGGACAACCTGCGCAGACGAGAGAACTGGCCTGATGAGTTCATCTCTGCCCTGAGGAAATGTGAACACAGGAAACTGGCTGATGAAATCAGTGATGCTTATGACAGGATCAGGGGAAAGACGAGTAAGAGCCTTCTGTTGTAGACATGCTTTTGTTTAAAACGGTCATTTTAATGAATACCTTTTTCATTGTTTTGTCCATAGATAATGCAGTTGCTGCTGTACCTCCCCAAATTCCTGCTTCTGATTCCACAGCTGCTGCTACAGTCACTACAGCAACAATTCATACCGTCCCTGCAACCACTCCACCGCTTCTGACACCGCCCACAGTGCAACCTCCAGCTGCTCCTTCCAGTTTTGCAGCCCAAGTTCCATCTCCAGCTGCTGTTCCTCAACTTCCAGAAACACAGTGTGTAGAGCACATGAAAGTCCCTGCTCCAGCCTTCTCTTCTGAACCAACTTCTCAAGCTCCAGCTGTAGTTCCTTCCCGTGCACCTCCACCTGCTGTTATCTCAGCTTCCATAGTGACTTCACCTGTTCAACAAAATGAAGCTCCAACTCATATTGTTGCAACTGAGAACAAAGCACCCATTTTAGACACCCCAGATGGCCTAACCACCACTTCTGATGGCAATGTCATTTCCACTGCAAGTGCTGAAGCATCCAACACCTCTCAAAGCCAAATTGTCTGCGAGACAAAATCAGACAAAGACCAGGTGCCATTAGCAGTTAAAGAGACCTTTGAAAAGCCCCCCATTCAAGACACCAATTCTCCTGTAAAACCAGAAAGGTCTCAGGTCCCAGAAGAATGCTCTGACCCCCCTGCAAATGAGGTAATGCAGAACCCATAAGATCTCACTTTAAAACATTGACAAAACAATCTGAGCAGGCCTGATTGTCCTAACTACTATTGCCATCAAGCAGTTCACATTTTCAGCCATTAACCATCTACTATTTTTTGTGGCATAATCTTGTTTGTGTTTTATCTGCAGATTGTTCAAAGGACCAACATTGCTGAATTGCCAGTCATAGCCCAAACACCACCTATCCAAACAGCTCGGGCTACACCTTCTGCCTCTCCTGAGGTTATGGGTACTCATGGCTCTTCCATCAATGAGGAATATTTCAGTAAGCCCAACATCCTTCAAATTCCGGGAGAGGCTCTTTCTGTCTCCCAGGAAGAGCCTTGCTCAACGGTTTCAGATGATCTGGAGATCAGCGTACCAACCAAGTGTTCTGCAGATCCTAGACAGTCAACAAGTCTTGCTGAGCACCACAGCATTGAGTCTCTTTCTTCCACCAATGAAAGCTCCAATGTTAATCTTTGTCAAGAAGCTGCCTCTAATCAGCCTCAAGAGGACCACTATGAGTCTTTTATTGAGAGTCAAACAGGAACACTGACCAACGTAGTTCACTTTGCTGAGGAGCTGTCTGTTGAAAATTTGAATGGTCAGCCACCAAGCATGCAGGGTAATGCAGCTGGTCCAGGTGGGGTGTCAGTGCAACACAGCACAGTCATCTCTGTGAACCAGCCCGTCCTGAATCATGAAAACACAGAAAATGTAGTTCATCTTCGTAAGCCATCTGGGCGTGATGTTGTCAGAACATCAGACCATGAGAAGACAGCCACTGTTAACGATCAAGAGCAAGAATCAAATGCCACTAGGTCAGAGCAGATAGAAAAGAGAAAATGTGGAATTGGTCAGACAATAGGCCAGCCCCACCTTATTGCTGCTGCTGCTGTTGTAGGTATTGGTCTTTTTGTGCTCTGGAAAATTAAGCATTAATTCTACGGTCTTAAAGTTCATCCAGAAATGAAAATTTTGTCATTGTCTGCTTGTTCTCATTGGTTCCACAAATCACATTTCTTTTTCTGTGAAGCATCAAAAGACTTGTCCAAGAATGTCTAAGTTGCTCATTTTCATACATTAAAGGCAGATAGTAACTGGTACCGTCAAGCTCCAAAAAAGACAAAAATGTACCAAGTAGTCCATATAATTTGTGCTCTATATTCCAAGTCTTCTGAAGCCCTACAGTAGTTTTGTTTGAGGAGTTACTCACTCCTGCCTTTCACCATGTGTAACCTGTTTCATACTTTTCATACATGCCTTTATGTGTTTATTTTATATATACATAATTTGTTTTTCATGTGCCTTGTATGCCAGGGCCAATAAATTAAGTCTTTTGACTGCCAAAAGTCCAAATTTTGTATTATGTTAAACAGTAATTATCTGCAGAGTTTGTTATGATACTGTGCTATTGTATAACCTCTCCTGCACATTTTTGGAAAACTATTTTGTAACACTCACTTAAGAATTACTTAGACTGTACAACTACTCTCATTGTTTTTTCTCAGCATTTTATTCCTTTGATGCCTTAGTGAACTCTTCATTGCTGTCCCATATCTACACATTCTCTAGTGATTTGACCCTTTTAACACTGTCTAACAGGATGAGACAGCATCTACACAGGTGCTTGTCCATTGATGGCAAAAACAATCCTGTTTCCTTTCTCCTTTCTCACTTCCTGTGAAGTAACTGCAAAGATGCTGTGTACTAAAATTGCACTTCAGTGTAGATTAATAATTTGATTCATTTTAATGTCTGTACTATATATATACTACATTAAAGTTATATTTTAATAATGGAGAAAAATGAACACTCTGCAAATTAAACATACAAAGTTTGGGGTGATCTTTTATCAGAAATAGCACTTTTACACTTTTCAAACTTTTGGTGTGATATGAAATTCATACATGTATGATGTAATATTATTTTAAAAGAACGTAGAAATGTTACTACTGACTTTCCTGTGCCTTTCCTAGCTGTATATTCTATTTCAGTGGAATATATATATATATATATATATATATATATATATATATATATATATATAATATATAATATATAATATAAGCATAATAAATGTTTATAAACATATGATGTGAATCGCGCCATCTCTTGGTGAAGAAGGGAACTTGACGTCCCTTGACATCACATCAAACTGAAAACCTGATTGGCTCGTTTCTATTTCGCTTGACAGGAGAGCGCGTTCATTGGCCATTCCAGTAACAGCGTGTTGTAAACACCACGACGTAAACATTTTCTATAGTGATGTAAATGACCAGCTGAAATACTGTTAAGGCGTCCATATACGTTAACTGTCATTTTTCTTAGTCCATGTATAAATATTGGCTAAATAATAAATACCAATGGAGTTGAATGTCTACCTCTCTTGCGGCGAGAGATGTGCGAAGGACACGAAGACGAATCGAGAGCGCTCAGCCTCTCTCGATCGAAGGCTGAAACGACTTGTAATTGCTACACCGAGTGCGGACAGTGCAGCTGCCGGTGATGGCGCCCACAAAGACCGACGCGGGGAAAAATCGACTCCGGCGATGCTGAGGCTCGATTCGCTGAAGAAGAACAGGCCGCGTAGGTGAACCATCTTGTTATGGCGCTAGGTAACGGGGTTAATTCTGCAACGAATCAATAGTGATGAAAAAATAACAATTAAAATATTTTGTTACGGATTCGTTTGAAATATATAGTTTTTGTTGTGGTAATGTCGCTTATGTTTTCTTTCACGATTAACAGTGTATTACTTAATAAATAAATAAATATAAATTGACAACTGATATAATATCCGGAGTCAGATATTGGGTTCGGTTTAAACAATAGACGAGATGTTGCGTTTAGTTGCTTTTAGGCAAGGCATAAAGTCTTGAGTTTATTTATATTTATTTACAGAAAATGTGTTTAGAAATTGCATTGAATTCACTTACACGTTCCATTTTGTTATTTGTGCTCAGCATTCCCATGGTTTTAGTATGGACATTGGTGGCACACTGGTGAAGCTGGTCTGCTTTGAACCATAAGACATCAAAGCGGAGGAGGAACAGGAGGAAGTGGAGAGTCTAAAAACATCCATCGCTACCTCAAGTCACACACTGCCTACAGCAAAACGGGTATTCGAGATGTCAATCTAGGGCTCTCCGATCTCACTCTTTGAGGTTGTAAGGGCAGCATGCACTTCATGCTCTTTCCCACTCATGAGCTACCTCCCTCCCTGCAGATGGGCTGGGCAAGCACTTCTCCAGTTTGCACACCACTCTCTGTGCCACAGGCGGGTGTGTAAAAGCCGACCTATTTTATCCTTATTTGCATGCATTTTATATAATGGGATTTACTGAATGACTGTCTGTGGTGATTCTCTTTAAGATGAGTTGGACTGTCTGATAAATGGTGTTTTGTCCATTAACTCAGTGGTCTAAAGTGGTTCAGCTGAACATTACTACTTTGAAAACCCAACAGACCTAGAGCACTGTAAGCAAAAATCTTACAACCTAAAGAGCTATCCCTTTCCTCTGCTGCTGGTCAACATTGGCTCAGGGGTCAGCATACTGACTGTGTACTCCAAAGACAACTAGCATGCCACTGGATCTTTAAGTTATTTTTAAGTTATGGCTTAAAAAATATTGTGTTCATTTTTTACATTATTAACATACATTTAAACTATTAGGGGGTTACAGCATGTCTATGCTATTTTTTCCCTATCATCCTTGCCACCCCTCAGTCTTGGTGGTGGTACATTCCTTGGGCTGTGTTGCATGTTGACTGGATGCTCCACCTTTAAGGATGCATTGGCAATGGCCTCAGAAGGGGATTCTACACAGGTAGATAAACTAGTCCGGAACATCTATGGTGGTGACTGTTAGATTTGGTTTACCAGGATTGGCTGTTTCTGAATTCTTCCTTTTAAGCCATTATCACAAGTTTATATTTCTATAATCTACAAGAGATAGGTTTAACCCTTTTTGCAATTGCTTGACTCAATTATGGAAATAATAGCTTAATAGCAAAGCTTCTATGTCTCTGCCTCGTGATGAAATGAACACATTACTCCAGAAAATTCATTTCGATCTAAATGCAGTAACACATCACCGTGGACTGACAAAGAAGGGCATGAGGGACCTGGCTTTATTTTTAAAAAATATTGTTTTATCTGACTCAGATTATAGAATAACATTTATGAATGTGTCTGTGGATTATACAACATAATACATGTTAGTTAATCTATGTAGCGTGTGTTTTGTAGTTTTTGGAACATGATGTGCAACGAGAAGAGAGACCGTCTCTAAAGAGGATCTGGCTAGAGCTACATTGATGACCCGCATGTGTGCAGTCAACGAGGTACATGTGTTCATTCACATTATAAGGTTAAAGACACTGCTATGTAATATTGTGTTTCTCAGCCCTTCATTTAAGTCTTGCCCTTGTCTATCAGCCTCTTTACGGTGCTGCCTTGTGGAATCTGGATCAAGCAGCATTGTACAGGGCTATGAGAGACCGGGGCCAGTCGACTCTATGTAAGCACCTGGTATGAGAGATTTGTTTTTAGGTTAATTGCTTATTATGAGTTTCTTCCATTTAGAATATTGAACAAGTAGTGTTTGTTGGAAACTTTCTCCAAGTGAACACACTGTCCATGAAGTTGCTGGCTTATGCCTTGGACAACTCAAAGCTCTCTTCCTCATATATGAGGTGTGTGTCTTTATATAACATGCTGTACAATACTCAAACAGTGTGTGAACAGTTTACCCATAACTATTGTCTGCTACTTTCTTTTTGTTTTTCAGGGTTACTTGGGTACGGTTGGGGCACTTTTGGAATTATCAAACCCATCCTGATCTGAACTATTTAACCCTCATTAATGGCTTTTACCAAAGTCCTGAAATACTTAAGCAATTGCCCGAAGCTGCCTTTAAATATCAGATTGTTGTCGGACCACGCAGTCAATTATGCAGACCAAGCCATATCAGCTGAACACTTGGAGTTATAGTTATTATTACAACTACAATCTAATCAGCATGAATTGCTGTTATTTGTAATGCTGACGTGTCAATTGTCAGATTATACTGTACTACATTTAAATGGTAAGAAATAAGATTGATATTGTACCACATAGTATAAAAAGTTTATGGTGATTTTATTAATGTATTCACAACAGAAAATTGTTATTTTAAAAAACAATCGAAGTATTTTAGGACTTTTATCTAAAAAAACAGTAAAATTCACTTTCAATAACTGTTCTTTGTCATTTTGTTCTCTCATTTACTAATGAGTAAATATAATTGCTGATGCAGAGGTCTGGCACATAACAATTGTGATTTTTAAAGTCAGAATTTCACAAATACCCTGCATTCCTGACCTTAGCTCATATTATTTTGTAGAAAACCAATGTTGTTACTTGACCTCATTTTACTTAAAAAACAGAAAGGGAAGCTTCATGCAAGCTTTTGACCTATTAACAGGAAGGAGAACAACAGCTTTAAGGATCAACAATTACACTGTAGATTACTCTTCCTTAATGAAGCTGGGAACATTTCCATCCGTTTTCTGTTTAGAATATCTTTGGTGTCCCTATAGCTTTAGCACTGTGATCTTTTCTGTTACATAGTAATATATAATAGATATAGTACTTGCTCACAGCTTTTGTATGGACAGTGGGCAGTTTGTTCCTACAGACAGCAGTGAAAGTCATGCAAGTTAAGTGTTTTGTTATTTTAAAACATGAATTAGGTTCTTAAACCAAAACTCCTTTGTACCTTTTATATTCTAGATTATATGCATTTTTTTGTAATAAGACGTATAAATCACAACATTCACTTATTCATTAGTCGTATACACATTCAATACAGAAGCAATTACTTGATCCAATGATCAAACTTAATGTTTGACGTATATACGTGTTATTTTGTCATTTAAACATTAATCCTTGATTAAAGGGTGGCGAATTTCAGAATCCTTCCATGTAATACTGCAAACGTAAAGCGTGAGCATTTGAAAAACCGCAGAAGAACGTTGCATTAAATGAGTAGGAAAATCTTTCCTGAGCTGTGAAAGGGCTGTGTGTTTTTGCTCAGATAAATCCTGCCCCTTTTCATTCGTGTGAAGTCGTCCACGAGTCAGCTCCACCTCTCCCTCCTGCTCTCCTTGTTCCCCCTGCCTCGTCTTTCCCATCTATGTCTCGACTGTCCAGCTGGCAATTTAACTGCCATTACAGCTAGAGTTATTGCTACTCATTAGTTGGATTTCTTTACTTCTTCAGGCCTTGATCCGACAGCAGGTACTATACTTTTTTATGCATGATTCCTCAGTTTTGAGCATACCGAATACACTGCTTTTTGAAATACTGCAAGACTGTGTGGGAGGAAATCGACTAAATTAACAAAAGGTAAAAACAGGCAAAATAATTTCATATGTTCTTGCGTACACTATTTAATACCATACTGTATCTATTACAAATACTACAAAATGTTTAAAAATACAACAAATACCTACTGGAACCGAGTTTGTCTTGGACGAGTTGACTTGGGGGCATGCATACTCCCTAAATCAAGTTTATTTTTTAGAAAACAGTTTAACGCGAAGGTAAGGGATTTGCGAATTTATACTTTTATGTTTAATGGATGGTGGCATTAGAGCCCGTTGCTTTGTTTAAAACTGCTTTCTCCTCCCCCGCTTGTATTTGTCCAAGAATGGACAACAGTAACCAATAGTCCTTTGCTCGGATCAGTTGCTGAGACGTAAGATTGTACTTGTGGTCACTGTAATGGAGAAGTTGATGATGGTAAAAACATGAACAGCGGTTTGCTTTTTGACCCAACACACGCTTATGGGCTTGATGTTAAATAGTAAAACTGTCCATGACCCCTATAATCACAAAAACGTATGGCATCTATATACCCACAAATACGTTTGTATGTAGGCACCCTTATATGATTTCACAGCATGCTGTAGTTTACAGATGGGGTCATTTACGTTATGAAATTCCTGCGATTAGTACAGTTTCATTATAATTACAGTGGAAATCCTATATTGTTTGTTTTTATGTGCTACTAAAACACACTTATCCCTGAGCTACTGAAGGTCTGGTTTCAATGAGCGCCAGTCTCAATTACATTGGGTAATTGGCTCCATCCCCTGGAGGAAAATGCATTTATCTGCTCAAGTTAAAACGCGTTGACACATTTAAAAAGGGTTAGACGTCTAACATTTTTGAAATGGCATGATCTTTATTTCGTTGAAAGACTATTGTCACTATAGGTTTCTCAGATTTGTAATTAAAACAGTATGCTCAGGCCAAACTTAGCAGTTTATGGAGTTTGCGACGTTTTGTGTAGCTTTAAAGATTCGTGCCAAGGCTCACTTGATAGTGTCTTATATGCAGTCTTTTTATTCTGAAAACCTATGGAGGAAGACGTGTGTCCGTTATGTTTGCCTGCTCCAACAGGTAACGGGCTGTGTCCCCCTTCAAGCCGAACAGAGAGGGCGCTAGAGGTTTACATTCCTTTGTGGCTCACAGTGTTAACACTTGACACTTGAGGGACAATTCTGTGCATTGATATCCACCCATTATGAAATAAACCAGTAAATCCTGTCAATCACACAGTACAGCCAGTGGGTGACTTTGTAAAATGTTTAACTGCTTTAGCTCAAGTATGCATACTGGTAATAATGTATTAATGGCCATTGAAAAAGTTTGGGATTTAGTCTTATTTTAATTCTAAAATCTTGCAATGATACTTTAAAACCTGCATTTGGCATTTACAGTTGAAAGCTGGACTTGTTTTAGTTTCTCATGTTTTGATTTTGTAAACTACTGCTCATGGTGTTTAAATATGTAAGTATTTGCACATTAAACACATAAAATAGAGTATGAGGTCATGTATGTGTGTGTGTCAGATACATTTGTTGTCATTGCCATACTTAATTATGCTACAGAACAGTGGGTTCCACAGAGGATGGTGTAAATTAAGGATACATGCGAACAGCTTTTTGATCCATTGATAAATCTCACAAAGCATGCTTCTGTCCATCATAAAGTGAGTGGAGTTTTCCTTCTCTTCCTTACAGACACACATGGAGAAGTCTTATTGGTGGAGACACATTGTTGTCCTCTTACTAAATGCTTGGATTCCATGCTTGGCCCAAACCACAACCCCCATGCGCTCAAGCCCCGCACCAACATCTCAGACACCAGAGAGACCAGAGAGTTTGAAGTTCCGTCTGTCTGGTTTTCCCAGAAAACACAATGAGGGTCGAATCGAGGTGTTCTATAAAGGCGAGTGGGGGACCATCTGTGATGATGACTTCTCCTTAGCCAATGCTCATGTCCTTTGTCGCCAGCTTGGCTTCGTGTCCGCCACAGGCTGGGCACACAGCGCAAAGTATGGCAAGGGCACAGGTAACATGCCTGCCTGCATGCGTACACTCTCACTGAGACATAAAATAAGTTCAACAGGTTCACTGTAATATATTTCTAATCAGCCAGAAAACAACATCTTCCACGTGTTATATATTTACAATACGTTATTTTCTGAATACATATCAAAGATGCACCATGTGATATGTGCTCAGGAGGGAGTTTGTGTTTGTTTCAGGGAAGATTTGGCTTGACAATGTGCAGTGTAGTGGCAGTGAAAGAAGTATATCAGTGTGTAAGTCCCGTGGGTGGGGCAACAGTGACTGTACTCATGATGAGGATGCTGGAGTGGTCTGTAAAGATGAGAGGCTGCCTGGATACGTGGACTCGAATGTTATAGAGGTAAAGCATTAAACAACTGATTGGACTAAAAAATATGGTCAAAAGTGAGTTGGATAAAACAGTGGTTTTCAAAATACTAAAATAACTGTGTGTTAAAGATGTTTAACACATTGCATAATAGAGCAACCACATTTACTAAATTATTATTGTTACTGTTTAATTCTTTATTTCTGAAGAGGTTAACCATGATTGTTTGATTCTCTCTATATATATATACTTTGTTTTTAACATTAAGAAAAAATCAGCATTTGTTTTGTCATTTGTAATTTATTTCTAAGGTACCATTTACTTAATTTGACCATTTTAAAAATAACATTACTAACATTACATAACAAAACTGAACTCTGTACTTCAGATATGTTTTTCTGATTTTCTAGTCATCTTTTACTGTATAAAGGAAGCAACTACAACCCCCATCTCAAAGATTCTTGCACCTGTTTGTGTTTGACTATCCATATGGTTTCTATTCCTTATATTTCCATCAGGTGCAAGTAGACGAGAATAAAGTGGAGGAAGTCCGTTTGCGTCCTGTGGTCACCATGGCAACTAAACGACTGCCAATCACAGAGGGGGTAGTAGAAGTCAAGTATAAGGACGGCTGGGCTCAGGTCTGCGATAATGGCTGGACCCCCAAAAATTCACATGTAGTTTGTGGCATGATGGGATTCCCCCATGAGAGGAAGGTCAACAAGAACTTCTACAAGTGAGTGCTTTTTTTAACCATGTGACAAATTTCTGTGTGAAACAGGACAGTCAATAAGAATTGAAAAAATCATTTTGGCATGAGGCAAAAAAGAAGTGCAGAAATTGATTTTAACCATCTGGAATTGATTGAATGGTGAGAAATGGACATTCTATACTATATGTTCACACTTTATTATTGCTGTATCTAGACTTACAGCTCTGATTTCAGCATCTATGTGTGTGTGTGTGTTTATGTGTGTTTGTGTTTCCAAGTGTGTGAAATCTCACTGTGCTGTGACAGTTTATTGCCATTGTGAGAGGGAATTCTGTTTACTTTTTCAGCCATCTGAGAAATGCGGTTTAGCTGTGCAACATATACACAATTTAAACCACAAACAAACACACTGTTGCACAGATGCAGGACACTTATGCATTCCAGTTGGTAGATTGAATACAGTGTCCGGTTCTCATGCCTGAAATCTAGTGGAATTTTAAAAGAATATTCTACAATATTCTACTATAAGTCCTATGAAAAGCCCTGTGTAAAATGTAAAATACATACGCATGTACAGACACAGTGTGCAGTGTGTACAGACACAACGATAAACTCAGCCACCACACAAACCTGTTAATCTTTTCAAAGTATGAGTATTTCAAATAGTGAGTACTATTTTAAAAGCTCATTTTCAATGTTTCACTACATTTGAGAGGACATTTTCAAAGCAGCTAAGGGATGTCTGTGTGCCTCTACTGGATGTCATTTCCATGTGTAGTTTTACAGAGTACCTAAAGGTTCTGTTTCTCAGCCACTCTCCCTAATAAGGCATGAACGTCATTACCTACCACATATTCTTGAATCAATGTCACACTGTGACTGATGATGTTTCCATAACCCCACATCAGTTATTTTTATAGTTTATAGGAGATTTTTAATGCAACCCATGAACATTTTTATTCCAGCAGCCAGATTTATAGTTTATTATCCATCAAAACAGTAGGTTTGCTGCCTTTTCTGGCAGGCCATTTTATTTTATTAGACTTGGTAAAGTCAAAATAAAATATGATTGTATCTTACAGTATGTCAGGGGTTATGGTATTGGGGCTATGGTTAATAGAAGGCTATTTATCTTAAAAAATGTATCATCTTTCTTTTAAAATATTTCTTTTAAAAACATTCCTCTGACTTCCCCTTCATATACATTTATTTTTTTACATTTGTTGCACAACCTATGCTAATTTAAACATGTCTGAACTTCCCAGAGTTCAGATAGAAATGGACAGAGAGACAGTGCGTGTTGTGTGTGGGGCTTGACCCTATTTCCCTGTTTTCAACAGGCATCTGAGAAAGAGATCTGCTGATCCAAAAGCTAAAGTAAAAGTAACAGCAGCCAGGTACCATCTGAGGGAAAGAAACCAGTAGTGTTCCTTCCCTAGAAGGCTGAAGTACATAGCGCATCTTTAGAAGTGACATTAGTAACTTTACTTTAGTAACTCTAACTAACACTTTTAAGTACAAGCTTCTTAGTCAATTCTGCACTAACTGCACCAAACACTAAAACAGACAAATGGACTCAAAGCTGCTTGTTTGACTGAAATTTACTGAGCATCAGAGCTTTACTGAGCATCAGACTCTGCTGCCTTTGCACAGCAGAGTTATCCTATTTATAAGTAAACACACTCTGTCGGTACATTTTCTGTGACCTTTTTAAATATGATGAGGTGTGTGTGTCTATGAGATAATGGAAATTACCCAGATGAAACATTTTCTCCTGAGAAACCTTTTGCCATCTGTTAGTTTCACGCACATATTTTTGTGGTGAGGCAGTGCTTCTGTGAGAATGAACATTCTTAAAGGGAGACGGCCAAACACCCTAATACCAACTAACACAAATTCATTGTTCTGCTTACTATTACACTTTGCATGTTGACCTTTTGCTTCACGTGTGTTTTTTGCTTGTTTTAATGTACCTAACAGGGCAATAAGGTTACTAACATTTATTGATTTAATGATTATATATAGAATATACATATAATTAATAATTTAGTTGGTTTGTGCCTTATAGCATCATAACCTTAATTTAATTAAAAGACTTAAATTTCATTGTCCTTGCAGTTGACATTTATGCACCTGCATGCTGGATGTTGGAATGTACATTTTTCTGAAGGCTTATTAAGTGTTTGCATTACAGGCTGGAGCCCAAAGCTAAGGCTAGCACTAAAACTAGCTCCAAGCCTAAACCAGACAAATCATCTGCAGCTAAAAGGTAACCTTGGTAAAAGGGAGAAAATACATAGCCAGTTATGTCCTTCCTGAATCAGAGCTGTTGTTCTAACCTGCTTTTTGTACTCTTGAGGTAATAATTTGTATACCTGTTTAAACATTCTTTCTTGCATAGAAAAAATCTAACTGAAAACATCAGTGTATGCTAAAGGTTGTTCCCCAACAGAAACAAAGCAGCATTACTGGTAATTGTAGGTCCTTGTCAAAGCCTTCTGAAATACATACAGGTTGAAGTTTATTGTACACAAATGTCAAAATGTTGTAAGGATCTGTAATAAACAGACTCCTATCTTCAATGTCTCTTTCATTTCTCTCTCAGGCTGTACGCGGAACGGCAGAAGAATAATTTCTTGGTTCACTCAGTGGCCTGTTTAGGCACAGAGGTGCATTTAGCTGCGTGTCCTCTGGAGTTTAACAATGGCAATGCCACAGAGTCATGCCCTGGAGGTATGCCTGCTGTGGTCAGCTGCATACCTGGCCCACTTTACGTGCAGAACAGTGCCATGAGGAAGAAACTTAAAATTTCGGTAAAATTCTTTCAATACTGTATAGAGTCACCTTTAAGTGCTGATCTCATTACTTCCATTGCATTATATTACATTGCATTCAATTATATTTGCATTAATTGCATTAATTTTGTTTGTGTCTCCACAGTCTTCTGTACGTCTGAAGGGTGGAGTGAAACAGAGTGAGGGCCGTGTTGAGGTATTGAAGGGCAGTGAATGGGGGACGGTTTGTGATGATCGCTGGAATCTGCTGTCTGCCAGTGTGGTATGCAGAGAGTTGGGCTTCGGCTCTGCCAAAGAAGCCCTGACTGGTGCACGCATGGGTCAAGGTGAGAAATAAAGAGACAGAAAATGAGTGTGAATGTGAAGCTAGCATGATGGAACAAATAACAAATCGGAGCAAATTGTTTGCCTACAGCGATGGAATGCATGGAATGCTTTTAATACTTGACCAGTGACCTAAACTCTCTTCTCTGAGGTCATCAGAGAAAATCAGAGAGTTGTTCCCCTCTTTCTACGTGGTTCTTCGTGATTCTTGAGTCTGATTGATCAGTCATGACATTCTGTGCTGAAATGTTGTGTATAAGGACCCCTATACTGTTTAATTGACTGTTGCTGTTTTACTCATGCTGTTTCTCACGTCACTCTATGGTACACACTCACGTCTCTCACACATTTTACTGTTGATGTGTCTATATTCCGGTATTTTTCTTAGGTCTGGGGCCCATCCATATGAATGAGGTGCAGTGCTCTGGTCATGAGCGTTCTCTGTGGAACTGCCGCTATAAAAACATCACTGCTGAGGACTGCAAACACACAGAGGATGCAGCCGTCCGTTGTAATGTCCCGTATATGGGCTATGAGAAGACGGTCAGAGCAACCCACACAAACTCATACTGTTTTCCCCGTTTTGGTTGTTGATTTGTTACACCAAAATTTATTTAAACAGTGAAATGTTTACATGTGCAAAAGAATGTTTGTTTATCAAAGGGCCAGTCTGTACTCCTGGTGTCATCTTCACTTGAATCTGTTGCTTGTTTCTCAATACAATAATCAGCTCAGCAATGATCCTCAATGATCAAAAGTCAATGATGCTATACTCAGTATTCATTTTGACAAACTCAAAATGGATCTCTTAAAAGGTTGGTTAACATGGTCTATACCAAAAGACAATGATTGGAATGAATCATCTGTTGTGACATATGGTGATAGATCACAACAGATGTAACATTGTCTTTTAACAATGTAACACTTTAACCATGCACCTACTCCAAGAAACACTTATGCTTTTCTTTATGCCTTTTCTGTATGTAGGGGAGACCAGGGTTAGTTGTCACCTTCAGAGTGACTATTAAATTTTGGTTTGTTTTAATATGTTTGTTACCTATACTATTATTGCTGTTTTATGAATAGTTGTTTTTTTTTTACATACATTAACCTAAAATAAATGACCTTACCCTGAGAAATGTTCACTGAAGTAAGAAGTGTGACAACTAGCCCCGGTCTCCACTTTAACTTTAGTTGAACTTCCCCTTACCTTTTCTCCCTGGTTGTGCCCTGCTCAGGTGCGCATCTTAGGGGGGCGATCACGCCACGAGGGCCGGGTCGAGGTGTTACATATTGAAACTAATGGAACGCTGCGCTGGGGCCTGATCTGTGGAGAAGGCTGGGGCACTGAGGAGGCCATGGTTGTGTGCAGGCAGCTGGGCCTCGGGTACGCCAACCATGGTCTACAAGTAGGATGCTAACAGTAACAGTAGCACACTCTTGCATGCTAATTATGTCCTTGAACATTCTGTTACCATCTGGACTGATGGTGCTGACTTACTCTCTTCCACATACATATTTAAAGCCTTTAGCTTTGAAAACACACAGAACATCATGACACAGAGTCAGTGCATGAAGTACAGGGACAAACAACAACCCTGCTGAAAAGATCAACATAGCTGGTCAACAGCATATGTTGGGTTTTGGATGCTGGTTTGCTGGTGTCCCACCAGGCCTCTTAACTAGCTTAAACAGAAAGACTTCCTAGAAAAGACTTGAGAAAAAGATCATGCTTGTTGACCAGCTTCACCACCTAAGTTCTGCTGGTGAACAGCTTGGCTATGATGGTTTACCAGTTATACCTGCACCAAACCAGCCTAAACCAGCATGGACATTCATGCTATTATAGACAAGTCTTCTCAGCAGGGTAACCTGTCTGTATGTGGGTAAGCAGCGAATGGCAGGAGAGTGAGACTGGTAATGGGGCCAAGATGTGTGTCTTGACGTGGCGTAGGTTGTGTTTTCAGGTGCGTCTGTCAGGTGGGCGTTCGGAGTATGAAGGGCGAGTGGAGGTGCGGGTGGGGCAGCGTTGGGGCAGTGTATGCAGTGAGGGCTGGAGCACCAAAGAGGCCATGGTGGCATGCAGGCAGCTAGGGATGGGGTTCAGCATGCATGCTATTACAGTGAGTACATATTGTATCTCGGACATGCTCACAGATGTATTCTTTCAGAAATGTTCTTAAACCAGAATGATCAGGAGTAAGCTGTTTCTTGTTAAGGAGTTTCAAGAAAATAAATGGAGCATGGTTGTGGCTAGAAATGCTATATAGACTATAGAACAGTGATTGTTGGTTTGGATGTCTGGCCCTATTTTTTCAATCAAGAAGCTGCTACATTTAAAAAAAATAAGCTGTCTGTATCTGTCAAGAACATGTCAGAGTCATATTTCACCCCAGGATAAAAAGAAAAATTGTTAAGAAATTATATTTTCTGTTATTACTTGCCTTATAACTTTGCAGAACACAAAAGAAGTTCCTTTGGAGAATGTCTGTGTTGTTTTTTCCACACTATAAAAGTCGAGGGAGATCAAAACTTACAAACTATAAAAAAAAGACATAAAAGTACCACAAAAAATATCCAAACCAGAATGTTATATTCCACGTCTTGATTTTGCGATGAAATTTGCTCTTGACACGTTTTCATGAGATTCACACAACTCACAGTGAAAAAAACAGTAAAATATGCAAACTGTTTATATTTGGTTTCATATGGCCGTTTACAGCTTTTCAAAGCAGATCTGTTTACCAGTTCAATCTCTTGGTGTAAGTTCAGTGAATTTATGACCATATGATTTTCCTCATGCTAAACTGCTTATCACGTCCATGTTTGTGCTTTTCATGCGTGCCTGCTAAGGAAACATGGTATTGGGACAGCAGTAATGTGACAGAGATGGTGATGAGTGGAGTGAAGTGTACTGGAGATGAGATGTCTCTCAGCCAATGCCAACACCACAAAACTGTCAGCTGCCAGAAAGCGTCTGCTCGGTTCTCAGCAGGAGTTATCTGCTCAGAGAGTGAGTAACAACACACATACACATAAACACACTTTATGTGTGTTTATGAGCAAGAACAATTCGCATCATATCTTTCCAGTAATGTGAAAAGGGGTGTGATGATTTAAAGCTCTTTATTATAAGAGGAAAAGATCTAACACGTATCACATGTCAGAGATGTTCTAATTCACACAATTATAAAACACCCCCTTTATAGCACAAATGATACACAAATGAACTCACAGTGTCCAAGGAAGAACCTCTTCACCAGCTTAACCTTGAATACAGACCACAGAGAAAGACTTGTCCTGGTACCAGAGAATGATAATACACAGGTGTATAACACAACTATATGTTTGCTTTATGAAGGCAAATTGCTGTTATGTTTTCTTAACATGAGCCAGATAATTAACATCAGATAAGACATAAAACCAAAACATAATTTTCAAAGAATTTCCAGCAATGGGACCTAAAACAAGAACAATTAACCAAAACAAAGACAAAAGTTTAAAAATATAAAGTAAAAAAAAATTTTTTACAGGAAATGTCATTTTAAAATGACCTCACGTATGACACAGTGTTGTTTAGAGTACTTGTCCTCACAGTTGTTACTCATCATCAGAGTTTATATGAATGACAGAAGTCCCTAGTCTGCTGCTGCTGGTAGATGTAGAGCTGCAGTCAGTCACATGTTTTGCTTCCTCTGTGCACCGGCCTGCAATTACTGGAGCTCTCATGGGAAAGTCTTGGAAAATGTCTGAGATTTAAATGGTTTTCACCTGTGTGGACACATAAGATAACATATCATTTTCTCAGAACTGTTGCAAAACTGTTTGTTCAGACAATAAAACCTCAGTAATTCAAAACAGAAACAAACAAATTCCTGTATCAAAAATACATATATTTAGAATATGGCATAAATAACTTTGGTTTGTCTTTGAAACTATGTTTGAATAGATAGTATTTAAGGTTTTTTGTGTATTTGAATCATATGATAGCAATATGTTAATATTTTCACATTTATTTGCCTAGCTGCATCCGATCTGGTGTTGAATGCACCTCTAGTGCAGCAGACGGCGTATATAGAAGACAGACCGTTACATATGCTGTATTGTGCAGCAGAAGAGGACTGTCTGTCCAAGAGTGCTGCTAAAGCAAACTGGCCTTACGGTCACCGTCGCCTGCTTCGCTTCTCCTCACAGATCCATAACGTTGGGCGGGCCGACTTCAGACCCAAAGCTGGTCGGCACTCTTGGGTCTGGCATGCATGTCATGGGTAACCATACTTATTAATAAATATTGTGTATAAATATATATTTATTTCAAAAAATAAATAAAGTTCACTTTATTTTGCTCTGGTTGCTACATGTTTTGATACTGAGTAATATTAACAACATTGCTTACTATAAGATTAGGATTTGGTTGAAGGTTAGTTGCATATAATTATGTGTTATTACTACAAATTATTAATATTGAATGTCCATGTAGGGTGCAGGAAAGACATTGTAAAATAAAGTGTTACCATTTATTTTATAAGACCGTTATAATTGTATGTATAACCTAAGACTTTCCCTAGTGACCACATGGAACATAGGATTTATTAATATTCCCCTATTAATATTACTGTATATGACTTCACAGACATTATCACAGTATGGATATCTTTACACACTATGACCTGCTGTCTGCCAATGGCACTAAGGTAGCAGAAGGACACAAAGCCAGTTTCTGCCTAGAAGACACAGACTGTGAAGAGGGTAAGTTACATGCATCCATACACCTCTCAAAGTTGGCTTCAGGCTTTGAGAATTTTCTGTTTTGATAGACACATTGCCAGTAATGTGGAAATATCAGATTTGTTCATCTATTTTTATCGTAGGTGTTTCCAAGAGATATGAGTGTGCTAACTTTGGTGAGCAAGGCATCACAGTGGGATGCTGGGATTTGTATCGCCATGACATTGATTGCCAGTGGCTCGACATTACTGATGTTAAACCAGGAAATTATATCCTTCAGGTCAGATAGGTTTCATCTACAAAATATTATGAATGTTAGAGCATCTTACAAATGAAAGTCTCTCAAATGTTATAATGGCAAAAGATGTAAATGTGTTTGTTGTGCTTTTGTCCAGGTTGTGATAAATCCTAACTATGAGGTTTCTGAAAGTGACTTCACAAACAATGCTATGAAATGTAACTGCAAATATGATGGCAACAGGATCTGGGTTCATAATTGCCATATTGGTGAGACAGTATTTTTACAGCTGAATAGTATGGAAGTATGCTATTCTGAACATATCTTACAAATTACATAGAAGGAAAGTTTCCATTGAATCTCAAAAACTGAAAGATGAATTTGTCCATTTTCTTATTTTAGGTGATGCCTTCAGTGAAGAGGCTGAGAGAAAGTTTGAAAAATACCCTGGACAACTTAACAACCAGATCTCATAATCAGATTAACTTTATTTGAGACAAATTTAATATGTAAGCAAATCCAGAGAAAAATATTTATTCATTTAAACTAGCCTTAAACTAGTTATCTTCTCACACTACTAGTTACAGTAACCATAAAATCTTTTACACCAGGTGAACTTTTAACATACAATCCCAATTCTCCAATAATTCTTGATCATCTCAGACATGAAACTGTGTAGTGCAGAAATTGTCTCCACATTATTCAGTATTTCAGCCAACAGAATTTGTTCAGTTAGGAACTTCCCTTGACTTTTATTTGACAGTGTTGTTGTGATCTGAGAAGAGAAACATTGTGAAGTCTTCCTACATCAACTTCTACCAATTTATACATAAACTAACCATATTTTTTACTTAATTAGTTTAAAGAATAGATGTAAAACAATTGGGGCTGTATTTGCTTACAGTGCAAGCAGGTACTTTCTTTCTTTAAATTTAAAAAAGCTACATCCACAGGCAATGTGCTGGTATCTCTGTGAGTTAAAATACTTGAATGTTTTGTACTCCAGATGATCATTCATGTTCAAAAATGTTGTTGCAGGGTGTGAATGTGTTATGCTTTAACCTCTAACTCATCATCGGCTCTTTATTGTATGACTTCACTTTCATGTATGCTTCAGTGACTCTTACAAAGTATCCTACATTTCTCTTTGTTTTTATGTTAGAAAAATGGAATGGAAAATAAAGTGATATTTAAAGTTGTAATAAAAACAATGTCTCTAGTGTCACAAGCCAAATACAAATTAGTGCTCAAAATAAATGTACGTTGTCATATGCCAGTACAAGGTCATCTATACAGACAGCACCTAAAAAAAAAGGACGTGGTCCCCTGCACCTTTTGAAGGCATTTATCACCTCTGTTTTTTTTATATTGTGTTACATGTAACATGTCATGTTAAAATGGTAATTGGATTCTTTTACCAACAAAACTTAACAAATTCACAATAAATGAACTATATTTCTTATTGATTAAACTCGCTCACTTAGAATCAATGTATTAAACAGGTCTGTTACACAATTATGGATACACATTGTTTCAGCAACACTATAGCACAACAGAGCCTGCTGACACCAGGCATTATGAAAGATGCTGTTACCTGGTTAATAATCCAGCAGACATCTTTATATGAACATTTGGGAAAATTTAAACCTGCTTTGATTGTGTAACACATCGAAATGAGAACCAGCAGAAGGTCAATACTTTCTGAAGGCACTGTGCAATATAATTACGTACAACAGATTTTGATATTTCAATGTTTTATTGCAAAATCACTTGTTTTTAAAATGTATTAAAATACAAACATCATAACATAGGAATTAATACAAAACATAGGCAATGTAGCAACAAGAGCACCCTCTTTAAGTAGAGTGATTTAATTCTCACTGGTGTCGTGTTGAACTGTGTTTCCTGAACACATGCTCAAATATTTAGTGGTATTTATTCTATTTTCTTTCTAAACAATACTGATACAGTAAGAGGGTATACTGATATTTATCCAGTGTAATGCAGTAAACTGACAGGCTCAGAATTTTTCACACTCAAAGATACACTTCCAAAAAGGTGTACAAAATGCACACTTGCAAAAGAATGTTTCAATCACAGTGCACAAATGTACGGCTTAGTAAGACAAACTAGACCCAGGCTTAGTCTTTACGTGTTTCCTTATAACTTAAAATCTCCCAACTGTAATTTCAGGTAAAATCATGGCTGTCTTCTTATTCCTCTATAATTCAATATTTTTAATATCAACCGGACCATTTTTCTTTATCTAGTGTGTATAGCTTCTATATGGTGATGTCACTCTGTGTACTCGGGGGTCATGTGCAGCATGAGAAGATCTCTGGCTCTCCGGACCACCACATTCAAACTCTCACTTGTCCTCACAGCATTATAGATCTCCTCTGACGTGTTCACCTTTGACCCATTTATCTCAACAATAACATCCCCTGGTTTCATTCCAGCTCTGTGTAACAGAAAACAGGAAATTACATCAACAATAGGAGGGCTTCTGTCAACAATTTGTTCAATGGACATTAGTGCTGCTTACCTATTGGCTGGAGACCCTATAATGACACGGTGGATGAGAACTCCATGTGTTACATCTGGAAAGTTCATGTCACGCATCTTTAACTCTTCAATTATGCTGAAGGGGCAAAGATATACCACTTAAAGTTAAAAGGGGAACAGATATTTACGGTACACTGAAACTGTCTCTCCTATTCCCAGTGACCACTTCACACACACACGCAATATGTATTGAGTTTACTAAACAATTGCAAAGTCCTATACTGCCAGTAAAGTATGCTTACTATGTTGTAATTAAGATAATATTTCCATCATGCAAATAGTATTTAGCACCAACTTTTGCGAAATAACTGATTTGAATTAGTGTTGCACAATATATAGATACCAGAAAAGTATTGCAATACCCTGCTGTTATAAACTATACTAATTCTTTTTAGTGTTTAAACTTTCCTAAAGGTAAGACTTTCCTAAAGTCCAAACTTTCTTTCCCTCATGTGCATTCTGCAGCTGTCATAGCGGCTTTTTCTAACAAAAGTCATCTACATGTTCTCTTGCCGAACATGCACAGCTTGTGGACAAAGCTGATGCATGAAGTGAAATATAATATTATTTCACGTACATTGCCAGCAGTGAGGGCAAGCTGACAGACACCACAAAGCCCGTCTAAAATGTTTCAAACAAACGCAGACAATAGGCAACACGTCAAACTTGCTGAAACATCTGGCAGACAGACATTCTGATTTGTTTAAATTGCTTGTGTTGTTCATGTTGTTCTAGGTTTTTGCTGTGGTATTATTTTAATATTGGTATCAAGATTTTTTTTAGTTGGGTATTATATAAATTTCATAGATTTGGTATCAAGACAACATTAATTTAAATAGCCTCTTTTGAATTGGGTATGCAGAAATGCAGAAAGTGCATGCAAATAAGCAACAGTATCATCAGGTGAGATTAATTCTTGGTTAATTCAACAAAGAGTCTGTATCAATTAACAGTTTTCACCTGGGCGTAAGAGTCAGCATCATCACTCCAATGTAGCGCCGTTTTGATCCCGATTCTCCAAACCAGGATTCTAAAAGAAACAGATTCCCATCAAGGACAGAGGCCACAATGTGACTGATATAAATAAGAATGTGATAGTTTAGGGGTCATTTTTACTCTGTTTGTCCGCCGCACGCTCAAGAAAGAGACGGACTCTATTTGAGGGAATAGCAAAGGAAATCCCAGCAGTCACTTTCATGGTATTAATGCCAATGACTTCACCATCCTAAAGGTTAAAGATGAGAAATCTATTCATATCACTTACATCTCACATGAATGCTAATAATTTTACACATGACCAATCATTAGGTGCTTTGGTACACTGATATGCAGGTAAATGTGATTTTCAATTATTATTCGAAACAATTGAATCCTTTGTTTAATCCTATAACCAAAGCCACAGGTATGAACATGTATGTTCAGGTAGTGTGTTGCGTAAATGTCAGTGACTCACCAAGTTAATAAGGGGACCTCCTGAATTTCCAAACTGTAAAATAGTAAAGTACACTGAATAAAGCAATTCCACTATTGTTCAATATTGGTAATGGCATAAACTGTCCTATAACTATAAAGGCACAAATATAGTGTTCACAAGCAAATGTACTTGTCAATTTTTCCGGTTCTTACATCTATGGTAGCATCAGTCTGGATGTAGTCCATGTTGGAGTTAGAGAGGCCCAGCTCTCTACTGCCTCTCTGGGCAGAGCTAACTATTCCAGAGGTGATGGTGTTTTTTAGAGAAAAGGGGCTCCCCATGGCTACCACAAACTCACCCTGACGCACATCTGATGACTGGCCAAGACACAGTGTTGGGAGGGGATGCTGGGATGAGAAAATTAGAACATAGATTAAACTTTGAATAGAGATCTGCAGGTATATAATTTATGTCCTATTATAAAGAAGCCTATGCAAATGCAGTTTACATAAGTACCACAGTATCACTGGTACCTTAGCATTGATTTTGATAGTGGCAATGTCTGCAACCTGGTCCACATCCTGGACTACAGCATTGTAAGTATCTCCATTGGTCAGTTTAACACGGACACCACGCTTGTTGGCAACCACGTGGGCATTGGTCACTATTAGTCCATCACTACTTACGATAAAGCCTGAACCATTCGAGATAGGCACCTCCCGGCCAGAAAAAGGGTGTCTGGGAATTAAACAGTGTAAAAATACTGAACCTATAGGTTAAAACACCCGACATTAAAAGTTAATAACTACCTGCAACAACAAACTTACACAATAAGTTCAAATGAAACTCACCCAATATGTTCATTGACTCACCTCCCAACGATCTCAATGTACACTACAGCGGGAGCTGATTTCTCAACCACATCTGCGATGAAATTGTATTTGTACCGCGGACTGTCAGGTTTAAAAGAGGAGGCACACTGAACAGTAGGTAGTATGCTGTCAACCAGTAAATTTTTGACAGCCACTGTACTTTGTAGCGCATCTTTATTGTCATCGTCTCTTAACGTATACAAGGCTGTTGCTCCACCGAGTCCCAGTCCGACAGCAACTGCCATAAGGCGACCAGTGTGACTTCTACCGCTTGAGCTCCGTTGGCTGTTATCATTCTGCTCTCCTTCTTCGTGATTCTGTTTTTCCAACGAGGATTTAGGAAAGTGTCCTAAAGACCTTACGTTCATTAAATGTGGTTGACGGCTGCCGTTGTGAAGACATCTCGTCACTGTCTTTATAATAAAGCGATTCACATGTGATGTTGCCATGTTGTTGCATCAGATCTTTAGTAAAAACACACGTTGACATTACTGTACCTAACACATTTTAGATCTTAAAAAAAGGTTTTAAGTGAAAAAGCTTGTTCATATGAGGTTATGTAGTTAAAAAAATACAATTTCACACCTCGAAGCCTAACCTACCCTCCGCTTTTTAGTGCCTAATGCTTATGACCGCTCCGGAAGTGACACTTTGACAACACATCTGCGCATGCCTGGACTACAGATAGACGGGTCTTTCCAGACAACACGTCATACGCCGTGACGCAGGAGTCGTGGGGGAAATCCCGTTTCTAACTACCGTGCTTTCTATCAAGTTGTATAGGTTTATTCTCTATAAGAACCGTCTGAAATAAAACTGCAGGATGAAAAGCAAACGAAAGCACAGTCACAAACGCTTATACACGTAACTTTTTTAGTCCTTACAGGCTTCTCTGGACAAGATTTCTTTTTAGGAACCTTTTAAAATAGTGAAGACCATGCCTTCAAGCTGGCTCTATCTTCTAAAGAGATTTCAGTATATTAATAAACATGTTTAAATAGTTCTTCACAATTATACACTCACAAAAAGAATATGTAAATGTATATATATATGAAAACAATAAAAATACAGATTTTTTTTTAAATTTATGGATAACATTCAGTGGGTTACAACTCGAAACACACAAGTAGATCAAGTTTAAGAAAAAATGTATTTTTTCCACAAACATTTTAAATCATAACAGTAAACATTTTATGTACAAAGGAATTTTGTTTTTTATCTCCTGTATCTATCATTGAAGCAAAGTTCGTTTGACTACACGTCCTTCTTTATCAATGGCAAAATTGTAGTTTTTTGGGTTGTCTAGAGCCTCTTCAATCCGCTGGTCTAGATTGTCCAGCGTGATAAAGTTCTTTGCCTCTTCCTGAAACAGATAAATATGTGTTGATTAATGATATAAGGATGAGGCACTGAACAACAAATCATGCCATATTTGCGCAGTCTCCAGAATTACTAGACAAATTCTAATATTTGTACTATAAATGTGTTTTGCAAATATCCCACCAAACAGCTCAACAAATCTGATAAAAGCAGCCCTGTCTAGCATGTTGTTTTCACTGTAAATTACAGAAACCAATAATCACCTGTAGTTGTAAAATTTCTCTTTCTTTCTCTTTAATGTAGTTTTCCAGCTTTTGTTGACGTAAGAGAGCTGCTTCTCTCTGTCTCTGTTCCTTAGCCTCAGTCTCCTTTAACACACGCTGCTCTCTGTAAGAAAACACGACAAACATTTACTTCAAACAACAGCAAGACCTTACTCACATTGACAATTCATAGTAAGCAGATCTACACAACTCACCGAATTTTTCTCAGCCTGAGGTTTTCGGCATCATTCCAGGCCATCAATGAGCGATGCTCTTCAGCCTCTTGTTTGGCTCTCTCCTCTGCCAGGGACCCAACCTCTTCTTCATATCTCTTCCTCAACATCTCTTCTTTAAATTCCAGTCTATACACACAAAAATGTCCAGCCCATTTAACTGCACATGCATTAAGTAAACACAGTTCACATGCAATTGTAAACATGCAATTCAATGGGTAGAGCTACGCGGAGTAAAAAAAACATACGTCTGCTTGTCGAAACAACGAAACGCGATTCTCCGTTATACCCACATCGTTTTGCATAGATCCGAAAAATACAGATAATAATAATTACCAAACGACGACTTGACATAGTAAGTCGAGAAACAATGCATGTATGCTTACCGTAGGGCTCTCATGATCAGATTGTACTCAGTATAACGTTCCTTTAGTACAACCATTTCTACCGGGTCCACGGGAGGCGGAGTCTTGACCCGTCCGATTTTTGACTTCGCTTTCGGGTCTGTGCGTGATTTTCTACCCCTGACTGTTTCGACGAGAATAGCGGTTCGAGGAGCAAGGAGACGGATGACAGGAGTTTGACTCCTTGATATAGCCCGAAGCATGTTGCAGGCTGTGTCCAGTAACAATGAATGCTATTCGTCTACAAAGAGCACGCAGTTAATACCTGGTCTGTAGGAATATAATATAAGTAACACAAGGAGGAGGAGGTGAAAACATAGCTATGCAATACTAAGCGACAGCTCTCATGTCGCCATGTTCTTGAACTTTAACCGGAAGATGTTTCATTTACTCGAAGGCTGAAGTGAACACTAAAATGCTCTGTACTGCCACGCGCTGCACAGAAGTGTAAGTGCAAGATGAAAATGAATCCTCTGTGAAGTGACGTTCAGGCCAAGTATAAGTAACCCGTATTGGGAATTCGGGTCCTCTGCATTTAACCCATCCAGTTACTGCACATATATTGGAGTACTGAGTTTGCCCACACACTCCAAGCCATGAACACACAACCGCAGTGGGCAGCCGTTCACTGCAGTGCTGAGGAAGCAAGTCTTGCTCAAGGGCACCTCAGTTGTTTCATGAATAAAACCAGTGAACTTCTGGTTACAAGTACAACTCTCCAAGCAGTAGGCACAACTGGACCTTGAAATAGTCTTAAACATTCATAATTCACCTAACCTCTTAAAATTCCCGTTTTTTTGAGAATCTGATCTCAATTTCCAAATTTAGATGTAGAATTAGATTATGAATCATTGGATGCTCAGATAAAAGCCATCAAAAGGTTTTGATGGATGGGCGCAGGCAATACTCAACTGTGTGTCCCATAGTGCATAACAATCAATTGACATGAACAGCCTCATTATTCATCCATCCTTTAGACCACTTATCCTTACTGGTGTCATGGGAGATACCTCGGGCCATAGCAGGAAAAAACCATATCAGCCTCATTTTTTGCTCAATGTTTACTATACTGCCTAGATTCTTACCTATTTCGACTGGGACCTTATTAAAAAATGGTTTGATGGATTAAGAAAAGCAACACTTGATGTCCCAAAAAAACATTTGAAGAAGAGTTATTGTTGTATTTTCTTTATTTAGCATGTATTTAGGTGCAAACATATAGCACCAATCAGTTCAGAGACTATCATGATAGACAGACTCGGTTTTTTGTTTACTTTCCAAATGACTGACAGTTGCCTTACATTATAACATAGATAATGCAACAGAATGAAATGCAACATAGAAAAGAAGTGGTCATGCAACCTAGAAAAGAACATGACATTTGCTTTTTAACCATAAATCCAAAAACCGTAGTTGTAGAGCTTGTGTTTTTTCTACCCCAGAATTTCAGTCATGCTTTTATCACACCAAACACTGTGTAACGGCTAAGCCAAAATAATAATACATCCTCAACAAAACATTCATCATGAGAGGCGTAACACAGACACAAAGCAAATGAAGGCCTTCTACAGTAAATGGAAATCAATAATATCATCTATAAACTAACAACTGTTGCACTTTCTACTGGTTCGATAGAGCTAAAGATGGTCAGATGGACAGTGTCCTGCTGGCTGATTCTTGGCCTGATGCCCAATTAAGAGTTTTTTGACTAGCACCCAAAGCAAGTTTTAACAACAATCCACAGCACAAACAATTGGTTAAAAGTTTGCATATAGGGGATGAATGGTTAATCAAATGCTCAGTCGATGCTGGGAATCAAACCTAATCAATTTAATGAGAATTAGCATGGAGTTACTTGCAGGGCAATATTTGTCATACTGCTCTACAAGTCCAACCCTTTGAAGTCCACCATGAGAATCTGCCAACATGACACTGAGCTCTAACTGAGTGAGTGCTGCCTTGAGCAATATCTCCATTTTTAAAATCTAAAGTGTAGAGAAGAAGGGGGACCTCTTTAAGTGTACCTCTTGTGTGACACAAGGGCGCGTTTGTCTTTAAAGCTATGCTGAGTGTGTTTTATGGTTAGGTGATGACATTTTCTAGAGAATTAAAGAGAATGGAAGAACCAAGACTGGATAAAAATGCAAAGATTATGGATTTGGCACAGATGGTCTTGTGTGGTGGTTCCAGGTTAGTAGGATGGCTTTGGAAAGCAAGATAGCTGAGTGAACATTAGTATTTTAGTATTATAGATGTAATGTAATGATTAGAAATCAGTTGATTTGGCTCAACAGAGATCACAGTTGGAATGGAATGTATGTGATATTAGGGTTCAGGGGTGTGGGTTTTCAGGTGTTTAAGCAAGGGCTGGGATGGTGGAATATGTGAATCGAATTTCTTCCCCCTCCAACAGCTTCCTGTTGAGAAGTAGATATATGTATAAAACAAAGTACCAAAAACATTAACATCCATTTTTGAATTTCACACATTTTACTGAATTAAATTTGAATGCACATGAATTTACAAAAAAATTAAATTAAAAGTTGCCACATTGTCATGATGTTTTACCTGTAAGCTGCAATTTCAACATCCAAAGCCATCTTCACATTGAGCAGATCTTGATACTCCCGCAAGTAACGTGACATTTCTTCTTTTGCTTCAGAAATATCCCTCTCTAGATCATTTATCTTCACCTTAAAGTTCACAAAAAGCATATATACATACCAAAAATGTTAACCAACAGTACAATATCTACACAGTGTATTTGTAACAAAGATACAGAGTATCAAACTGACTATTGAACAGATTTATACAGGTTTTGCTCAGCAATAATAAAAAATACTTTTAGAATCAGTTCTATTTGTAATTGCTCATTGTGTCCATAAAATCAGGTATTTATGACTCAGCACTAAAGGCAGAGTGAGTCAGCATCAGTAGCATTCACAGAATCATGAAGATATATTTGCAACTGTTGGTGTCACTTCCACCTTACAACAATGAAAGCAACAGAAAGCAACTCTAAATGTAAATTACGTTTTTAATCTGCTTTGGCTGTAATTATTTGGCTTTAATTTATTTATTTTTCTAAATATTATTAATTATTTAGAATGTCTTCATAAAGATATTGATGTTTTGTGGATGTGGTGTCACTATGGTAACCATATAATTTATGAATCTAGTGATCCACAGATGTCATTTAAACTATACCTGGTACTTAGTAACTTTATTGGTCTGCGTCTCCTCTAGTTCCCCTAGTTGTGCAGTCAGTGAATCAATGACATTCCTCAGAGCTTCAACCTCAGCTGAACGGGACTGTAGCAGTCGTCGGTACTCAGCTGTCTCCTCACGTACCAAGCGCACAGCCTCCTCCTGCTTATCTGTCATCTCCACCACACTAGCCACCTTACCCCGGTACCAGGCCTCAGCCGTCTGCATGTTGCGTCCATCCAGGTTCTCGTACTGCGCTCGGATCTCTCTCAGAGCAGCCGACAGGTCTGGTCTACTTGTGTCCAGCTCTACACTGAGGCTGGCAACCTGAAGCTGGACCTTCAACCCCTTCTGTTCTTCGTCAAACACTTGTTTCAGGAACATCAGCTCCTGTGCCAGGGACACCATGCTGGCCTCTGCATCACAGCTGCCCAGCGTGGTCCTGCCTGCTTCTTCCCTCAACCACTGCAAGTCTACCTCTGCCCGGCTTCGACGCTGCACCTCTTCTTCCCATTGCTCATGCAGCTGTGAAAGCCTTTCCCTCAACTGCTCCCTCTGCGCCTCCATGCATGCTTTGTTCTGTACCTCCTGGTGCAGCTGCTCTCTGAGACCCCGAACCTCTTGTATATAGAGCTGCTCCAAGCGGGAGGGCTGACTCTCCCTGCGCCGCAGGGCCTCCAACTGCAAAAGCAGTGCCCGGTTTTGATGTTCAAGGTGTCGCACCTTGTCAATGTACGATGCAAAGCGGTTGTTCAGACCAACCAGCTGCTCCCTTTCTTGGGCTCGTAGCTCCAGCAGCTCTGCATTCACCACACTCGCCTGACTCAGGTTGGTCTGCTCCCAGCGCTGCAGGGGCTGCAAGTGCCTTGACCACCTGGAAGAAGACAGGGGCCCCCGGGAGAAGTGGTTGGTGGTGGGGGAATCATCCCATCGCCGGGAGAGTGAGGAAGAGGTGACAGGGTTGAAGCTCATGATGCAAGATTTTTTTTTGTTGATTTTTGTTGGTTTTCAGATAATGTTAATGTTGATTTGTTGGTTTGAGCAGTTTTATTTAAGTCCCCCTTGTTCTGCACACCATTAGTGGAGATGAACCGGCACTGCACCAGTTCAGAAATACTGCAGAGCAGCCTGCTTTAATACAAGACACACATACACCCCCTCCCTGCCTTTGCTTTCTCAGCCAATGAACATGCTCGATAGTGTCATGGTGCTGCTGATTGGTTTTGCGTTTCTATCTTGGTAGGAGGAGCATATCAGAGGAGGAAGGGCAGACTGATAAATCTTTATTAAGGTCACTGCATGTTCTCAGATTAAATATCAGAATGTTATTAAAATGGCTACATGAATCTGTTCAATAACAGAACCATGCATATAAATAACTTTTCAGAATAACTTTAAAATAAGTATTTTCAATATATATACAATTCTATTTACAATAATATGGTTTCTAAAACGCCAGTAAAATCTACACATTACATCAATGGGTAACATGAGCTCTTCTTACATGCTGCTAAGTTATGGCTTCAAAAAGTTTAAACCTTTGTGTCTAGTTCACTCCCTGTGAGAAATGGTGTTGCCTCTGCCTGACATCTAATTTTTTTAAAAAAAAATCATTCTCTGAGAGAAGATCAGACTCACCAGCATCTTCTAGCTGTGACGTTAAAGACAAACAATAAACTCTGAAATTTATTAATTTATTCTCATGTATAAATTATCCAATGTTCTGGGATATTTTACAAAAGTCCTTTTTAATTCAACAACAAAAAATGACATACCAGTTGCCTGAGGCATGTTCTCTAACACAAGACCTCATGGTACATATATCTCCTCTTCCACACTAAAAAAAATAACAAAACTATCATTTTGTCAAACAATTAAACAAAAGAAGCCAATTAACAAAAAGCAGACTTTTATGCACAATATCAATAAGCAATCAAAAGAAGAATTCATGTGTGTTATTTACATTGCACATTACATTTAAATTTAGGCATTTAGCAGACACTTTTATCCAAAGAGACTTACAATGTGTAACATCAACCGTACAGTTACAATTTGTTTTTACCAAGAGTAACCATTTTAGTGCTTGACAGAGGTGATACCTAGGAGAAAAAGGTTAGTAGTTTTTTTTCATACTTGTGTCATACTTGTGTTTTAAGCTGTTTCTTGAATAAAGTGAGGGATGCAGCAGACTGAACAGTTAGAAAGGTCATTCCACCAGTGAGGGATATTTTAGATGAACCTTCGAGCAAGTGATTATGTGCCCTTTGAAGAGAGTATTACAAGTTATTACACACAAAAATAAAAGACAAAAAAAGCACTCTTCTTTGAACTGCATCCATAGCAATAAGTTATATTTTTAAAAACACCACTGAAACTTACAGTAAGCATGAATTTGTAAGATTAACCACATAGCAGTCAGAATTCTTTCAAACAGCAGCACTACAGCACTAATACATGCAAGCACCCACTGTTCTCCCACCCTTGTCTTGTAAACAGAGTACGGTGGAAAATAACTGAACCATAATGTCTCTGACCCAACTCAAAGTCACTGAAATATTAACACTTGTAGTATTAATTCTGTAGGAAGAGAGACATACCACTCCATACATGAACAAAACTGTATAAATTACATCTACAAAAAATAAACAGATAAGATTTTAAATGCTTTTATTTTCCCATGGAGTAATTAAAAACTCTGAAGACTTTAAGATTTGTTACCAGGAATCGTTCTGGACAATCACTGAGGTACAACTGCAGTTATAACATGGAGCAGAACTGCAACAAAGTTTGTGTTTTGGATGGAAGTAATTTTTTTTTTCAGTTTTTTTATGTTTACACAAAACATATTTGTACACTGCAAAAAAAAAAACTTACTGCTTAATTGCTAAACCTATTTTTTTTAAAGTTATACCAGTCAGCAATTTAAAATATTAAGTTGAAATTACTTGTATAGCCAAGTTGATTAAACTTAAAATTTAAGGCATCAAAGTTTTTTGGTACAGTATATGTATAGAATGAATAGAGCAATTAAGTTTCATACTAGCTTATCATTAGTGTAATTCAAAGTCTTAATACAAAATAAATGCACTATGCCCAAAGAGTGTAACAACTATTACGCTTACTTTAAAGATCTGTTCAAAGAAAAAAAATATACTCAGCCCCAGTAAAATTTACAAGTAAACAGACATTTCCAAGTCAATGGAGGCATTTCAAAAATCACACTTTTTAGCATTGGTTTTGTAAAAACGCAGTTTATCATTTTTATAATTTTAGTTCCCCAACTCCTAAATCTAGAGGTCCTTTATGTTACAGAACACAAGAGTAACAGAGGTACAGTTACTGTATTTAACCTACTTACATTTACCTTTTGGGTTGATTGGTTATTGTATATGTTTGCAGTATATGTTTTTTACAAGTATTTATCAGTTAAAATGCCTGACATAAATTGAGTTTTAGGTTTTCAAATTACACATTTACAAAACTACTTTTTCTTCCTTCACTTTAATCAGAGACATGCAAAATTGTGGGCAAAGTCAGTACGGGAATCACCTTTTTCTTAATTTTTGCCCCCTACATATTCAATAACACGGGTCACTATGACGCGTTATTGAATGTGGCTCTGAAACAGATACACAACTCACATAATTTTCAAAAAGACCACATTAGGACCTGCACGTACAGCAGGTCAGAATTTGTTTAAGGCTAAAATAACACCTCTCAGAGTGTAACAATACTTTTGTTTTTAAGAAAGGCTCACAATAAAGGCAACAATTACAGTGTTTCAGTTACAAGTTTCTATTTTCTAAATAAAAGAGTGATCCTTCATTAACTACAAATTAAAATTCTGACTGCCTTGAAAACCTTCTAATACTTTTAGTAAACAGGAATGTATTACTCTTTGTGACAAAAACAGTAGCCATTATACCTGTGGTCCAAACTCAAAACTCCCATTATCTGGTTTCCTGGTACCTAACCAGACTGTATTGTAATATCAATGAAGTATTCAAAAGAATGTCCAAACAAAACCAATAATCTGCCCCACACTGGGTGTTTTAAGCATTTGTCTAATTTTTATCATGGTTTTTGAGATGCATTTGTTAGAATATATTATTGGTGTGATCTCCCTTTATGCTGGTCAACACCCTTGTTTTCTGGTATATGCCGATAAGTGCAGCGATTGTTCTTAATGCAGCCAGATGTCCTCCAAAAATAACATTCATCAGGTTGTTTGCTGATAGGAAAGAAAAAATTAAAAGAAAATTTTTTTTAAAAAAAAGTAAAAATATTACATTTTAGGCTACATCATATTACCAGGTTACTGTATAGCAATCCCCCATAGTCACCCAAATCCGATCAACTTGTATGAAGTGAATAAAGTTTTACTTTAGCCAATACTTTCATCTACATGCAACACTAAAAAAAAAAAAATTAAGTTCACTCACCCAGTCTTCCCTGAGGACTCTGTAGATGCATCTCTAGACACTCCAAGACGTGTGTGTATCCTATCTGGATAACGCACCACTAGAACAGTCCCACCAACTGGATAACCCTGCAAACCACAAACACACTTTTTATTGTTTCTAAGAATTAATACAATCCACACCGTAAGATATTAAGGGACAAACCTCTGACAACTCCAAACAATGGTTGTGTTATTTATTTTATCACTTACACACCTAAAATTCCCTTATACATACTACATTAGCCTCACCACTTTATAAACAATATTTAAAGCATTTATTTCCTAAGCAAATGGCCTAGATTTGAATGTCACAGACTCTTAAACATACCAACCCACACTTACATGAAAATCTTTGATGGCTTTCTCACAGTCCTCCTTCCTGGTATAGTTAACAAACGCACAACGTCTTGAAGGTAACACTCTTACACTATGGACTGGCCCAGCACTGATAAAAGCATAATATTATAAATATGCTTAAATGAGCTCCACTGAACCAGTGCCGAATTAAGCTTCATTCCACTGGGTAAGATGCTGCAAAATGTAAACCACTGAGTTCACTTACGATCTGAATAACTCGTAAAGCTTTTTTACTGTTACAGAAGGCATCAGATCTCCGACCCAGACAGGGAACAGCTCTCTGTTGAGGAATGAAAGTCAGTTTTTAGGTGAAAGGTTAAATCTTGAAGGTCTGCATGTGTGTTGCTGTGTCTCACAGGGACTGATGTGTGTGTGCAGCGGTGACTGGTGTGTTGTGTCTAGGTTGATTCTGAGGAAGAGGTCTGAGAGGGAATTTAGCTGGAGCTTCTGGATTTCCATGTACAGGCACAAATTCACTTTCTCTGGGCACAGGGACCGGGGCCACACCTAGACAGAAGAATATGCGTCCTGAATTATCAATGGAATCTAAATGACTTACTCTATTTGACAACTCCAATCACAACTATGTAAACATTATATATCATGATATAGCAATATTTATTAAGACTTGGCAGCAGCTGTAATCATAAACCAATTTTTTTGGGATTAACTGTGTAACTCCAGTAATTATATCTGTGAACATCTGTTTCTTTCTGCCCTTTTGAAATACGATACTATAATTATTAATACCAATACTAATGTATTAGTAAATACTAATACACACACACACACACACACACACACACACACACACACACACATTGTAGCGCAGACAGACTTTCTAAGGCTCTTTCTACAGTTCCATGAATAATAAGGGCATTGGAGCTCTGCTCTTTAGTGAATCCCATTTCCTGTTGGAAAACAGGAACATGCAGACATGAGCAATTAACCACAGATGGACAACACAAAACTGAGACCCAGCTGACCACACTAACACATCCACTCACCATAAGCTGCATGAGCTGCACCTGCAACAGCTCCTCATTTGCTTCTTTACATGTGTGGTCCAGTTTTAATACTTCAGTATACGCAACTCTGGCTTCATAATATCTCTGAGAGAAAGAGCAAGAAACAAGACTGTTTTAATTTAAAAGCACGTTTGTACTCCGTATGATGCTGCTTGAATACGATATGTCTGTCACTAGCAGACAATCTTGTGATCATGATACCTGTAGCCCAACCAGTGCTTTGCCTTTTCTATAAAGTCCTTTATTCCATCTGGGGTTCATAGAAAGAGCTATTTCAGCATCTGCTAAAGCTTTCTCATACTGCAGCATCTTTTCATAGCAGAAAGAACGATTCCCAAATAACCTGCAACAAAAATGTAACCTTTCAGTAACTCGCTCTGCCTGATTTATCATTTCATTTAATGGAGTAGTTGTGTTGTAAGTGAAATTGCTGACATAGTCTTACTTATACTCTTTAGGGTTGTGTTTTATAGCATCTGTAAAATATTTCACTGCCATCTGCAGGTTTCCTGAAGCGGCATACTGGTTACCGATAACTAAAAAAGTGGAATTAATTTAATTAACTAACAAGCCTATTAAACCATTATATTCAAAAAATCCTTCTAAAACATCAATGACAAACCTGCAAGCTCCATGCTTTTTGTAATAAAATCACTGGCATCCGCTGTCTCCTCTGACTCCGCCTCCTTTTTATTATCAATCTTCAGGAATGAGATCATAGAACGCAATGTTATGCAAATACAAAAACCAACAGCTAAAGTCTTGACAGAATTATTATTGAAAATACTTCAGTAAGAACATGATAAATATAGCTGCAGTAAATGGATGTAAATCTCTAAACCTCACTTACTAATTTATTCTAGATCCTGAAACATGACATAACGATGCCTTGTAAACTGGTCTGAAACCATTTAATTAATGAGTATCCTCATATAAACACAGGAAAGTAGGGCAACTACATTCAGTTTCAAACACACCTAATGTGTTGATCAAGTTTTCATTACCTTGCTTTAAACTTACACATACAGACCCATTTGAACTGAACAGCTTATATATATAAAATTAAAAAAAAAGAAATCACATACTTTCTTTGTTCTGACCTGTTTTTGTGGCTTTGTGACACCTTTCTGCTCTGATCCATGCTGTTTACTGGAGTTTGCTAGAGCAGTTTTCTTGTCAGGTTTTGGCTTTTGTTCCAGTTTGCGCTTGGCGATGGCTGCTGCATTTGACACAAAGCAGCTATTCATATCAAGCTCCTAAGACACACAAAGCATTGTCATCAACATCAGCACTATCCATTAAGTGCACAGCATAGTCATAACAGCACTGTATAAGCATATCACTTGCAAATGACAAGAAACATTTCTGGGTCAACCTCTGGGCCAATTGAGTCCTCCTCTTCATCGCTTTCCTCATCCTCACTGCTTGACACAGGTACTTCAATGTGTTGAGGTTCAGGAGGTGCAGATGAACATCTTTCATTTTTATCTTTATCTATATGTTTAGTCTTTTCTGGTCCTGGGTCAACCTGTCCCTTAAAACAAGTAAAGAAACATATTTAGTCTACACCATGGTAGATGAAGTCTTTTTTGCATTTTTGCATTGCAACAGCCCCATTTTGACTAATAACTACTGCATGCAAATGACAAGCACATAAATAAAAACACATTAATTTATCTCACCGATTTATTTTTTTCTTTATCTGCATTTTCCTTTTCTAATTTTTCTAGCCGACGTCTCTCCTTCTGTCTCTGTAATATTTCAGAAAGATTTAATTTATTAAACATTCAAGATCAAATATTTTTAGCTTATTCTCACCATTTTTTTCTGTTTTTTCTTCTCTGCTTTTCTTTTAAGTTTCTCTTCTTCATCCACGAGTCTCTTGGCATTCCTTTCTGCTTCCTAAAAAACAATACACCAATTATGTTTATAATGTAATGCCACAAACCCCACAGGTGGGCTAAGTGAAATGTTGGACACAAACCTCAGGAGTTATGCGTCTGGATGGTTTCGGCTGGCCTCGGTCAAGGAAGTTGCGAGCAAACCCACAGTAACTATTGTTTGCACGGATGCCATATTTAATATCATCATAATCTTCATCTTCCGATGAATCGTCATATGGCACAAACTGAGGTGCAAAGTGGTCGAATTCTGGAACTTTATTGCAAAAAAAAAAAGTTTATTTAGTGGAATTTAGCAAGTAACAAAAAGCTATTTTGTGAGACATTTGTGACACAAACGTTGGAAAATAAGGCTTTATTTAAATGTATATGGTCATTTCATGTTAAACTTTATACCACTAGAAAAATCAAGCTATTTGGTGCAGTTTGAAACCACTGAGATAATGAACCAATCTGAATCTCAGATCTGCGGAACTACATTTATAGTGCGTAAAACAAGCATGACAAACAGTGAAAACAGTGCATGTGTGAGGAAGCTGAAGACGTTTCCTACCATATCCATAACCGAAGCTAAGGGCATCCAAGAAGTTGTGGTTTGAACGTCTACTATTTATTAAATGTATCATAGCCTCCTGAAAAAGCATACATCGGCACAATTAGAAATACAAACTCAAACTTCGCACCAAAAACAAAAACGAGGCAGTACTTTGTAATGGCTGACCATGAAATAAGCAAATGTAATGACTGACGGACAAAAGCAAACTTACTTGGGTGCGCATGAGACGCTCATCATCACGCATGCGGAAGTATTCTGTAAAAACAAATAAAGTTTAAACAGGCCCCACCTACACACGAATAGTCAATTGTATGGTTTAACAATACGGCATTTAAATTAAACGTGCCCTCTTTAATATACTATTCAAACTAGCGAGAACAAAGCCTTAAATCAATTTTAAAGACATCAAGGATTACTAGAAAAGGTGACTCGTTTAAAGCTATTTCGTCATTTTCACAAATGTACATTTATAAACAGCGCATGCTGTTAAACAGCACGTCTTTAACATTGATACTGAAGCTACATGTGCTCTGAATGAAGCCGATCAAAGTTTTGGAAAACGTCATGTAACGAGTCGAGCTACATATATTTTGTAAAACTTACCGGGTCCCATGTTTTTCCGAGACATTTTAACGAATGTAATTATGTATGATAACAATTTTTAAACTATAAAATATTTAAGTAAATTAAGTAATTTCTAAAATTATTTAACATTACTCCCAATCGTTGCGTTTTCTCGCGAATGTTCTCCACCTTTGCTCACGAACCATGCTCACGCGCATGCGCTTTCGCTTGCTGGACGTGCGTATTTGACCACGTGATAGAAGATTACTTTTGAAAATAATGGAATGACTTTATTCGGTATTGTGTTATTATACACCAAGTACTATAGTATAATTATATAGTTATTTTCTTTACATATACAGTCTATGTCTGCAGAATAATTGTAATAGTAATACTAACCCTGAAATATTAATAGCGTTTAAATAAAAGAGCAAATCACAATAACGTTGAGTAGTTTAAGTGATGGACAGAACAGAACAAATTAGAGTGTTTGTTGTGTTTTGAAAGGGATCCCGTATATATGGTATATTTTTACATATATTTCAGAACACTTACTGAGCTCTACCATCTTGATAAATTCTTTCTTTTTAATTAACCTACATGAAAATCTTTAGACTTTGAATAAATGTACTGCTTTTAGAATTATTCTTTTTTAAATAATCCTGCTGTGTCCTCACCACAGTAAGACTGGAACAGGGGAAATTAATAAATAAAAGAAGGAAAGTAGGTGTTAGAATATTTAGTTCCCTGCACTAATGAATATAGTCAACACCCCTTAAGGGTTAATGAGTTTTGATATCTCCTTTTGAATGACATATACTCTGTTGCATAAGGAAGTCTAGACGGCCCCCTGAAGCTGTAAAAGAAATGGCGGTACAGTAGTAAAACTCTTGCCTGCCACGCGGGAGGACAAGGGTTTGATTTCCAGCTAAGGCAACAGCAACTTATTTTGATGATAGTTGATTTCAGAAGAATATGCCTGGAAGGTAATAAATTTCCTGATTTTTTTTAGACTTTGTCTTTCCTGACAAACAGCTTCAGGTGTTTTTCTCTTTTGGCTGTACTCTCTATAGATGGTTGGAATCCTGACTTGTTTTTAGCCTGGACTCTACCATTGTTTGCCATGAGACTGGAATCCTGACTCCTTTTTAGCCTGGACTCTACCATTGTTTGCCATGAGGCTGGAATCCTGACTTGTTTTTAGCCTGGACTCTACCATTGTTTGACATGAAATTTGAATCCTGACTCCTTTTTAGCCTGGACTCTACCATTGTTTGCCATGAGGCTGGAATCCTGACTCCTTTTTAGCCTGGACTCTACCATTGTTTGACATGAAATTTGAATCATGACTCCTTTTAAGCCTGGACTCTACCATTGATTGTCATTAGGCTGGAATCATGACTCCTTTATATCCTGGCTCTACCATTGTTTGCCATGAAATTTGAATCCTGACTCCTTTTAAGCCTGGACTCTACCATTGATTGTCATTAGGCTGGAATCATGACTCCTTTATATCCTGGCTCTACCATTGTTTGCCATGAAATTTGAATCCTGACTCCTTTTAAGCCTGGACTCTACCATTGATTGTCATTAGGCTGGAATCCTGACTCCTTTTTAGCCTGGACTCTACCATTGTTTGCCATGAAATTTGAATCCTGACTCCTTTTAAGCCTGGACTCTACCATTGTTTGCCATTAGGCTGGAATCATGACTCCCTTATATCCTGGTTTCTAACCGTATATGGTAATAAAATATAATCCAGCTGTTTGATTGCTTGAGACAGATTTAGGTGCATCCTGTTCTGTTCTATATAATCTGCTTCTGATGAGAAACAAAACAAGCTTGAGTCCACACTCTAGTGTCTATGTCTCTTGCTCACAGAGCTCTGCTGAAGGTACCTCCTCACGACATCCAATTAATCTGGTATTGAAGAAAAGGTTTATCCAAACACAGCAAACTAAATTATAATCTTACAGTAGGTTACCTGATAATACAGTTACATGAAGTCAAAGTGTATAAAAATAAAGACTTTTGGCACCTGGAACTCTTGACTGAGAGTTTTTCTTGCTGCATTGAGAGAAGAGTTTTAACATATACAGATGCTTCATTGTAGGCCTTACGTGAACTGTTGCAGAATACTTCAAGGTTGAGAGTTAATGTGTTTAAAAATGTGATCTTAGTCCACCAGTCTCCTGATGCACAACGATCCTGGTACCACGGAGGAGAGAATGAACACTCAAGCCCTCAAAAGTGTTTCACAATCACCTCTTTTACTGAGCGCAACGAATGGGTAGGGAACTCATTATACCAGGCAGAGAACATAGGAATAGGATATAAGATAAAATACACCAGCTAAACGGACATTTTAGAAGCACAATTATGACCTAGATACCTGCAAAGCAATAGTCACGTTACAGTTGCACAGAAACGAAGAGAAACCTTAAGAAGTCATATAAACAAAAGAGAATTTTTTTCAGTTTAAGCAAAACAGAAGACTCAAAGAGTCTATAATATTGATTGTGTGCTGCATTTTATTTATTTTACAATGCGTACGTATTGCATGCTATACAAGAATACCGAATTTCCCGCGCAACACTGCGGGCTTTTCTTGTGTCATAGCAACGGCATAATTATTGGACGCGGAGAGCTTCTATTGTTATTTCCACCGAGCACCGGTGTGGCTTTGGAGCTCGTGTGTCTAACATTATGTTTAGAGATATTCTACAGAATGATATATTTTATTGCTGAAACAGTCTCTTATCGTGTCTGCATTTCATCAGTTTCTCTGTCGATTGATTCAAAATCCTACTGCTAGTGCGCGTGCGCGTTAACGTCTGCGACCGTCACAACATGGACACAGAGGATGATGTTGCAAACGTAAACAAAGTAAGTCTTTGGAAACTGCAAAACAGTGAAACTATTAATGCGTCAAACTCAGTGTTTTTGTTCTGGAATGTGCAAGTTTTGGATATCAATTTCACATGGCTGGTCTTAGTTCGTTAATCGAGACAACTGCTGTCACTGCGTTAGCCTAATAGCTGTCCAATGGCTTATTCGCATTCGTTTATTTTTAAAATAAGATTTGTCATGAGAACATATCTCAACGAAAGAGATAATGAAAACATTTTAGTCATAATCGGTATTTACAGTTTCACTGCTAACTAGCTGTCTGAACATAGGGTAGCATTAGGAAATTTGTAGCATTACAAACAGCAGGAGTGCCTAGTTAAATGTAAATCACTCCACTTACCCTGTTAAACCCCCAAAATGTGTTTTTACCCATCCAGACCCATGCAGAGACCCCATGCCTTCAGCATAGACAAAATGTGCATCATTTAGATGCTTGTAGACAGCGCACAGATCCTGACAACGTTGGATTACCAATACCAAGTAACATGCATGATTCAGCTGCACAGCCACTGACAGACAGATCTGAGACTTTACAACTAGGTAAACAAAGCAAGTCTACTTTGTGTATACATTATGGTCCAAAGCTCTGAAACTGCTGGAAAAAATGTTTTGCTGTTGATGCAGTTAGAACAATTGTAAGAATTGTAAGAACATTTTTTTTTAAAAATGGAAAAAAATTATAACACAACAATTTTTAATAGTGGTTTCAGAAGTTTGTATCCCACTTTCCATGCAAGTAATCTCCAAATGTCCCTTGTCAGTTTTTACATAATGTAGATAGATATTTATATTTATTACATTAATAATTTTTTTTTTTTTTTAGAGTTTCAGGATAGTCAGATGTCACCTGCACTAACACTGCTGCCCTGCCTGGACAAATCCCAACCTTTTTCTGACTCCACATTTTTTCAGCATACAGATGCAGAATTTGCCCCCCTCCGGTACTGTTTGCTTTGTAATGTTTATTGTTTTTTTAGCAGATTGGCATTTCTTTCTTTTAATCATATGCTATCCTTTGTGTTTGTGAATGCAGGGGATTTCCTGACCTGTCAGTTATCTCTGAGAGGTGCCCCAGGGTGTCACATGTAGGTGCAGTTGATGATTCTCACCTCCAAGAGATGATTCATGACCAGGCCCTGCTATCCCAGCATCCTTTGGAGGTGCCCAAAGCTCTGTCAGAAGCTGAAAGTAGCTGTTGTTCCCTCTCCCAGCACAGCCTGTCACCTGGAGACCATTACAAGGAATTTGATGAACAAACGAGTGTTTCATGTGAAGCTGAGAACAAAGTTGAAAGACATATGGAAGGAGAGGAGCAGAGCGCCACACAGGGGCCTGCAGGTGTGTCTGGTGTTATTAGCAGTAGTGCAAGTTTGTCTGTTTCCGAGATTCCCCTGAGTCAGGTTGAACCTGCCTCAAATCAGTCAAACACAGCTAAAAGCCATTTAGAACCTTCCATGAATCTTCAAACAGACCTTTTGCGCTCAACTGGCACCGCTATTGAAGAGGAATTGCAGTCCTGCAGCAGAGAGCAACCACAAGGAGGCTCGCTGTCTTCATCATTTCAAAAGACTGCAGCTTCAGCTGTGTCACATATTACTATACGCAATTCTCAGGTGCATTCACAACAAACAGCTGACTGTCTTCGTGATCATTTTTTGTATGAGGGACAGAGAGGCTCTGTCTCTGCACCGGGAAGTAGACACCATAGTGGGAACAGAAGCTCTCATAGTGGACTATACATCACACCAGCCAGTGCAGGTGGAATGCAGATACCAGGTTTGCAGAGAGTGGTCTGGAGTTCAGGTAATCTAACAGCAGCAGATGGATCATACCTAAGCTCCCACCCAGTGTCTCAGTCTACCCCTGCGGTACCTCTCACAAGAACACAGCAAGCATTGACCAACCTTTCTCTTGTACATTCCCAAGAAGAGGCTGTTACCTCTGCAGCTGGTTCATCCCAAAACAGTCATTCCAAAACTGGCTTAATGCCTTCATTGGATCTAAGTGTTGTGGATCAACATTCCTCACCCATCTGTCCTCAAACAACAGTTACAGTCACTAGTGGACCTTCGTTAGGCTCAGGAACAACCCAGACAGTGTCACATGCACATACCATCTCCACTAATCAAGGCCCAAAAAAGGGGGCTCTTTTAAGTCCACCTGGCCCTGATGCACCTAGCTCAGACAGTCAGTCCTTTCACTCTGGAACAAAGATGAAAGATCAGGTTTCTCCATTGGCTCTTGGGAGAGTACAGTCTCTCCCCAGCCTAAGCTACTTACAAAAAGTAGATGCCTGGGCAGCCAATCAAATTTCCAGCAGGTCTTTTTTTGATAATTTTGCCCTAAAGGGGTTCGATAATGTGTCACCTAGAAACAAAGGCCAGGATGCAGTATCTGGGGCACCCCGTCACATGCTTTCACAAAACATGCGTCAGCCTCAGATGACTAGGCAAGCTGTTTCTTCCTCTGTCTCTGGAAGTGTCTCACCTCGTCAGGTGGATGTAATTGGGGCAGGTGTGTTCAGAGGACAAGCATCTGAGTCACCTGTCAATCATTCTCAGTCTCACTCTTCCCTGAGCTCTGTGGTAACCTCTATTCAGAGAGATAGTGGTTCACACAGTCAGCATGTTCCAGTGACACAAAATGATGACATAATTTCAACTAGCAGATCACTAGGCAATCAGTCATCCTTACTTTCAGGTAGAAAGAGCGAAGGAGGGAATAATAGTTCAGCTACCTTGATGGATAAAAGCTCTGCCAAGCTCTCCCCTCTTATCAGTCTTGGTCGGTTTAGTGATGTGTCATCAAGCCTTAACATGAGCAGCACTATCTCCAGCTCTCAAGGCAGTTACCATGGTGAGCAGAGTATGCGGGCATCAGTGGGAGCTGCTTCTTCTGTAGTGAGTCTTGAGGTAGATAATTATGCACCCTACTGGACCTCCAGACCTGCATCACCACCCCAATCCAGGGAGCTCAACATTGAAGACAGAATCCCTGTAAGTAAATACAGTCATATTGTAATTGCATTTTATTATTTATCTACCCTGACCATATAGCCCAGCCCATATAAATTACTTTTGTATTTTTGTTTCTCTATAGTTGTACCTACTAAACCTGGGAATCGACCAATCACCTTCAACAATCTTAAATCCATTTACTCATCGAGGGCCAATCAGAGAACCTGAATTCTCTCCCACTGACCTATGTACCATCAAAGGCTCCATTGGAACACCAACAAAAAGCACACAGCCATCTGAAGGTGAGCCAACAACACCTGATATCTCATGAACTATGAAAGTTTGATATAACGTATTTATATAGAATTTGTTTTAGTTGAGTAGTGCTGCTGATCATATTTAATTATAATGAGCTGTTTTTTTCTGTGTGTATAGTTGACAGTCCTCAGAAGGAGGCGTTCTCCAGTTCCAGTCAATTCTCAGCTGATTCTAGTGCTTCTGTCACACATCGCCTGTCAGTGCATGAGCAATGCCAATCAGCAGGTCAAAGAAGTGTGAGGACGATATTAAGTCAGACAGATGCGCCACCTAGACTTCATTCAACATTACATCCTTCATCAAGCTCACAACACTCTGACACTTTACAATGTAAAAGTAGCTTTGGCCCCCCAAGCCAACTCAGCCCAGAATCTGTGGCTCCTCCTGTGCCCAGTGAAGAGGTGAAGGAGGAGGATTGTTTTGTGGGCTCAGGCACACTGCATGAGATCAGGCGTTTGCTGGACCGTGCAGAAAGCCTCGTCTCTGGTCGATCCTCCCTGACATCCTCTCCTGGCTCACACCGCCTGTCGGAGAGCGACACCTCACTTGTTTCTCTAGGCCGAAATGCTTGGGGTTATAATGACGACAAATCTCCATCAGCTGGTGGGAACTTTTCTGTGCTGTTGACTCGCTCTTCCTCCGACTCTGCTTTAAAAGGAAGCTTGTCGTCCTCACGGGGGGCACATCAGCTGTCCACACAGACTGACTGCACAACTTCAGAGCCTGATGCTCTTTCTCTGAGCAGAGATGACAGTTTGAAGTCATGTGACCTCTGTGTGACCCCAAGACGTGCTGAGCCTGAGGGCTGCAGTGCAGCAGACCCAGATAAGGCAAAGCTGCCTACAGCCCTGTCTGTCAAGCAGATGAATGTTCCTGTAATGGCAGTGAACTTTCCTGAAAACCAGGAGAAGACTGAGAATGCTGTGGTTGGTTCCTCTGAGAATAGTCCATCCTGTGTCTCAGCAGAGGCTGGCAGTCTGAGTGACAGCAACAGTGACAGTTCATTGGCTGCCAGAGTTGCCAGGCTACTGCAGAGTGACTCACCTGTTTCTATGGTTACAAGCCGGCCAAGCACCGCTGACCCAGAAGATAGCCGTGCCCGAGGTAAATCTTATTTTTCAAAGCTTGATGTGTTGCATGTATACGAATATATGCAACATGCTTTATCAATGTGATCCAGTGGTGGTGCATTTCTGAAAATGTTTTAGGATTTGAAATGGTTATTGGTTTAATTATAATGACTGCTTTCCGTTTCTGTTTCTTAAGAATGGATCCTAATGAAGGTTTCTGGTCGCCAATGTGAAAGTTTAGAACTAAATGCTGAAGACAGAAAGAGAATTGAAGATATCAAAAGGGAGCTTTTACTGAACACCCAACACACCAAGGTAACACCAATATGGCAACACATTAGACCTTCATAAAGCCTTAAACTGCTACCTTGAACAGCATTAACCAAATCTGTTCCAATACTTCTTTAAGGAATAGTATACCTAAAAATGTAAATTCTGTCATTTACGCGTCCATATTTTTTCAATTAATGATGTTCAGTGGTGCCAAGCTCCAAAGAGGTAAAAAATAACAATAGAAAATTGCAGCATATAGGTTTGGAATGACATGATGATAAAGAATTTTTGTTTTGGTGGGGAATTATTCCCTTAACATTTCAGATGAATATCACGCTTAATGTTGGGTCTGAAATAATTAGAGTTTTGTTTTTGGTGCGGCAGACTGCATTGTGGACAGTCCTGCTAGAGTGTGTTCAAGGTAAAGATGTTCTTTGTGGGTTTGTGTGACTTTCACTCTACACTCATGCTCTCATGTTCTTGACAGAGGTTGTGCTTGCAGTTTTTATGCTGAATCTCCACTGTCCACCTCCCACAGTCTTCCCCAGCATATAACACAACATGCTCTTTGTTCCTTTCTTATTTTGTTTCTCAGTGGAGCTCAGATTCTGAGGGAAGTGCTCAGTACAGTGTTGGTGCTGGATCTCAGCCTGGGAAGGGTTTTGTTGGGGTACACAACATGGAGAATCATGTCTCAGATCAGCTACAGGAAGCCTGTCAGAAACCATTGGACTCCAATGTTCTGCTTTACACGCCTAAACAACAGGATCTGGAAGCAAAAGTTCACCAGATTGCTCTCAGAGAAGGGTTCATCCCCCTATCTCCAACTTCTATTTCTATAGCAACCAGTCGACGCACTCCATCTCCACAGCTGCCATCACATTGTCCTATCACAGGTACCATGGAACTGGGTAATATTGGTGCCAGACATGAGACATTAGAGCAAAATGTCCACTACAATGAAACAGATACCGATCCTGAAGCAGGTTATCATCAAAAGAGACATCAGTCAACCATAATCCCAAATGTATCTGACAGAGAGGGACAGATGGAGTGTGGAGGGGAACCTAGAGTGGGGAAGAAAGGAGAAGTAACAAACAATGATAAAGAGAATGCTGTGCAGAATGATCCCCAGATTCTCCAGGGAATGTCCCAAATGAATAATAATGACACGGGCAGTAACCAGATTATGTCCAGTGCTGTTTCAGAAACAACCCCAGCCAATAAGTCCCATCTTTCCCACATACATGTCACCTTATCACCCAGACCCAAACATCTGTCCCATTCTGGCAAATATCACTCAAGCAGGTTGTCCAATCAGAACAGCTTCAAAGATGTCCCACCCCCAAGACACTCAACCACAATGTTGATACCTACAGATGAAAACCAACAGCTCATTTACCCAAATTCAATATCAAATCAGGTGAAATCATTTGAAAACAACAAGTTGAATCAAGGCCAGAATGGGAGAGCCAATCCACACCTGCAGGCCAGATACCCTCAAACCTTTACTTCCGTTCAGAGGCTGCCGAGGACATCCAGAACACTTGCTGTCCAAGCAGCAGGTAAGGCAGCAGTTATATAATGTGTAAGTTATTAGAAGCAGCTATTCACTGCCATTTAAATAGGCTAAATTAATGTTAGATTTATGCTGGGAAATGAAGGTAAATATTTTTTCTCTGTGCGTTTCCTGTAGCTGTCCCTACACTTTTGCCTTACAAACCTCATGGTAGCTCCGAGCTGTTCTATATCCCGCAGGCTGAGCCAGAGCTGTCACCTGGTCGCTCTGACACAACTGTAGAAAGCTCTCATCCAGGTATATCACATAAACGCTGTACTCATTCTTCAGCAACTACTAGTACACTACATTATATAACTGCATAATATTGTCTCAGGGGGCTGTCACCCTGTCAGAGTTTATTTAGTGATAATGTGATAATGAACAGTTAGTTACATTGACCCATTTATTACATGGCAGCTTACAAAATAATGAACTAATTTCAAGAATATTTATTATAGGGAAGAAAGTACAGGATAATACAAGACATGAAACTAGTGGAAATAAAGCGCTTGGAAAAACAATCAACTAAATAGTCAATGCAGCTAATCTGAATCAGTCATCAGAGAGTTGTGTATCATTAATTACTGTATCCTATAAAAGATAAAGTATTCAAGTTCATCTGTAAATTAAATAACATTGGGTAGAATGTAGCAGATCTTAATTCTTTTATTTTAATTTTAAAAGTAATTTTTAACCACCTATTTTCAAATAGTTTATAAGTTGCTATAATTTCATGGCCCATTCATTTTAGTATAAATGATTGTGTAACTATAAGGTCATATAGAGTGTAGTTTTGTTCCACTTTTAAGTTTTATGTGCACCTGTTTTGTATTAATTTACCTCAGATATCATAATTAATAACACGCTTTTGTTAAAATGTGAGACTGGATTAGCTTGTACGGTTTCTTCCTGCACTTTTGGCCCCTCCCCCCTACGTCTTATAGGTGGTTTACACTATCACACACAATCATGCATTATTCGTAGTCTTTGTCCAAGGGAAAGGCAATCCAGGAACACAAGCCTCATTTGATCAATATGCCAAACCCTTCTGGGGCCCTCTGCCTGAGTGCTGGTTAAGTATCTGTTTCGTTTCTGGTACGGCTGTCTCTCATGCTCTTGTTTGTGCTCTCTCGTTCACTTTGCAGGGTCTGATGATGCTGTACCACCATGCTTCAATATAGAAATTTTGGGCTCTAGAGAGCTAGAAGACAATGCAGTTATGCCAAAACACAAAGAAGGCATCTACAGTAAAAGAGCCAGTATAAAGACAGGTAAGATGTTTATGAATAATTGAATTAGCTACATAAAGTTTGCTAAGTTTAAAGGAATAGTTCACCAAAAAAATGAAAATTCTGTCATTTATTCGCCCTCATGTCTTTTCAGGTGTCTTAAGATTTCCTTTTGTATGCAACACAAAAATAAAATAGAACTGTTTTCCATTTCTAATGAATGCATGTAGTGACCATTGACTTATTTTGTGCCCAAAAACACAAAAAACACCATTAATATAGTCCATGTGAATCAAGATATATATTGCACCACAGATATTAGATCTTTTGTACTTTTTGAGATTTTGTCCTTAGTGACACCAAACACTCTTGGTTCTCTTATTTCTAAGTTTGAATATGTAAATAGTATGTAAGAGTTAAGGCAAATACATGCAAATGTAAAATTGCATTTATATTGTATGTCTAGGATATCTGATTTATTTCTAATAGAATGTGTGATATGGAAAGTGCTTCAGTTTGCCAGTGTTCATTCACGCTTCAGTTTCAACACAGCTCCTTTTGGATGTTTATTTTTCAAAAATGCAGTATTAATAAATTAGCAGTGTTGTATAAAGCACATAAGTGATCACTTTCTTTGTCTCTCTCACTGTCAGTTTGCTCTAGTGTGTCTAGAGGCGGCCTTCCAAAATCTGCCGTCAGTGTTACTGGCCGATATAACACTACTCCTCCTGAATCTTCTAAACTCTCTGAGAAGGACATGAATGAGGACTATGAAGACAGTTTTGTCCCTTTGCACATGGAGGCAGACTACAGCACAGATGATGTGCACCTTCACAGCAGGACTATGCTAGAGCCTGAGGTGCCCCTAGAACCACAGTATCTGCCTTCTCAAACAACTAAAAGTTCCTACAGGGTGAAGGAAAGGCAGGACAGAAGACCACATGACGTTAGTGTGGAGATTACAAGTTCTCTGGATCAACTGTGGCGTCGCTTCAGTGAAAAATGGAGCATGGAGGATACCAGACCAACTAATGAGGGAGATACTTCTTTGCTTGATAGACTAGAGCGTCTGTCTCGACTCATTCACAGTACCACTCCAAAAGACAAAACTATCAAACAATCAGACAACACCAATAGAGCTTGTGAAAGAAAGGCTGATGAAGAGGAGGGAATGAGAACTGAGGAAGGAGAAGAGAGGCAAAGATTGCATTTAGAAGTGGCTTCACAACAAGCATGGGCAGAGCAGGAAGAGAGCCTAAAGAATGTACATCACTATCCTGCAGAGAGAGACGAGTCTTCAAGTGTGTCCATGGAAACGAGCAGCAGCATGTCCACCATTGACACAGAGCGGCTGCTCCAAGCTTTCGGACCTCACCGGGTCACCAGTACAGGACTGAGAGTCAGTGACAGCTTGCTCAGGCTTCACAATACCATCAATAATCAGAAAACAGGCAGAAGGAAACCCAGTACAAAACATGCTGCAGTCTCTGTTTCTACAGAGAACATCAGCACAGATGACTCCACAGTAAGGCAGTTGTGCTTTTCTTGTCTTCATTATTTTTAAGGTTTTTCAGGCTTTCTCACATATATTGTCAGTTTATATCTTGTTGATATTTATGTATTATTTTTTATTATTTTTGATATTTATTGTATTATTTTATGTATATCTAGTGAAACTAGCATACTGACAGTCTTTAGGAAACTAAAAGGACAATAAAAAATAATAAAAATAAAAAAAGCTTTTCAGCATTTGTGACATGATCTGTGATCTTGAGTTCTGCATCTCTTTCAGGCATCTCCTGATTATTTGTCATCTTCAAGCACTCTCTCCCTTCCTTCTCAAAGAGGTGCCTCTCATAGTTTTGCTACAAAAAGGCCAAAGGTCAAACTGGTCAGCAAAAGTGTACAAGCAGGTTTGTTGCTCAAAAATAAGAACATCCAGAAAATGCAACACTTTATTTTAGACAGAGATAAATGTTTGTAAACATGCACATGGACAGTGTGAACCAATGAATTCTCTGTCCCACTTTGCAGGTGATTTGGAAATTGTGATAAATGGCACACGCAGACACACTCGGGATGTAGGCACCATCTTTCCCTCTCCTGGTGTCTCTGGTAATGCCCATACAACAAACACATTTAGCAGAGGTTTTCAGGGAATTCCCATTCACACTGTGTCAACAGCTAACTCCACCCAAACTCCAGCTCTGAAGAGAGACTCCTGCAACAAGAGCATTTGGACACGTTACCCCAATGGTACAGACTGTGGTGTACAGTTCTCTTCTCTCAAAAAATTCAGAAATTACCTACCTACTGTTCTCATCTATATCACATTCTCTTTAAGGTGTGTCATGGTTTGTCTCTGCTGATGAGTTGAAGTCTGATGGTCGTAAGGAAAACCAACCACAAAATGAATCAGCTCCGTGCCTAAGCCAGGCCTGGTATGAGCCTTACAGTAGAGCCCAACTCTGGAGAGAATCAATCAAGAGAGAACCACTGAGAGAACGACAGATCCAGGGGGAGCAAGAGAGGCAAAGAGAATCAAGATCAGCTATAGGGACTAATAGCCATGACAAGCCCTTGGCTCTTGTTCGATTTTCACTGCAGGTGTGTGGCTTGATGTCTTTTATGGTTATATGAGTGGTTTTATTTTCCTGTTTGTTTTTAAAAAGTACCCATCGATTGTAATTTGGAAGTTTTTTTGTGTAACATCAACACATGGATTTCCAACAGGAAGCTCTAGAGCTCCATCGGCCAGAGTTTGTGTCTCAATCACGAGAGCGAATGAAGAGGTTGGAGCTGCTGGTTGAGGAGAGGAGACTACAGGCAGTCTTTAACAGAGAGAGAGAAGAGCTTTTCAACCGCCCAGGACCATCACGTTCACTTAAACCAGGTGACCTATTAATCTAAAGGCCCTGGGATATTTTGTTGTCTACACAAATACAGTATATATACTGTAAGAATATACTATATTGGCAATGACTGCAGACTCTTCAATGCTTGTGCACTGTGGCTTTCAATAGTGTACTCTTTTGGACTGTCTGCATGGCACAGATGCCTACAAGTAAAAATAAATTGGCTCTGTGCATTCTGCTCAAAATTTAAAATGTTGTGTGGTCTGTTCAGAACAGATAACTGAAATATACTTTGGGCTTTAGAAGACTACTTTTACCATGAGTAATATGAGTGGTCAGTTCAATATACTGTACATTTGTACAAACTTAGATTACAGATTGCATTAAGGTCCATATTAAAACATGTCTCTGTCACCAGCTCCAGTACCCCGAAAGCGAGCTGTTCCAAAGCGAGAGATGGTCCAGCGATCCAAACAGTGAGTATCATCATCAACCAGATTCCACTGTGTTACACTGTGCAAAGTAATAGCAATAAACACATTACCTTTTATGTGCCTGTGCCAACTGTTTGCATGCACAAAGTAATTAGTAGGTTTTAGCAGTAATTTGCATTTTCTAATTTATTTAATGATAGATGTCTTGTGCCTTCTGCCACAATGTTTTAGTTGGGTAGTGAAGAAAGCTTGCACTCAGAGAACAGACAGGACAGATAGGCTTAGGAGGTAGGAGTGTGTGTGTGCGTGTGCATGTATATTGCGTTTGTGACATGTAACCTGTTTGTGAAATGGCCAATTTATTTTAAGTTCAGGTCCAGTAAGAGACACAAAATTGCTCCTTTTCAAAAAACATAGACCTCAAACTGTTTTAAATTTAATAATGGATAATGATACAGTTTAATGAACAGTCAAATTTGTATTGTATAATTCACTCAGGAAATATGCTCAACTTCCGGAAATCCAAAAAAGGAGGGAGGAGGAAAAGAGACGAGCAGAGTACAGCTCCTATCGCCTCAACGCTCAGCTCTTTAACAAGGTAAGTTCAAAAGAATCTTTTACACCAGGATTTACATAAACAGTTTGATTGCCATTTTAATAAATTGTATCTTTCTTTTGCAGAAGGTCACTAATCGTGTGTTAGGGAGAAGAGCACCATGGCAATGATTTCAACTGAAATCTTCCTGCTTAGCGGTCTCTGAAATTTGTCAGTGGTTTAGATTGGAAGATATTTTAGATTATTTATGTCAATGTGTTTGTGTAAATTCTGATTTCAGGTCTGAGATTTTATTTAATGTAGTTTTAAATGTGATCTTATTTATCCTTTTTGAGTTGCAAGGTTAAATAATGTTATTATGACAGTTTAAATTTACTACAGTTTCAGAATTAATAGTTTCATTATGTGTGTCTTTGATAAATATTTCTCATTTTTATAAAGCAAATAAATAAGCAGGAGTTTGTAAGATCATTTGTATCTGTATTTTTTATCAAAAATATTTTCAGAATATATTAATTTATATATTGCTGGGTTAGTGTGAAACTTCCATTTTCATAGATTTTATTTTATCTTCTGTCCTGGCCCCATCAGACAACTGGGTGATGCTTCTCTCTCCATATTCAAGGAAAATGTATGTCTAAATAAAGCATTTTATTTAATTACCACATAAAATAAGTATCTGTGGAAGAGAGATGCAGCACTGTCAGATGAAAATGACATCTTGACATCATGTTGAGTTTCTACATTTTGAGTCAAAGCTTTAGGCATACTTGACTTACTTTATGTATACAGTATTTTCATCATTTTAAAACCTTCCATTTCTAAAAGTTGTAAGAGTAGTCCTGGAAGTCACACTATTTTCAGAATTCATTGATACACAAAATTGTAAGTTGATTAGTTTTACCTATGGAACAGAGCTCATTGCAACTGATCAGTTTCATTGGAGCCCACTGCAGGAGACATACCAACTGGCAATGAATGACACCGTATCTCAGATTACAACCCAGTGAAGCATGATTTCTGAGCTGAAGGTTAAGGTGTCCACACTGGAGCAGACCCTGTCCAGCATGGTGTCTGAGATTGAATGGGAGAACTCAAGCAACGTGCTGAGGTCAGAACTCAGGCCAGTAGTGTAGAACTGGACAAACTCCAAAAGCTTCTGACCCTACAAGAAAGGGAGTTAAGATAAGTGAAGAAACTAACACAGCTTAGTGGAGACCTTCTTCTATGAGGCTCTGAACCAAGTCAAGCAGGGGATTGTGATGCAAATCCCACTGGATGGGTTAACTTTACATCCTTGATTCTAGAGATAAAATAGTTAAGATTACCCTTAAAATCACCCTTGAACCTACAAACTTTTAAGATACATTATACTATGGATATTTAGATGATGTGCTTGCAGACAGGACATAAAGGTAATATGTCGGAGGCTGAGAAAGGGTAAGAGTCTGAAAGTCATTTTGCTACTTCCATTTGCAAAACTGGTCAGTAACAAACTGTCATTTTACCAGCAATCTGAAGAAGCCCAAAATGAAGATAGCATCAGAGATGAGCTGGGAGAGAGTGTTATATTGATTAAGTGGCATATTAATTCAAACCATATTGGAAAACGTCCTAAATTAAAGTCCTAATTAAATTCCCAATTTCCTAATAACATTGTGTGCCCCTCTGCCTTGAAGCAGAGTAGGTGAGGACAAGATAGTGACCACAATGAAAGTTTGTGTCTCTCAGCCTAATTGTAGAAAAAAGCAGTTTCAGGAAAACTGAAGATTCAGTTGACTGAAGAACCAAAAAAATATGCATTTGTAGCATCCCAGTTTTTGGTGCTCTAATTATGTGTGTGTGTGTGTGTATAGATCAAAATAATTTAAGTATTAAATTAAAGTATAATCAGCATATGGCATACTGGTCATCCACAATGTACTTACAAGTGTTATTTTTTGAAATAGTAATAGAAGTTCTAAGGATCACAGATTGATAATATTGCATCTTAAAATAAAATCAGAAAGTGTTTATATTTTTCATATGTACAGATGACTGTATACAACACTGTTTTTAGGGGTGTAATAGTTTTGCATTTTAAACTGAGTAAAGTAACAGTATTTAGGAAAGATACTGTTAAGTCAAAAAATGTTTGTGATAACAAAAAAGTCAGGTAATCTGTGCCCCTGTATCATGCAAATAGATCATATTCAAAAGGCTTTTTTAAAAACCAAAATAAAATGTAGAAGTGAATATGGTGTTTTTTAAGCATTTCACAGTATAATAACCCAATGCAGTATGTGTTTATAGACATTGTTGTCTGTTGTAAAATCAGTTTGTAGTCACTTTACTATCAGAAGATTATCAATGAAAGTTCTGACGAACCATTTAAGTGATGGACATGTGAGCATTCAGTGTAAGATCTGTGGATTATAAGGATGGATTTTAAAACATTACCTCCCAGTCCAGTCACAGTCGTGCTGATGTCCCACAAGCAAATATAGAAGACTATTAATAGCATCTCATACACACAACAAACAGCTGCTCAGTGACCAAGCAAACCCACAATACAAACGGTGCAAGTCAAATCCAGAAAACACACAGGTAGGAACTTGTTCAAAAGTATATTTTACAAATTTACAACTTGTAACTGTCTACTGCTTACATACTGACTTAAAATAAACTTACATTAGCACTGGTTCCTATCACAGTGTTTGCTTTTAACATTGCATACACATGCTTCATTTTGTTAAGCAGTATGGGAGACTTTCAAAACTTCGAACAAGAGTTCTATCAGTCTGGATATGCAGATGGCCAGCAAGAAGAGATATATGGCTATGATCCAACCTACATTAATCCAGAGTACCATGATGTGTAAGCGTAACCTCAACAACTGCATAAGTTTCAGTTAAAGTGTATGGTGTTTCTATGAGAATTAATTTAGTTGAATTGTGAGTTAAACTGGTGCAACTGTTTATTGTTTACTGCCTGGTTTTCAGTGATGGTAATGATCCCCTGCCAGATGAATATGGTACTTCAGCACCTTATACTGGACAAGTGTTCCAGCCTGCAGCACAGCCTGAGCAAACAGAATATATAGATTCATTCGAGGAAGAGCCTCCATTATTGGAAGGTAATAACAAAAAAGATTTACGATAATTTGTTGTTTTTATCTATTAGTCTAACTGTCAAAATGTAACTGAAAATTCTTGCGTTTTTTTCTCAAGAGTTGGGAATTAATTTTGACCATATCTGGCAGAAGACTCTGACTGTATTAAATCCACTGAAGCCAGCAGATGGCAGTATAATGAATGAAACGGACCTCACCGGCCCTGTTCTCTTCTGCATTGCCCTAGGAGCCACACTTTTGATGGTATTAACCTCACCTTGAACCTTTGGCCAATTACATTACACCAGAAGTGAAATGGCGAAACCATTAACTAGAGGTACAAAGTGATTTGTATTCAAATGTAAACATAAACACTTTTCTTAATGTCCAGAGCATGCACCTGTGTGTTTGTATTAGTGTGTGTGTGTGTTGTGTGTTAGTCTGTGTGTTCTCTCTGCAGGCAGGGAAGGCACATTTTGGATATGTGTATGGAATCAGCGCTCTGGGATGTGCTGGGATGTACATGCTGTTAAACCTGATGAGCAGCTACAGCATATCCTGTGGATGTGTGGCTAGCGTGCTTGGATACTGTCTCCTGCCTATGGTGGCACTCTCAGCCTTTGCAGTTATTTATTCACTTCAGTGAGTATGCACTGCTACTGTAGGCCTATATTAGCATTTTGACTATGGTGAATATATGCACCACAGCAGTGTTTCTGCAGCACATAGCAGAAAATACATGTTCATTGCATTTGAATAACAAGTGGCTTTATTGTTTGTTTTAATGCAGGGGATTTTTGGGCACGTTGTTGGCCTTGCTCGTGATTGGCTGGTGCAGTCTGTCAGCTTCTAAGATTTTCAGTTCCACTCTTGATATGGGTGGGCAGCAGTTGCTGGTGGCCTATCCCTGTGCTTTACTGTATGGCGTCTTTGCTCTCCTTACTGTCTTCTGATTATTCTGTTAAAAATGTTACCATTTATACAAATTACCCTACACTGGGATAATATATGCAGTTTATACTTAATGCAGATTGTCTAAAGATCAATGTGGCAACAAAACTTATTGAAATTTAGTTTCAATAAATCTTTATCAAAATGATGCAATAAAACTCTGATGAAGTAAAGCTCTGTACTCATGGTTTTTGTTGTTATTAAAAACTTATGTTGAAGTTTTATAAGACTATCATACAGTCTGAAGACATGAGTTAGAAAAATCAATGCAAGCATGTTTAAAAGTGAAAGCGATATATTTGAGACATTTAACCCATAACTGGTGAGGAGTGAACACACTGCAAGTTGTGAACACACACACACCCAGAGCAGTGGGAAGCACTGCTGTGCCCAGAGAGCAATCGGGGTGTCTTGTTCAAGGTCACAACAGTTGCTACCTGTCGGCACTGGCATCAAACCAGCAACCTTCTAATTACAAGCCTGACTCACCAGTAGGCCACAACTGCCCCCTGTATACATTGTACAGGCAGCAATGTCATATGCATTCACTCTTGATTTGACTCCCTTTCAGGGATCAGGCTGAATAATGCAGAGAAATCTGAGCTATCTAACCATCTGATCTTATTAATTATTGAGTTGTGTGTGAGAAAGCAGCTGTTTTTCTATTTTAAAAATAATTTGATTCATATACAACCATAGGTTAACTGAGCTTAGATATTATGCAGTTATTCAAGATGTTTTCCCTTTATGTGCAGATACATTGTGGTTCATGAAAGGTTTAGGTTTCTAAAAGTGTTGAGGTAGTGTTACTTAAAAATAAGAAAGACATTATAATCAGACAGGCCAAAAATGAAGTTTAGTGTGAGTTTTCATTTTTATTGCATTAAAAAGTAGAAGTATGTATAAAACTGTGACCACAACATCTTATTTTCTAAACAAAAATCAGAAGAATATAGAATGTTTTCACAAACCATGAAAAAGGGATTTAAGGAACAGGCACCACAAAAATAGACAAAGATAACATTATAAAATCTATTGTTTTTTTCTAATCTATTGAAGGGAATTATAAAATCTATTGATTCAATTGATTCAAGAATGTTTTGCAAAAAACTAATATAAAATATATTTACAGAACTACAATATACACAGATATTAATAATTACTAAAAGGAAAAAAAACATTGGCCACTGTTCATCATATGCATGCACGCTGAAGCCTGTTGGGCATCCACCCAGAGCAACGCCCTATAAAGTACTGTGACCCAGCATGCCCTGCTGCAGGCCATGCAGAAGATGTTTCCAGGCAAAGCCTCATGGTCTTTTAGGCCGATTCAAAATATAGGAGTCCTTTAAGAGACACAAGTTTAAATATAAATAACATACTCAATAATATAACAACTGACAATAACTAGTTACTAACTAATTACCATCGAAATGTAATCATAATCAAAATTTCATCAAAATGAATAGGTGTTTCCAAACCTTAGACTAGTGTAGGCCTATTTTTTAAAAGTAGAACTTCTTGACTTACGTCAAGAAATTGTATATTTTCTTAATAAAAACAAATCCTTTGTTACGTGCATTTAGCAGACGCTTTTATCCAAAGCAACTTACAGTGCGTTCATCTTTTTATCAACATTTTATCAGTATGTGTTTTCTGGGAATTGAACCCACGACGTTTGCGCTGCTAGCACAATGCTCTACCGAGTTACTGAACCTTCTTGTAATTGGAAAATTAAATATTAAGTGGAATCCCAACATTTTCATCTGAACATGTAGGATTACAAAATGAGACCTAGATCAAATAAAAAAACTTTCAAAAATTAAACTTTTCATGAAGAAATTAGGAAATTCAGTTTTAGGCACCGTTAAGACGTTTATCGTTGAAACAATTCTCCTTAATGATGGATTGAGGTTATTTACACTGATTCTCCGCTTATAGAGAGAAACTGATCTTATACATTTACAGCTGCATGACATTGTTTCTCTGAATGACACTTACCGCATACATTTTGGACAGGTTGTTAAACAACACCTGCCCCGCGCTCACTTTGTCTCTCACGCCCCGGATAGTTCCGTTCTTACTGAAGATGTTCACGCGTTTCCCGCTGAAAAGCTTCTCCTTCGCAGCACTAGCATACATGAGCAGCTCGTCCTGCTCGCTGCCGCTGTCGTCCGCTTCTGGCCCCACAAGGCCACTCAGGTGGCTGTTCGCCTCACTGATGGCGGGGGAGCTGGAGCGCTCTGGCTCGGAGCTGACACTGGTGTCTGTGTCAGCCGTGTCAGCGCAGTCTTCGAGCGCATCCTCTCTGAATACCTCCTTCAGGACGCGACCACTGTGCGCCGATGCCACCCGGAATCTCACCCTCCTCTCCGCTCTGTCCTCCTCAGACCTCGATGTGCGTTGCTCCATTCTTCTGTTATTAATCTACATTATACAAATTTTGTTTGAGTGAAATTAGAGGCGGCTCCAAATGAAGTGCGTTGCAGTTACATTAAGGGTCGTTGCTGATCTTTAGATAAATAGCTTGTGACACGGGGTGTCAATTTGACACCGAATGCTTTAATGTTTAATAAAGGCTATCCATGGAAACTGTGGAAACAGAGTTGTCTGGCACGTATGTTCTCTTATGAATAAAAGATAACTCACGTTTGGTTTAGGAACACACTGGGTCTAACAAATTATATAAACACCAAATGTGTGAAACGGGTAAAATTGTTCACTACTGGGACACATGCTGTCGCAATTTAATCGTTGCATTTCATTTGTGTGGATAGATAGACTTTAAAGTGTTAATGCTTTCAAAACATTAAACATAATTTTTTATACTAGTTTAATGACATATTTAGCATAAATATAACTGGGCTAATAAACTTTGAGGTTAAAAAGATTTCGGTCATCTTAATATTATGAAACTAATCGTGCACATAAATTATAATAATTGTTCATCAAACCAAAAGCTCATAATATGTATTATATAATGTATTATAATAAGATGGATTTTTTAGACTGTGTGACTGTGTTTTTTTATAGAAGTGGGAAGATTGTTCAAAACAGAAGTCTGACCATTTCCATTTTAGACCTAAAAGTTAAGAATGATAGTTTTCAAATGTAATGTTAAAGGTTGTAATTACCAATTTTATCCGTTTAACATAAGTATAGATATTACTGTCGATATCAGCTAAGTGGCATGGGCCGGCCATCCGTAAGCTCCTGCTGGTTAACAAAGATTCTTTTCTAGAGTGCGAGGTTGTTCACTGACAAGGGCACTAGATGGCGATCTGTATGACGGGTATAGTAAAGTGCTCTTCGCAGAGCGAGAAAATCCGGAAAAATAACAGGAATTTGCCAGCGTGAAATACTAAACGCGGATTACATCACGTCTTTCTTAATCATATATTTATTGTTTTGAAAACGGATAAACAGAAGGCGTCAGGTGCTGAGAATAAGTAAGTAAGATAGCATACTTATTCTCATGCAGACCGGTGTGTTGAAAGCATAAAATCATGAAGTTATATTTGAAGAACCTTTGCAAAATAGCGGGCTACGTTGAATTTGCTTTCTGTTTTCTATGTTTAAATGTGTTTCTATATTTAAATATGTGTTTAAAAAATGTTTATTGGTTTTGCTCAACAGGTTAAGATGTCAGTATGAGTAGCACTTCTAGCTATGGCACAAGTGGGGCAAGGTGTGGACCTCCTGCAGTTTTGCTTTGCCTGGCAGCCCTCCTCTGTGCCAATCTGCTGCTGTATTTCTACCTAGATGTTCTGTATCAGGGCAATAATCCTCCTTCTGCAAACATGCAGTGTCCACCCCGCCACTTTAAAATTGGCACTATGAACACGTGTACCCCCTGGCTGCAGTGCCCAGAAATTCGTACTGAGGTCCGTCGAGTGAAGCTCATTGGACAGGGGGCTGTGAAGAGGGTGAGAAGCTGAATTTTTAAAAAACTTTTAGGCTACTGTTTTTGGAGACTGACACAGGCACGTGATTGTGTTTTCCAGGTTTATCTGTCAGAGTGGCGAGGGCAGAAGGTAGCGCTTTCTGTCTTGTTATCAGGACAGTATAAAGACGATTTCCTCCATGGAGTGTCAATGCTACGTTCCTTGCAGAGCACCCATGTTGTAACGCTTGTTGGTGCGTGTGAGGAGGAAGGTATGTTTGTTACAGAATACCATCCTTTTGGATCAGTGCTTACGATTGATGCCACCATTGCCGAAGACCGTTATCGCTGGCGAAACTCATGGCATATTCGGCTACAACTGGCAATAGACTATGTTGCCTCCTTGGCATACTTGCACACCAGTCCAGTGGGCATCCGTGTGATGTGTGACTCCAATGACCTACACAAAACTCTTAGCCAGTTCCTTCTAGCATCTGACATGCGTCTGTTGGCCAATGATCTTGATGCACTTCCTGAGGTGGAGAGAGGAGGTAGAGGGGTAAAGTGCGGCCACCATGAGATAACAGGGGATTTTGTTGCCCCTGAGCAGTTATGGCCCTATGGAAAGGATGTTCCATTTTCAGATGAGCTAATGCCTGACTATGATGAAAAAACAGATATCTGGAAGATTCCAGATGTGACACGTTTCCTATTAGGGAATGTTTTAGGAAGTGATGTCATCCATTTCCATTTGTTTCAGATTCACACAGAATGCAAGAGGAAGGATCCTCATTTGCGGCCCACGGCGCTTGAGGTCCTTAATGTTTATCGTTCTGTCTATGACAGCATGATAGAGAGTCAATCTCAGAGAGTTCGAGATATGTTGTAAAGAATTAATGGCGTCTTATGATCATTAGGTTTAAGAAAGTGGTCCTTACTTTTAGTAAGCTGGTTTTGTCATTCCACATTGACTTTATGTGAGACTGAGAAGTACAAACAGCAAAATCTGTTATCTGTCAATCAAAGTAACATTAAGCAGAGGATGAGCTGCAACATCTCAGGGGTTCAGATAGTTCCAGCTAATGTCATACTAAAGCAGACTAATATGTTTTATATATCTGTACCTCATGTTCTGTTCACTTTGATGAATGTTACTGATGCAATGATTAAATCTGTGGAGTAAGTTTTCTTTATTTTTGGTAATATATTAATACCTATAAATCAGTGTTGACTGCATTTCTTTTTCTCTCAATGTTTGAATGTGTTTAATAAAATATTTTTTGAGAACGCAGTGTTGTCAGTGCTACAAACTATCTGACTGTATCAATAAGACATGAAGAAATAAATTTTGCTGCTTGGCTGTAGAAAATCACAGGTGTTGGGTCACTAAATGGAGAAAATGATAGTTCAAGGCACTTCTGGTAAAAAGTTAGTAAGTTTTCTATTTATTTGGCTTTCCAGGCATGAAATTTAAAACAAATATCAGCATAAAAATGTATTAATATAACGTTTAAAAGTTATGAAATTTTAATGCATGGTAATATTACAAGCCAAGTTCGACTTAAAAAAAATTATCTTTTATAATATATATTTTAAGACTTTATTGCTTTTTATTAAAAATGTTATTTTATGCAAGTGCAGAACACATTTCTGAATTCAGTTTTGACTTAATTTATGCAAAAAGGAACCGGAAATACGTATGTTGTAGCCATACACATCCGCACCACTCTTGTGTTTGTATTAATGGTTGTTTAAGCGGTATCAGCAAGTGTTGCAGGACGGCCTGGCTCGCAGGTCCAGTGCCTGCCTCGCAGGTCCAGTGCCTGCCTCCTTCAGCAGGAGGGTGATTTAGGAGAGCAGATTTTATTATCGTCTTTCAAAACGGAGTCCCCGTCAACATTCGCGCAACAATGAGCTCGGGACAGCCGAGCAACAACGAGGATCCCGAGGAGCCGCGCACCGCCGGTGTCGGCGAGCCGGACGACGATCTGCTTCACAAGGAGGACGAGGACACGGGTTCGACGAGACCGTCCTCTCTGCAAGCGGGCCGCAAGAGTACCTGCTTCCAGGGCAGCTCAAGGCTCGAGTGGGGCGGGGATGGCAGGACGGGCTCGGGGTCTAGGGTCTCGAGCGTATGCGACTCTCTGTTCTCGTGGATCTGCAGGAGGACGGTCCGCAGAGGGCCGTTCGTGGACCCTGCGCGGGATCATTTTCGTACCATGACGCGGCTTTATTCGTCTATGAGCCCGGCTACGGATTCGGTGAATCTAAGCACACAAACGCACGGAGCTGTCTTTAACTTGGAGTACTCTCCGGACGGGTAAGCGCACCCTGAAACAAAGCAACGCTGAGTTCGTTGCTGCCCGTGTCATTTGTCTAAAGGGTTGAATGCGTTAATTGGTGATAAATCATCATCAGTTAGGGGTACACTAGTCTACTTTAAAGCCTGGAAAACTTATTCTGACTGTTGAAACACTCATCTCATATGATGAAATAATGAACTGGCTCATAATTGTGAGCAACCTTCAAGGGGATTTTGATATAGTGTGTATTAAAGTTAATATCGTAACTTTTCTGACCTGCAGACTGTCACTCTGGCAAAGATGTGCTTACCTGTCATATTTCCATAGGGACAAATATAACCTATTAATGTAATCTATATTTTAGAAGAAAATATAGATATTTCTTTTCGTTATAGAAGCTTATGCAAAGTGTAAAGTTATTATACCTTATTCTTTAAAACTTTAGTTATTGTAAAAGACACGCTTTAGAATCCTAACTGTAGAGAAACCTTAGAATTGAGTAATCACCACTGAATATCTTTTTAGGTCTGTTTTGACGGTCGCTTGTGAACAGACAGAAGTGCTATTATTTGATCCCGTTTCCTCCAGACATATCAAAACACTGGTGGAGGCTCATGAGGACTGTGTAAACAACATAAGGTACATATGCATGAATAACAGTGATAAAGTTACGGGCGTTAGTTGCACATGCAAAAACAATTCCATGTTTCTTCTGTGTTTCAATAACAGCGTAATATAAAAACACATAGATTAGTTGTATGGTTGAACTTGTATACTGTTTAGGTTTCTTGACAACCGGCTGTTTGCAACCTGCTCTGATGACACCACTATTGCATTGTGGGATTTGAGAAAGCTCAGCTCGAAGGTATGCTCCTTGCATGGCCACGCCAGCTGGGTCAAGAACATAGAGTACGACACACACACTCGCCTGCTTGTCACATCTGGATTCGATGGAAATGTTATTACCTGGGATACCAACAGGTATATGTATTTGCGGTTGGGTTATGGGTGTATGTTTCTGTCATTAGATTGCATGTGAAAGTATTGCGTGTGACTGCGATCATCCTGTGTTATATGCATTAAGGTTTACAGAAGATGGCTGCCCACACAAAAAGTTTTTCCACACACGCTATCTAATGCGGATGCGTTTGACTCCAGACTGCAGTAAGATGTTAATTTCCACCTCCTCTGGTTACCTGCTCATCTTACATGACCTTGACCTGACCCAGAGCCTTGAGGTCGGCAGCTACCGCATCCTACGAGCCCGCAGAGCTCCGCTCAGCACAGGTACATACAAGCTGTACAGCGTAAATACATTGGGCATATTTGATATGTGGAAAAGAAAATCTTAAATTAGAAGAGACCATATGGAAATATTATGCTGATATTAGGGCTGATATTTGCTGTAGATAGGGTTGGGCAACAGTATTAATTTAGGAATATGTTCTGAGTAGTAATATGCTTTCAGGCAATTTCTCGGAATTAAAATTGGGTTTAAAATAAATGTCATAAATGTAAGGTTATAAATGTTGTTTATCCATTGTGTAATTTCAACTTTAAGTTCAGAAGTTGAATTGGCTCATTGCAGAGGCAGATAGTTGTTCTTATCTGACACAATGATACAGTTGTGTGGCAAAAAGTAATCTTGTGCCTATTATTATTATTATTATAATTATTATTATTAGTGAGGTATAAATATACCTATAAATATTATATATTCTGTTCTTTCTCTCAGAAGGTTCATCAGCAGGTTCCAGGTCAGGGGGTTCTCGTCATACCATTGACAGCAAAGCCCATCCGCACAGAGAGGGTAAAGCTTAAATAGAATTTTTAACAAGTAAAAGTGCAAATAATACAAGTGTTAGGAAATTACTGAAATAGTGATACTAGTTAAAAAACAGTGCCAGTGTCTTTTTGCATTTTTTGGGGTTCTTTAAAGTTATTATATATTTTCGTTCTGAACCAGTGTTTACATTTTGTCTTTGATCAGGTTTGTCACCCAGAAACAGTCTCGAGGTTTTAACCCCAGAGATCCCAGGAGAGAAGGACCGTGGAAACTGCATTACCTCCTTGCAGCTGCATCCTAAGGGCTGGGCCACACTTCTGCGCTGCTCCAGTAACATGGATGACCAGGAGGTCAGTGACTTTACATACACAAAGGTTGGACATACCCAGACATGTTATATAGCCATTTGAACAGTCCTTTGTCTTCTTTCCTACAGTGGACGTGTGTGTATGAGTTTCAGGAGGGAGCACCACCTCGACCCCCGGTATCTCCCCGCTGCTCTCTGCGTCTCACGCACTACATCGAGGAGGCTAATGTTGGCCGTGGTTACATCAAGGAGCTGTGCTTCAGTCCTGATGGCCGGCTCATTTGCTCACCGTATGGTTACGGTGTACGTCTGCTGGCGTTCGACGAGCACTGTGCAGAGCTTACAGACTGCATGCCCGTGCGGACGGCTCTGCTGCAGGAGGTCCGCTCCATCTACTCCCACAGCGATGTGGTGCTCACCACAAAGTTCTCGCCCACTCACTGTCAGCTGGCATCAGGCTGTCTTAGTGGACGTGTAGCTTTGTACCAACCACACTTTTAACCATGAACACAGATTCATTTAAATTTGAACTGATTGCTGAACTATATCCTGGACTTTACCTGTTACAAATGACGGAGACATTTGATTGGTCAGACAGTTGTTGACGGAGAAGGATGCTTAAGCGGAGTGTGTGATTTCTGTGTGTCAGTTCACAGCATTGTGTGTGCATGTGTATAACTTTGTACAAGTTTGTCATTTTTTAGATATAATTGTTCTTTACACTGTATAAACGCTATGAAGTATGTGCAGTAATGAAAGATGATGGCATTAGTCTTTGCTCACAGTTATGGAGGCTGAATGTGGGTGGTCACAGATGTGAATGTTAGAGAAATGAAATGATTATCATATGTTCATATGCACAGAAATGCAGCAACAGCTTAAGCCAGCCATTTACATGTATGTCTTAAATGTAAGCAATGGAAGCTGGTAATGTTGTACCTGGTGGCAACTGTTGCATTTTGCCAAACTTTTTAAATGTTGCCATATTTGTTTTCCCTAACTTTTTTCTGAAAATGCGTTGCTTAGTTCTTTACCAATTGTTTGTGTTGTTTTACCTTTGGTAGTATGCTCGTTCTTAACACTAACTGAAGTCTGATTTGTAGATTGTCAAACTGTGTACTGTGTACTTGTGTGTTAGGATGAACACAATTACTACTGACTGGTTGGTGTCATTTTATCATACATGCTCCTGGACTTTACGGTGATAATCAGTGGTTGTGGCTTGATCCCAATTCTGATGCTTCTAATAGGAGAGGAGTTCTGAACTCTGGATGTGAGGACAGTTGTGCGGTTGAAATTTTGATGTTGCAGAACTGATGGATGAGCGTTTTATACTGTAGGATATCTTGAATTTAGCAATCAAAAGAAAAAGGAGAAAGGAGGAGAAATCTGGTTGTCCAGATTTTCTAGGACTAACATTAACTGTTCTTTTTATGAGTTATAATAGAAAGACCATTCTGAAACAATGGCAATAGAAAAGCAGCATAACAGTGAATGTTACCTTTACTCTCTTCAGCCATGATTGTCATTAGATTCACTCTATTCATGTTAACATTACTAAGGGTGCAGAGGTACAGATATATTAAATAAAGAATTTTTTTCATAAGTTCTGTTTGACATAGGGGAGAAAAATGCTGTAAACAAAAGAGCTGCTTGAGATTTTTAAAAGAAAATGAGAAAAATGTTTTAGTATACTTGCTGCTGCCAGAGTATACTAAAGATTAGACACTGGGCATCTGCCTCAATCCAGCAGATCATTTGGAAAAGGAATCCTAAATATCTTTATGATCATAATGTTTTAGTTTTTTATTCAAAATCTTACAACTTTCATTTTATGGTTAAAATCAAGTATTGAATCTCATGTTCAATGCAGGCAGGTTAAGGGTATGTGATGAAAGAACTAAATTCATACATCTCAGAGGTGCTTTTATAAAATCATTTAAAATTTTATTATACTATCAATGTTGTTATGAGTGTAGAAAACCAGCTACAATCTCAGTTTATTTGCCATGAGACATTCTTAGAAATCTGTAACAGTGGTATGAAAAACATTCAGATGTTTAGTATCAGAACAAGGAGATCCTATGTGCTCAGGGTAGACAGGATTTTTAAGTAAAAACCTGTAGCTTTAAATCCTTCATTGGACTTGATTGTTTTTTAGGAGTGTAGAAAAAGCCGTGTGGTGAGTTATTTACCAGTTCAGAATCTCAAATGTCTCTGAACCTGTGACAGACTGGTTCAGTATCTTAGAAACAAGGTCATTTCTGTTTGACTTTGTTAAGACGCTGCTGGCGCTCTCGACTGCGATTAAGAATCTTGGTGCTGGCCCGCAGTTTGCGCATTCGCATGGCTCGGATCCGTACCCGATTATCCCTGGGGATTTTCCCACCCTGCGCTAGGATTTGTTTGAGGCGATCCTGTGATGTCTTAGTAAGGATGAAGTCACAGATGGTTGGGTGGGGCTCTGACCCAACGGAGCAGTGGCGAAGGCGGGGTAAGTAGCCTTCTGCACGCACAATTACCTTATACTCACCTGGATTCAGTAAACGCCAGTAATCACCATCTACAGCTAATGAAAGAAGAAAAGGAAAGCATTTTTTGCAAGGTTAACATATGTTGCAAAGTTGATAAAATGGTATATTAAAACTGATTAAGGTATTAATTAGGGCCGTCAATTTTTCAATTTGGTTAATTATCCAAAAATAACACCTTAAATGTTTATGCATTTTAAGTCAAGTCTTAAGTCACCACAGTCCCAGCAGCTTCTGTAGGCGGGGCTCTCAAGATGCTTTTAGCTTCACATGGCATCTTAAAAATGCAGTGCTCATGGTGCAAGACACAAAAAATAGACACCGGTCAAAGATGTTCTTCTGATTGATATATAAAGAGCACAAATGGAATGTAAAAATGTATCTACCTTACACAGATTAACATCCTTTGAATCACAAAATGGATTTTTGTGGACTGCAGGCTCATGTACAATGATGTGTAAAATCAAACTACAAATATATATATATTATAGACTTATATCTTCCTAAATATTGATATATGCCACTATATTGACAAATGTCTGATTAATTATTCGGCATATAATTCGGCATCATATAATTAATTTGAATTTTTGAATTCATTGACAGCCCTAGTTTTAACCAGTATAATTCAGCAAAGTATACCAGATCTTATGTCATGGTCCAGGCCTTCCACTTTAATGACAGCATTTGCAATGCCAGCTTTAGTGTCCTTGTCCCTGATGACACCCTTTATACCTCTGTGCACCTGTTGAGAGCAAAGAGAGTGTAGAGAAACATGGAAATGTGTTTCAGCAGTATCCAACAGTATCGGGTTCCATGCAGGATGCAGGAAAGTGACTGACCTGCTCCATGTATAGAAGAAGAGACTCCTTGTTGTTCTCCCACTCAACAGGAAGCTCACTGGCATGAGGAAACTTATCACAGGACAATTCTACAGTTACTTCAAAGCAATTCGTGTGGAGGTAGCTAAAGTCATTCATACCTATAAAGTCAAATAAACAAAATATGTGACATTAAAACTTTTAAGGTTATAGAAGTATGTTAAAAGAAACATGGAACAAAGTGGAAAACAGTGTGACTGCTTAAATGTGAACCCTATATTTTGAATATGTCTTTGTAATTTTTGTATAGAATCCGGATATAGCACGACAGACCCCATTGCATTGTGTATCTCTTTAAAAAGCAGCGACCACTTTCCCTAATTTCCTTACTCTTTTGTTTTGTTTTGCTTTGCTTACTCTCATTTTGTGTTCCACAAAAAAAAACAGGATTGGAACAATAGGGGTGAGAAATAATGACAGAGATTTCATTTTTAGTGAACCATTCTTTTAACTCAAACTTGCAAATTTTAGGCAAATGTTGTGCTCATCCATTTGCCCATCCAAGTGTGTATGTACGACAATACATGTAAATGTATGTATTTGTTTTTTTTTACTCACTTCCTGGAACAGTGTGCCAATTGGCTCCATTGATGATATTATTGTGCTGCTGAAAGTCTTCTGAGTGACAGATTCTGCGGTCTGGGTTTGCCATCACCAGATTGGTGGATGCATAGACAGCAGCCAACCAACGGAAGAAATCATTGTCTGCAGTGGGCGTGTCCTGGCGAGGGATCCAATCACGTGTGCAGTCAAAAGGGTAAGTGACTACCAGCTCTCCCCCATGCAGATTGGCACTCAGAACAAATGGAATGTCTTGCATCCAGCTGATTACGGCACGTGTCTCTGGAGCAATCTAGACATGAGCACATTCAAATATATGGGTTGTATATATACAACATATAATGCAAATATATATATATAGAAAACTGAAACACAACTAATATCTTAGTAACAGATGAGACAAACATGGTTTAGAGTGGAATTGGATGACTGTAACACCAGTTTTTTAGTATACATTTTTGGTAGTTTATTAAGCATTCTGACAAAGTATTCAGTTCCAGTTTGTCAATGATTTGCCACTGCATACCTCAGTGTACAATGAAACACTTTTGCTGATTTTCCTAGTATGGGGTAAAAATGGTTAATGTTGGCATCATATTTGTAATTTTGTTCTGCATCATTACACTGACAAATTAACATGTCTCTATCCCATCTCCAAATTTGTCTGCAATGGTTAATTAAACAAATCCCACCCCAGATTCTAAACCCTATTAGTCTATTAGAGCCCATGTTGCTCTGTTTTGGACTAGTTGAGATGCTCATACAAACACAAGTAATCACAAGTAATTAAAAAAAACTTACTTTAAATACGTAAAGTAATACTTTAAACAAGGTCTTTTTGTGATATAGACCTTTACACCGACTCAGATGCAGTGGTCACTCTTTCACCCTCCCACATACTCAAACGTGAAACCATCCTAAATCTCCCAATAAAAATGTCTCCATATTTGAGCTTGCAACAGAGGTCATCCATCATTTTTATGAGCAGATTTGGAAGTGCATATTCATGATTTGTCCGTGTGTTTGTGTGTAACTGATATGTGTACTGTTCTTTCCCTGCAGTGTGTTTGATTTTCTTCTGGAGGCCCCAGCACAGGGAGTTTCGGCTGAGAGGAAGTTCTCACATTCTTTACAGACCAACTTGACTCTGTGTGCACTGTGTCCTCATCTGAAACTGTGTGGCAAAGACTAAGAGTCTATTGAAGAATTTAATGAATGTGAGCCTTAAGTTCTAGTATCACTGTGCCTCCAATTAAAACAATCAGTATGTGAGTACTCTTAAAATATTTAAAAATAGCTCAACGCTCTCTACTGTTTCTTGACTATATGATATCCTTATGAAGTCCTTTTGTTTATCTAAAACGCAGACATTTTTAACTACACAAAACACTGGTAAAGCAATGTAAGGATAAAATCTACCAAATGCATAATTGTGAAATTAGGCTCTTTAAAAACAGCAAAATTTACAACAAGCATATCAACAACAATAGCTAAGAAAGTATTAAACAGGAATGAAAGTGAAGGGTAATTAACGTACTAATGCTTCGGTTGAGGTGTAGTACTCTGGCATGGGAATGTAGTGGTTGCCCTCTCTCTTCTTGTCTGTGGCCCGCTCCTGAGCATCCCACATGATGTTGTTGAGGTCGGGAAAGTTATGGTTCATGTCGATGCCCTCAAAGCTGTAGCGCCCAAGTGCCCAACCAGAGAGTTCTGAGCCCTGATGACACAGATAGATATTCAAATACAAATACCATTGTTTATTTTTCTATTAAGCACATTAAAATCTTCACATCCATACTAAAAGTTCTCATTAGAGCAAAAATCATGTTCCTGTTAGATCATTTTCTGTCTTTCTCCACACCTTCTCATAGGCCACTTCATATCCATCAGGGTTCATGGATGGCAGCAGGTGGATGCGCGTGTCCTTTACCAGCTGTATGATGCGCTGATTGCCACGCTTATATTCATGGCAGATGTACTGCATGAGGTTTAGCAGGAGCTCATGACCCAGAACTTCATTTCCATGCATCCCAGCGACATAGCGGAACTCTGGCTCACCTATACATTGGACAGCTTTAAGTGTATAATTTTAAACAGGGAATAATTTCACAATTCCTATTACTTAACAGGGAGAACAGAGAAAGCATAATGCTGACAACGTGGCTTTGGAAAGTCCAAAACAACATCTGATCAAAGATGGAATGTTTATTCTGGCCCAACAAATGATGGAAAGCAGATGTGTGTCAACAACATGTGACATAAAGGTTTGAAGAACGAGCAAAAACAGGCCTGAAATCAAAGAAAACACATTACACTATCTGTGTTAAGGGAGAGATCTTTGAGATGTTGAAAAACAGCATTGCTAATCATCTTGAACACCACAGTATATGTGTGTGGTCTATTAGAATAGCTCTTTGAAACAGGGACATCAGCCACATCGACCTTAAATAACCTCTAACTGCTAAACAGCACAGTCTTAATAAACTGAACGCTTACCAAGCTCATGCTTTCCTGGGTTATCGGATATTTCCATAACATAAAGCTTCAGTCCAGTGTAGCTCCTTCCAATTGTGTAGATCCGCGTGATGCTTGGACACTCATCATTTACAGATTTTATTAGCTGGAGAGAGAGACTTGTGTCACTTCACTTAAGTGATAGTTTTGTAAGTAGGATTGTTGTAAAGGCAAAGTTCTGAGGTTTACAGCATTCTGACCTTCCTCATCTCATTGTAATTATGATGTCTGAAGTCCAGGTCATCTGAGGATCCGCTCTCGGAAAAATATGGGTCGTCAGGATCTACGTACACAGACACATTTGGTCAAACTGCGTACTCAAAATGAGTAGTTTGTGACTACTCATTGGTTTAAAAGCTTTTAGAAATAGTGAGATTTTCCTGGAAACATTATATTTACTCAATTTTTCAAATTATACAGATTTGGTAGTCATTTGATAATCATTCCAAAACTGTGGTCCTGGTCTAAATGTTTTAAAGTTCAGTAGTGTTATATTGAACCTGGCACTGGACAACCCAGAACTTCAGCCCGGAGACAAATAGTGCCATTGGTAAACCATGTCTGTGGGTTGATGCGAATGTACTGGGCCACTGAGGGCTCAGGAAACAGAGCTAGAACCGGAGTCTCAGGATCTTCATTCCCGACAAACACCTGCACAAAGGTACAAAAATCAGGAGAAATAATACTGTGAAGTAAACTTTGAGGAAAAAATTAAGACACAACAAAAAAACTTTACTATTAGGTCTTTCTCTGAAATTTTTCAAAATATCTATACGTCTTTTAAGTTTCTGCCTTTATTGGAAAGAACAGTGAAGCATTGACAGAACGAAAAAGGGGAACAGGTTTGAAAAAAAAAGGGCCAGCACTCAACCACGTACCCCAAAAGACTATTAGTCAAGTAGTCATGTTCTCTTTTAAGGCAAAGCTCCATGATGCAGTGTTTGTCAAAAGTAGGTTAGAAGTACTTATAAAAATACATAAACTTACTGCATCCTCTGATCCATTCATGCAGGGCTGCCAGACCAACGAGTCATTACTGAACTGCACCTTATAAGTGTGGACCCAGTCCAAGCTACACACACACAAATATACACAAACACAATTCAATATGCAAATATTAATTTTATGTCATTGTTGTGTGTTAGCACACCTACAGTTGAAATTATACATAAATTGAGTCTTTTTGAGGCAGTCTGAGGTGAATTATTTGCATAAAATTAGTTAAGGAGAGTATATCAATACAGTGCTCTTGCAACTTCAATGAAAGATAATGTGTCCGTTAATAACACTGACCTCCAAATGGAGTTTCTGCCCTGTAAAATGACCCCAGTATAAAGTGTTGGTCTAAGAGCATCCAGCTGCAACCACTGTTCCTGATCCTCCAGCTCAGCACACCACGCTCCATCATACTCATCGTCATCCACTAGCCCAGACTACACACAAACACCAGTAGATCATCTCTTACTGTAAAAACTACATTTGCGCTTGTAATTATACATTCAATCTTATGTATACTCATAATGGTCTCGTACATTTGACATAATGTATATTTATGTCTCATATATTTTATAATTGTAACATAACACATCATGTTAAGCATTAAGCAAACATATACAAAGTGGGCTGACCTGTATATTAAGCCGTCCTCTGTGAGGACCCAGCCCAACGCTCAAATATGAAGAAGCCTGCAGCTGATCATCAGAGATTTTCAGAGACTCCAAACCCAATGGTGGACAGTCTGATAGAGAGGTATTGAGACACATTCAAGAAAAAGGCTAAGGAACAGTTAGTTATTAAGTCAGAGAGGAGCCCGAGAACTTTGGGATACATGGAAGTACATTTATGAATATGCTTTTTAAATACCCTGCACTGCACAACAACCCTCGTAGCCAGATTCAAAAAGACAAATCATATGGAACTATTTTTCTTATCTCTTTCCAAATATATGTCATGCTTTGTGTGTGAGAATGAGTGCTGAGTCAATAAAAGTCATATTGATTCATGGCTGGGATTGGTGAATCAGCACAATTGTTTTGTTGCACAGCATTCCCAACATTTCCCATTAAACAAAACAGCATGATGCCAGAAAGATTTAAGTTTAGGATAAAACTGGAACAAGTTTTTAAGAATATTTTGCCTCTTATTTTTACATTTCTGTCTTAAACATTTAAACGTCCTATAATTAAACATTTTCATTAAATAATAGGCATGCAAAGATTAAAGTCTTAGACATGGTAACAGTAAACTTATCAGGAGACGTCTTCCACCAGTGTTTCTTTCAACACTCTACCACGCAAACACGTATTTGAACTCGCCTGGTGTTTCATTGATCGCTGTATTGTCCGGTTGTCCGTCTTTACTGTGGGGGATCTCTTCACTGGTGTTTCTGTGCGCCTTTGTGTTCTCTTCAATGGACGGTTCGGTGGGTTTTGCTTTGTCCAAACTAACATTCTGGGTCAGATTTAATATTAATTTTAAGTCATTATATTTGGCTTTAGTAACATTATTAGTATTATTGACAGTCTGATTTCCAAATGAAAAAGAGTCGTGCGCGATGCAAAGTAATATTGCAACACAAATGTATATGCCCTGCAAATGCATTGTCCTGCTCCAATAACCTTTATTCTGCTCAAAGCAGAACTTTAAACTCAGATATTCGCAGAACGCCCAGTAACATAATACCAGACTGTTACTAGTACCGTATACTGTAGAATACACGCCGTGTGGACTTGGTGTGTGTTTTAATGTATCAACAAGAAACATATTAATGCAATTGAGGTTAATAAATCCATGAACCTATGGCACAAGACATCTACTATTTATTTTCTGGACACATATTAAAAGCGCCATATGAACATTATCTATGAGGTCATAGCAGTTGGTGTAGTTATCAATACAGTGGTATCATAAAAACAAGAAGTGACGCTTGATTTTTCTTGCATAATCATCACTTTTCGTGAGTATAGGCTTCGTGAAAACAATAAAAAATAGTGTGTGCAATAGTGTGTGCATAGTTTCGTTTTCAGGATGAGAAATAATAACCATATCACATTCCTATATTTGGAGTTCAGGCCTTCTAAGATTTTTAATATAATTTAATTTCATTTTTAGTATCATTTTTGTTTGGTAATTTCTGTAATCTATACAAATTTGTGCCCCCCACCAATCCCCCTTTTAGATGTGCCACTATGTCTACACTGTCTTTTAATTTTGGCGCTCACGTTCGACGCTCCCTAGCGGCCGTTTCCGTGAACTACATCATCCCTCGCTCCGCCCACCTACAGATGGCGGCTCCCGAGAAGCACAACGGCGCGTCCATCATGGACTATATCAAATGAACCGCCAAGATGGCTTGTACGCATTACATTTTTTGATGTGATTTATTTCTGTTAAAGCTTTGCGCATATATCCTATGTTTCGGAATTGAAAAGCAGCGTAGATTATGTAAATGCCACTCATGACAGCTAGTAAGTCGTGGTGGTTTACTTGTGAACTTGTAAACTTAATCCGTCACGGTATTGTCAAATTGGGTAAGCAAACACGGGTTTTGTGAAATGAGAGAACTGGTTTAACAGATCAGTGTTTGTTTTTGTGTGAATATACAGATAAAATCTTTCGTAGCGTCTTTAAGAGCATCTCGTGACATGTTTGACAGTTGTAAGCAGTGCATTTGAATTTCCGGGGAGGTTGTTTGTTTGTGGTATTCGTCAAAACAAGAAACACTACACTGGTTAAGTCAGCTTAGATTGATGACTTGTATTGGACACTAAACGTTGCCGGTTTCGTTTCTCCAGACTAGCTTACCAGCTGTAGCTCTGTTAATGGAGCTCAAAGTGAAAGTATTCCCGCTCAAAGACTCAAACTCTGATTTTCTCGGTTAGACAGTCAATAGTCAAGGTCAGCAAATGTTCAGCCTTGGTCTGATCAGACCTCAATGGCTTTATTTTGATGTCAACCTTTGCTTAATTTAGGCTCTAGGCTAAAGACTCTAGGCTAAAGTTTTTCCCATGTTTTTTTTTTCAGACACTTGCCCATCTGAAAGGGCCCTGGAAACGTATCACAGGTCTGTTGAATATATAATTATATACTATTTATATAATTATATAATATTTATGTATCTTAGTGTACAGGGATGGGAATTAATGTCACAGACTTCACAAAATAGGATTTAGCTTAACAAATGAGAGTTTTGCATGCTCATATATAAGTTTATTTGTTTTAACACGATACGTGCATGTCACTTTGTACAGATGACACAGATGACTTTTAAAGACACCTGGCTATCTTTCATCACTATAAAATGTCCAGTAAACTCAAGCAACACATCACCTCTATGGGTGAGATAGAGTTATTGGTAACTGTATAGGGATGCTTAGTGTTGGGCTGCTGATTTGCTTGTGGGCTTCCTGCAGTATGGCACAATGGTAATGTCTGGCTGTCCTTTATTGTATGAGTGTTTGCGATATCTTCTTTAATCCTTGCATAATTTCCTCCCTTTTAATTCAGTTTTACCAGTTGTCATGATGTCAGCTTTACTTCTGTTTGTCAGCCAGTTTGATTTGTTGCTGATTTGAGCTAATAATCTTTAGAATTTTGCGCTAGCATGTTATGCATGTGTGTAAGGTGATACAGCTGCTGTACAATATTTAAAGGGCACTGTTGCTTTTGCACTGAGCTGGATTGTCGGACAGAGTGTTTTCTTTTTTGTTTAGTGAAAGAAATCATTCCACTTGGTTCACGACGCCAAAGTTCAGATGGCGCATCCCTTCTTGCACCAGATAGACCACGTCTCGACTCCACTGTGAAGATCCCAAAACTTCCAGGCTCACTGCATAAAGGCATACCGCCAATCAAAAACCGTGAGCTGGGACGAAGGGACTCTACTTCAGACCCACCAAAAGTCTCCAACAAGAGTTCCAAGACAGAACACAACAGATTACCAAATTGCAGTGTTGTTGTGAGAAAACTACAACCAAACAATGTAAACATTTGCTCCATTAAGGATGGGTCCTTCAGTCCCATGATTAAAAAGGAGGTGCAAAGGACCAGTTCTTACAAAAGAGACAGGGATGTTTCACTGGCTCTCAGTAAAGAGCTGAATGAAAACCTGAGGGTAACTATTCATTCCTTATTTATGCATTTAAAGGCATTGTCGTACAACAGCCTCTTTTTTGTATATTTCAATTTTATGGATTATCAAATCACTTTCCTCCAGAAAAATACATACCTACAATATAACATTTTAAAATTCTGTCTTCCCAGGCTTGGAAAACTAATGTACCTTAATAAAATTGTAAATCATTAAAATTTCTATATATTTCCTTGTGTAAAGTAAAGCTTGCTTGTCTGATTGGTGAACAAATTATTCATTTGAGTCAGTGAATTGATCAACTATTAAAATCAGTGAATGATTCATTTCCAAAACAATCTTTATGAAAATGTTTTTAAATGTTTTTAATAATCCTTATGCAGTAATCACAGACAACTATGAGCATAATAGAAAAAGTCATCGTTATCATTGTGTGGGACCTGCAAATTTGCCTTGTTTATTGTTTATTTCACCATAATCATTAATCTGATGTTCTATGTTCAGGTCAGAGGAAGCGTGTTGTCCTCCAATAGTGCTGTGAAGTGTCGAAGACATACTTTTCCTCAGTCATCTCATTCCAGGCCTAATAGTTCCCACTTAGTCCAGGAAAGACCCAGAGTCAGCACAGTGGAGCGAATCCACCACCATTCTGATAAAATGAAAAATAGATTGGTGAATAGAGACCACAAACCTGCCATTTATAGCAACATGTCCTCACAGAAGGTACTTTTCTTTTAAAGTAGCTCTTATTGTTTATTTTATTTTATGTAAATAAGTAAGTTACTGTGCATGGAAAGCATGGTCAGACCTGCTTCATGATGCTATGTAGTCATCTGTCTTTTGTATTGGTTAAATTACAGGAAATAAGACCCAATCACAGAAAGACTTCTCCAGGTAAAGATTATTAGCCTTTGTTGCATGAATCTCCATTCAAATCGCTAGTGAACAGAGAAGTTAATATTTGTAAAGTAAAAAAGTAAATATCCCAATTTTATATGATGCAAGGACAGTATAAAAAATGCATGGGAAAACATATCTGAGATAGCATGGATTTGTGACAGGTGTGCGTGTGTGTGGACTCCTGGTGCAGATAGATGGTTGTATCCAAAACGTTGCATTGATTTTTGTTACTCTTTAATATGATGCATTATGCACTGGCACACATATACAACCCTACAGGATGTTCTTTTTATTGGCATATGAATGACATGAAATTTCATTTTAGTTGTAGTGACACTCATAACTGTAATAAGAGCAAACAGCACTAGGAAGATGTTTTAGCATGCAGTGAAAAAGTCACTGCCGGTGTGAACAGGAGATTACTAACACTTCCCACCTGTTGGAATGTTATTACTTTTCTGAGACTTAACTATTGCTGTTTTTACTTATTACCCCTTTCTACCAACAGAGGGTGGAATGTCTCTTTCTGCAAAAAGAAAAAGAGAGACTAGTACAAGCAGTGAGAAGGACCACAAACGACCGTGTGTAGATATTCGGCTCACCCCCAGCTCTTCTAATATAAACTCACCGCCAAAGTTTGTCAGAACTGCTTTTCTGAACTCTATCACCAAGTCCGTCATAACTATAAAGGAAAAAACGTCCCCTAAACTTTCTCACACATCAGACGACAACAAACTGAGGGCTTCTTCATTCCCCAGGCAGCTTTTCAAACTAGAGACCACCAGTATGTCAAACACCGAGAGTGACAATACACATTTATTTAAGCACGCTAAATTATCAGTATCTGGGGAGTCTAAAGATGCCATGGTGGCATGTGCAAACAAAAATCCCAAAACTCCACCCAGCCAACCGCACCTGCGCAAAATCTCTCCAAAGTCAAGCACCACGTTTGACGGCATTGAGGATCTCTTTATGCCAGACCTTTGCTTGCCAACACCTACAACGGAGAGCAAAACCATAAACAGTAAGCAAGAAGGCTGTACTATCTTCACACATACAAGCTTCTCACTCAGCCATGAGGAGAGTGTTAAAACTTGCTCACCCCCCCATCAGCCTGATCTGGGAACATCCAAATTTGCAGAACATGCTGGTGCTTGTAAGATGGAATCAGATGAAAGAACACAAGTGAAAGTGGAGCAGTCACGCAGCCCCAAGGCTAACATGCCTGTCCCAGCTGTGTGTGTGAAAGCAGAGGAATCAGGTGAAAAGAAATACTGCCCCCAGTGGAAAGATCCCATCGATTTTGAAATGGATGAATCTGGAGATGATCTGGGAGAAAGCTGTGCTATCAACTTGAGCAGCAGCAGTAGTGATGAGGAGGAACAGCTTCCATCCCTGAGGGAGATCATGGATTGGAGAGTCTGTGAGCCTGTTACCCCTGAGAGAGAAGCTTTCTCAGAGCCCAACACACCAATCCTAAAAGCGGCAGTAAGTGAATGTCTAACCATGTGCAAGAACAGAAAAGACAAATTATGACTAAATTAACCCAAGTGTCTTTCATACTTTGTTGTGTTATTGTAAGCAGAAACACCTACAGTGTTTTTTCTTATTTTGTTTAATGTGTTAGCCTGAGGCAATGAAAACCAAAGCAGTTACTTACAGAAACACTCTGGAGCAGATGCTGCAGGAGAAGGAACAATATCAAAGGTTGGCCTGATAAAGTCTTTCTTTCTTTCTTTTTTCTTTCTTTAATAATTTTCAATTTGCATTCAAGTTGTTTTTAACAGTGGGTGTGTAAATTGGACAGTTTAAATTGTTCATACACACCCTTAGCCTCCCAAACCCATGATTATATATTGTCAGTGGCAGAATTTGTTGGAACAGAACACACAACATTTATCCTAGTGCCTCACCCTGATAAATGTCTAATAATTACTTTATTAACTTTATCTTTAATGTGCAGGTCAAAAGAGCTGGAGAGACAGTTATTGGAGTCATGCCAAGAGGACCTGCTGAATTTAAATGAAGATGAAAACGGTGGTGCTAAAGAGGAAGATATTTCACTTGAACAAAGGTTTTTTTGTTTATATCTTTAGTCATCCAAACAGTGTGAGTAAATCACTCGCGAATGCGATTAAATTTCATGAGAAGAGTGCATCTATAACGGGCTAGCATGTAACTGAGTTTACTTGCATTTTTTGCAGATAGATGCAAATGTAATATTACATTAATATTATTCATCTAGGATATCTGATTAATTTAATATAGAATGTGTGATATGCAAAGTGCTTCAGTTTACCAGTGTTCATTCACCTCACATAGCTGTTCCTTTCAGAAGTTTATTTCTTAAAAACATTAATAATGGAGTATTAATAATTTAGCTGTGTTATTTTCATGTCATAGTTTCATTAACATTCATTTTTGTAACGTGTTTTAATTTAAATCTTTTCATTATTGCCATGGCACTCATGCCCCGCCCCCAAGTACTTGCATACAGACTTATCAATCAAAATAAAAATAAACTAGAGACTAAATCCTTGATTTATATATATACAAATATATAAATCACACACACGCACACATTTTTTATTTAAAAAGTCTGGCATGTAAAATACAAAATTTACTAGCCAATGATGACTTAAGCTTCATAGTGTCTGTAGAGGGTTGTCATAAATGAGGGTTTATTCACAAAATAGGGTTTATTAATTCCGTTAAGTTTTCAAATCCATTTAGGAGGTGATTAGGAGGTGAAACTTGAAATTTTGATGTGTTTTTCTGCATCATGTCATGATGTTGTGATAAACTCATGGGGCTAATAGCAAAACTGGATGACATCTGCAGATTTATTACCATTTCTACACTGAAGGCTTTTGTCTTTCAGTTTTGAGTTTGATACAGATTCAAGCTGCCAGTGTGAACAGTTTTTTTGTGTGTATGTAATATGTAGCATGATGTTGTGTTAATCAGTGATATTACTTTTGTTTAGGGAATTTTTGCAGAAGTTCTCTGTGGCTTCATGTGCCATCAGGGACATCCACCCAGGAGAGGAAGTGTTCACACCGGCTAAGTTTGGCCGACTCTTTAATCACCAGACACTGGACATGAGAAAGATTAGTGTGACTCCACACAACCGATCACAACAAATCCTCTTTAAGTAAGACTGTCATCATTCATATAGACATACTGTACACATCACTCTTAACTTGCATCCATTATTTTTTACTCATGATACTGTGTAAAAAGTTTAAGTGGTCTTGAAATGAATCATCCTGTCAACATTCAGTTGAGTTAATATTTTAGTAAAATAATCTTTTTTTTTTTTGGTATTGTGTGTTATTCATTGGAGGAAAAGCTGCATTAAAAGAGAGGCTGAAGTGCTGTGTTGAGATCTGAGTATTTTGTTTGTTCCTTTGTAGGGCCCGTACTGAACAAGTGCTGTCTTTGATCAGTGCAGGCTTGTTGGAGAAAGCCTACATTTCATTTCCCTGTCAGTATGAGGTGGCACGCTGGCTTTTCCAGGTAAAGTCGTCCACCCGCCTCATATTTACTCTCCCACAAACTACAATATGCTTAGCTGATAACATGTATAGTGGGGCTATAAAGTACCTGCACATGACAGGCACAATAAAAATGAAAATCATTGCATTAAAATAAACATCAATGCATATACCCTATATTTAGCTTTCCTGTTGAATTTGAAGTATTTTTTCTTTTCAAAGTTTTAGGAGTTGCTGTTCTCATATATGTTATAAAATCAGCTGGCATTCTCCCATGAGAAACCTACACACCCATGGGACATTTACACTTTAACCTGACAAAACATAGATTACAGCCCAAACACATGCAGCTTTTGATACCCCAACATAAATATTCTATATAAACTAAACCAAAAATTATTATAATATTTATATTTATAAAATGAAATGTGTAAATAATATAAAATAATGAAAAATTTGGGTCAGTTTTATTTATGAATTTGTTTATATTATTAATAACCACAAAACCATTTACGCACAATTATTTGCTTGAAATTTGTGTCAAGTAATATCTCATAACACTTTTTCAGATGATGTCAGTTCACCCCAACCCTATCACTTCCTCACGGATCCTAGAGTCTCTGCGAACCATCGCTCTGTCTGCTGCTGAGCACATAGGTATGCTCAAGGGACCTCTTATTGACCAAATACCCTGTTCTTATAGAATCAGAACTTACAGAATTATAACAGGTAATAACATCAACTGTTGTTTTGTAGTGGAAAACCGAAGCCAGAAGTTTAAAGTGTGGCTGCCCACTATGCAGGATATCACCCTAGTGTTTCTGAACATGGGCGCATCATTCATCAGCCTTTTCCCTCTGGAGGCTCTGCAACCCCCATTTACTGAGGGAGACCTTTTGTAAGCTCTTGACCTTTAACTACAGTATTCCGACTCTTGTACTGGCCATATCTTCTTGTTTTACTAGCATTTTTTTCAAATGTTTGTATGTTGCGGCAGAGAGGGCTTTCAGCCTGAAGAGACCAATCTCGAAAGACTGAGTTCTGACATGAAAGGCAATGACACTTTAGCGGTGCATAATTTTGAGAATGTTCTCAAGGTAAGCTGAATATCGTGTCTCATATAGGCTGTATACTATACATATATTAAAACTAATGGTAAAACTGGTTTGAAGTCAAATGAATGTCGATCTGATTTGTGTGTGTTTGTCTATACACTCAGTACCTGTCTCTGTGTACTGCGTTGTGTTCGAGAGCTTACACTGATGAGGAGCTGCTGTTGCTCATGACAGTGGTGTGTAGAATTGGACTGGAGACTCATTTCCAACTGTTGCCTACTGGACACTTCAGTCTGCTGCTCGAGAACCTGCTGAAAAACCTCACACACTGGGAAGTCCAGGTCAGAAATGCTTCTTGCCAGTCTATTCAGTTTAAGGAAATAGTTAACACAAAAGTGAAAATTGTCATCATTTACTCAACCATCGGTCATCCCAAACCTTCATGACCGACTGATGATCAGTCATGTGAAATTAAAGTTTTAATGGTGGTTGGTCACACTGCATTGACCACATCATTGACTGTCAAACTTGTCATATTGCATCTATAGAAATTTAAAGGATTCCTGATCCCTGTTCACTTTCATTGCATTGAAAAGATTGACTTGTACGTTCAGCATTTCTCTTTTTATGTTACAACGACAACATACATTTTCATGTTTGAATGAGCTGTTCCTTTAAATAACTGTTCCATTCGTGTGTCATTTGTGTGTGCTGTCTTTCTCCAGTTAACATATTTCTGTTTCTGTTATAATTTATTATGTATACTACAGTTAATTTAAGTGTAAAGCTGCTTTCAACCATGCAAAATTGGAAAAAATGTTATTGAAATCAATTTTTAATGGAATTGAATTAATGTGCAGATATCTAAAGCTTGCCAGACATTGACTGATTTGTCGGAAGATCATCACAACCTCAGGCGGCTTGTTTATCTCCTGCCAGACAGCAGCCGTGGAAAGTGAGTCAAAATCTGTAAGGCAACGTAAATATTGATGCTTCCAGATGACTTTAATTAAGATTCTAGCAACAGAACAGGTGAATTAACCTTACTATGATTACTTTCTGCAATTATTAATTTGCTTTCTCGTTCACAGGCAATTAAAACAACACCTGAGCGTGTCTATTATCTCTAAGCTTTTGAATCGCACCTGCACTTACAAACCCTCAGATGTAGAGTTTAAGGTGAGAATAACCCACATTAAAACTAGAAAAGCATGTATGAAATCATCTGTGTTTTCTGACACTGTATTTTTCCAGCTGTCTGAGCTGAAACCTTACCTACCTCAAATGCGTCCCTCATCCCTGCTCAAAGCCCTCAGGTCTTCACGGAACACAGAGGATTGTAATGCAACACTAGACCAACAAGTAAGCAGAAAGCCCTCGGAGGACTGAACGCTAATAGCGCTATTGAATCATTACTTTTTAATATCCAACAGTTATATAGCAAAACTCATAACTTATAGTTTATTAAGCTGATAAATGATCTCCTTTCATACAGGCATATTACCTCTGCTACAGCCTTTTGACATTGACAAATGAAGCTTCCAATTTTGAATTTTTACCCTCGAATCAGAGAGTAAGTGTCTTTATACTATTTTCTAGTCCAGTCTTAAAGGAACAGTGTCAATGAATCAGTCACATAAAGACCCAATCAGAGGACATAGCCCTCATTCTGTGTTCTGGTACCACTCTCACCCACAGGGACCAATTATGAGCAGAACTAATATTTCAGTGTACAGAGAAAAGAGTGCTTGTGTGTATTAAAGCAAGGCAGGGTTTTACTGACTAGAAGAGAGATATGTAGTGGAGGGGGTTTGAGTTCACTGCATTAACTGCCTTTCTTTCCAGTTTTCTTTCTTTGTTGCATTGTTAATTTCTATGTGCAAGATCACTGCCAGTTAAGGCTGAATGTCCACATTAGCCATATATTGTATTTTTAGTATAATGTAATAATATAGGATAATTTTATAAAATTATGTTTGAATGATATTTGAGATGTCTTGATATTTATGCATTTGCTCTAATATACTATTTATTTTTTAAATTTGAAGAACCATCATTTAAGCAAACAATTGTTGCCAAGAGACTTCACCTAAAACAATAGAAATCTAGTTAAAAATGATCAGGTTGTTTAACCAAAAAAAAAACTAATTAAACATTTAATAAAAAATGCAACATAGAAACGTGAACAATGAACATCAGGGTGATCAGAGTTTCATTAAAACCGACATCAAAATAATGTCCAAAATGAATCAAACTTACCAAGTCTTTGACAGTTTTTGCTGCGTAGGCTAAAACAGAGACACTTTAAACATGTCGGTTTTCTATTGCCAGCAAAATCAACTGGAATATATTGTGAACATTCGATAAATCACCCATCCCCGGTGTCAGTCTTTTGTACTATGGCAACACAGCCATTGGACTCTTTCAAAGCCTTGCAAAATAAAAGCTAACTGTAACACTGGTGCATAAAGAGAAGAATGTAATTATCTGACTGTGTCTTAGTCTTTGTCTTGTCAGTTTTGTTTTATGTTACCATTTTCCTACTTCATTTGGACTGACTTTTATTTTCTGTCACTGCCAGAATGAATTGCGGAGTCTTTCTTCTCAGCTGGAGAAACACATCAAGTGTGACATAAGGGAGAGCGAGAAGACATTGTACAGAAGCAAGGTGACGAGCAGCTGCATTCTGTTCTTTGTACCCAGAATCCTTCATTCTGTTATCAAAGGGATTCAGATTTTTTTGACAGCATTCTTCTCTTCTCTTCTGTAGGTAAAAGACTTTGTAGCAAGGATTTACACCAAGTGGCAGGTGCTTCTTGTGCGAACAAGGCCTCAAGAGGTAAAACTGTCTACTGCAGCATGGGTCCTTTGCCTAAATCTACAATTTATCTATACTTAAAACAGTGCATTGTAAAAGCAGAGTTAGAGTCAGGTCAGTCTGGGAGAATTTTCAATGTGTATTAGTGTTTAAAGATTTTTAGTAGTGTTGATTTTTTTGAGTTTTAGTAGTGTTGATGCTTGTTTTTGTAGCAGTCATGCAGTATACCCTTGCAATTGGGGTAAAAAACTTAATATTCCTGGAAACCTGCCTTTCTACAAAGTAGACAAGTCGCAACTCTGGTTCAGCACACCTAACTCTAATTTTCATGTAATCCCTGACACCTTGATTAGCTGGTTCAGGTGTGTTTAATTGCGGCTGAAGTTAAACTGTAGCTCTCCAGGAGCATGGTTGGCTACCCCTGCCTAACAGGAATAATTCACCCAGAAATCCTGTTCATCCTCACATTGTTCTAATCCTGACTTGATTGATTTGAACGTTTTATGTATGGTTGAACTGTTCACTTAATATGCATCTTGTTTATTCACAGGGGAAGTTGTATGACTACTGGAAGCCCCCACCAGAGGATGAGATACCTAACAACGGCAAAAACTGCCTCACAGCACAAGACACTTCTGAGAGTGCCAAAGAAACGCAGGCTGACGAGCTGAGCGGTGCTGAGTCAGACAAAGATGAAGAGGAGCAGTGTGCCAAAGAATGTGAGGTACCTCAGGAGAGTGAGGAGGAGATGGAACAGGGGAATGAAGAGAGAGGAGGAAAGGAGAATGAGGAGAACCATGGGAAGGTCAAGGAGGAAAGTGAGGAGCCAAAACAACAACTGTTGGAACTAGATGATGAAGATACAAAGTTGGAAGAATTGTCTGATGAAGAGTTAATGGAGAGTGACAGAGACGAAGATCTCATGAGGAGAGAGGAGGAACTTCTTAAAGAAGATGAAGAGACGCAGAAAGATGACAGACAACACATAGAGGAAAACAATGAGGAATTAGAGGAACTTGAGAACTTGTTTGAGAGCTGTTGAAGATTAAAGCAAAATGAAGAAAGAGATTTAGGAGGGGATGTAATTGGACTGAGTAGTCTGAGAAAGAAAAGTTGTTTAGAAAGAATTTTACATGGCACCTTTTGTTGGCATTAATGCTCATGCATTATGCAAACAATTTATATGTGGGTCTTTTGTTCACATTAATTGTATAAATATTTACCAAATAGATACAAGATGCATGTCATTGTATACATATTGTTTACATATTGTCTATAATTTGTTTTTAAGATTCAGATTAGATTCAGTCTTATCCAATGTTTGCCATTGCTTCTCAAGACAAAATATTGAACACATTTTTGTTTTGTTTAAAGCTCCATTTAGATATGCTCACCTCAGAGGTAAAAACACATCTACACTATATGGTTAATGTGGACACTCTTAGCTCTCAGGATCAGGGTGCTGCTGGTTATGCTGCTGTCTTATATGTCCCTTTTATTGCTTCACTTTACAAAATACTGCTGTCTTTTTCCAGAAACACAATGTGTGTTTTAGTTTAGTCTTTATTAATATTACCTTTTTAAATACAAAAGAAAGGGCTTAAACTATTAACATGATGGATGTGGGTTGTTTTTCAGAGTGATGTTTGCAATGCAGACAAATTATTTAAAATGATAGGAGTTTTGTATTTCTTAGGATATTAAATATTTCTTTTAGGAAAATAAATACTTGTTTGTGTGAAAAGGTTTCGTGTGTGTGTTTGTACTCGCATTTTAGGCCATCACGGTGTTACAAGCGTTTACATCATAGTCTTGCACTGTTCTTCTTCTCCAAATGGTGGTAGTAAAGGAGCAATAATTACGCTTAAAAATGCCAACATACTCCTGACATTAGCATTCACAATTCTGTTTTCTGTAGTCAGTGTGTCCTACAGTGTAAATGTCATTTCAGAACAGAATAGATAGATTGCATGTTTTAACAATGTACTCCATTATTGTTCATAATTATAGTATATATCGGTTAATGTATAATTAGATGTAATGCCATTTATTTAAATAAATTGCGATCGTATTAGTTGCCTTAGATAGTAGTGGAAATCCTGCATTGGAAGACTAAGGAAGGTTGTAAGAAAAATATTTCCCGGGAAGCCAGATGTTTTCCCGCAATAATGCCGTCAGCGGTGTGTTGCTCTTTCAGTACGTTCAGAGACGAGCACAAACACTGAGCAGATGTGGGAGGCTGTACCTGTGACGAGGGTTATGCTGATGGCAGAGCAGAGCTCAGGAGGGGACGAGCACGATCACAGTTGGGGTGAATCCTGCGCGTCAGTCCCGTCTCTCCTTACTTGGCTATACGATCGATACTAATAACCCACTTTTTCCGGGGTTTCGGGCGATTTGTGACGAACGGCACCGCAGTAAGTAGACCGAAATGATCCTGTGTGCTTGAAAGCTTTTGCATTTTTCGTTGTATTTGTTTTCTGTAATCCGTGTAACACCGTACGCAATAGTGAGCGTGACACGAAAGGCAACGAAGTTTCTGACAGTTCTGTATGAGAGTTCAAAGGAACAACTCTCTGTGAAATGCTTTTGAGTATCCAACAGATCGTCATTAGATCACGATTTTAGACAAGATCACGAGAAAATTACAATGTCCCGCTGTGTCTAATATCAAGGTGAAAGCCTTTTGGTTTCTTTTGAAGTTAATTATTAAACTGTATAGACGTATGGTCGACTGATATAGTTCGGTTTATTGATCGTTAATGCGAAAGAGTAGGTCAGGAAGACAGTGAACGCTGTTAGGTTTATCGATTGAACGGAAAGTTTTTTATTTAATGACATCTTGACAGAGCGATTTGCAGGGCAGTTTTTTCCTGGCGCAAACACTGTCCAAGTAACATGACGTGGGTGGGAAATCTCTGAATTACGCCTTAACAGTAACAGAATGTAACTGGCAGGAATTGAACACAAAATTAAAATGGTCATAATAACCATGTACATGATCAGACTGGCATTTTCTTTATTTAACATGGTCAGAATGTGCGTCTTTTATATGCGCACAAACCTGAGTCATGTAATGTGTTATGTATTAATTTAGGCTAAGTATTTTATTTATTTCATAGTATTCCTGTCTTTACACATGAATGAATCATGATTCTGAAAGTCTGCTATTTAGCCTTACTGTGTTACTGTGTTGAGACAGAGGCTTTGTTGCACACTTTTGTTGTCATATGCATTCTCTTTTATTTACTGCTTTTTGCTCAACATAATCTCCATTTATTCTCAACTGGATTTGAAAAACAGTCCCTCGTGATTAATCACAGAGCTAGTATTTGCCTGAGCTCTGTTTTGGCTTTTTCTTAAGGTTCTGTGTAAGAATAAATTTTTTGTGAAAGAAGGCTTTCATACAATAACGTAATAAAACAACCACTGTTTGGGTAGTTGTACTGTCATATTAAAGGGAGCCTTGTTGGTCAATTCTTTTCAGAGCTGGCATTTATTTATTTGTTCATGTAATTCGTCTTGCAAGTATAGATCATGTTTCTTTCAAAATGAGCTATAGTGGTTACAAACTGGTAAATTTCTTGAATGCACAGAACATTATTACGTTGATTGATCGATCTAAAAATATTTTTGTCTGTAAAGGCCTTCTGAGATCCCTAGCCTGGTACAAGAAAATTCCACTTTTCTCTAGTGTGCTGTTTAATCAAACTTATAAAAATACCTTTAATTAAAGATTTAAAACACTAATAAGGTCTAATTAGTCTTTAATATGAGTTATCTAAAAATTACTTTGTGAATAGTGACATTCAGAAAACCATCTACATATGTAGTACAAATAAAATGACTTTACAAACTACAAGTATATGCATGAAATCATCAGGTTAAATCCCTGAAAATTGTAATATAAAATAATTTACTGTGCTTGTGAGTTCTGCTCTCTTGCTCTGAAGGGGACCGACCCTTTAAACTCACATGTAAATGTGCAGAGAGTGACTGACAGCTGGTTATAGATGCACGATGGGTCTCATCCAGCCATTGTCCAGCTGAGCTGTCTGTAGAAACAGGTCTCCCTCTACACTCCCTCTCCCTCTACACAGAGTGTCTCTCTTTTGCAGCTGGTCAGTTCTTATCACTTCATTTAGTCCTACAGTCTGATACCATGGAGCCTGTTGTACAACTCAGCTCTGTATCTGTAGATCATCTCGCAGCTGATCATCTGTTGTTTCAGTCTTGAATTGGCTTTGGCTCATCACATGGCTCAGCTGCTTTGAGAGCAGAATAAGGAATGACAGTGTGACTGATCTCTTTAGGGGCTCTCTGATGTGACCACACAGTGTTCTGCATCAGCATAAGATCAGTGTTCTGCTCTCAGTGTTGCTGTGGGCTATAGTGGGTGTCAAGAGATTTTTACTGGCCTCTCATCGAACTGATACTTTCTTTCTTTCTTTCTTTCTTTCTTTCTTTTTTCTGTCTTCTTTTCCTTCCTTCCTTCCTTCCTTCCTTCCTTCCTTCCTTCCTTCTTCCTTCTTCCTTCTATGAGAATTTCTGAATTGGCAGAATAATACTGCTGGCGTGGCTTCTATAATGGATTCTATAATGACTTCTTTTTATAAACCTCTTACACATAAATCGCACTGAAGTTGTGGACCAACGATATTTAATCCTCATGGTTCAGCAAAAAAAGTTCTTTGATTCCTGAAACTGTGATATTTAAGCTGCACACCATCATATCTGCTAATGCTTTGTTGACACTGAATCCCCTGAGGGGATGATTTTGGCACAAACCTGTCAAAGTGTTTTTAATCATTAAATTCTTCATATTACAATAAAATCAATTAGCTATTTTATGAGTGATTAAATATGTAAAAATGTAAAAACGCCAGAAGGAAATTCAGCAATCTAATAACTGTCAGTAAAGTTACAATATGCAATGTTTTAAATCACTGTACACCTTTGCAATTTGTCTGCAGCAATGCATCGTTTTTATTTTATGATCTTTGACCGCATTGTGTGACCTTTGACATTATTTTAGTAGTTGTATCAGGCGTACTAATGACACACTGAAGCAGCATATGGTTCTCAACAAAGCTGATTCTTACAATACAGCAGGTGTGATTCAAATGCATCTGTGTGTTGTGGAGGCATGTTGTGGAAAACAAATGCAACAAAATGCATTGTTGTGTGTAATTAATACAAAGAGAAATAGAAAATATTAGTTTTGAATGAATGGGAGTCCAGAGGCATGGAAAACCACTGTAAATGTGTCTAAAGAGGGAAAGAAAACACTGCTCATCTGGAGTGTAAGCTTGTTTCCTGGAAAGAGGGAGAGAGAGTGTGTTTATCTGAGAGAGGGGGGGAAGTCTGGTGTGTTTACAGAAGAGAGGGACTGAGTGTGTCTGAGAAATGGACAGAAGGAGGCGAGAGGCGAGTTGGATGTGCTGGCCACTGTCCTACTAAATCACATCAGACAGCAAAGGTGACTGTCAGTGTGTCTGAGTGTGTGCGTGTGCGTAGTGGTTTGTCTATATAGAAGACCTCACTAATATAGCTTCTAAAGTCTGTGTAGAAGTGTTTGTGAATAAGTTTGACTTTACTACTGGTATGCTTGTCCCATACCTTTAAGAATGTCCAAATATAGTAAAACTTAAAAAACCAACATTAAAAATGGTCTTCACTAGTAAAAAGTCTCATAAATTGTGTTGTACTATGCATATACTGTACTGATGTGCACAGGTTGTTTTCAGGTAAGATTAGGGGATAGAAAATATAATTTGCCTGGTATGAAACAAAACATTTTATCTGACATTACATTTTGATCATTAGAATATCTCTGCAGATATTCTTCTGTGTTTCTGTTTAACACTGTATAATATTGTATTAAAATATAAGTATTATAATAAAAATACATAACAGTATCCTAAAGCACATTCGTGTAACAGCTGAGTTACACAAACTTGTAGTTCTGTAGTATTCTCATGATCTGTAATATCTCAGGAGCATTTTCAGACAAAGCCTTCACACCTTTTCATCTTCTTTAGTATTTTAGGCTGATGTAATGTAAAAGAGGGATAGAATAAAAATGTAGGTAAGCTCAGCAGCTTGTGATATGTGGATGTGGTAGAACTTTCACTATTCAGCTGTCACATGTTAATCACCAGCTTAATATTGGAAGCAGTCACCTCAGTCAGAGCTCAGGATTAAAGACTTGAAAGGTCTGTGTCATTGGACGCAATGCTGCATCCAGCCAAAGCCTTTGATCTTTGCCTGGTGTGCATTTCTGGGTGTGCATGTGCTTTGTGTGTGTGTCACTTAGAACTTCATTTCTATTGAATAAACTTTTAGTGCCATAGGCTGCACTGGTTTTATTTTAACACACCCACGCAGCTTTGTTCCATAGAAACTTGAGAATATTGTTCAGTGACCTGAACAGATTACCACAGTCCAATTGTGTTATTTGAGAAACCTGATTAAACTAGCTTCACAGCATGTTTGGTACAGTTTAACCTGATCATCTTCCAGCCTAACCATGACATCAGCACTAACTAGTCATTTCTGTACCTTTCTTAATGTTTTGGTTTTGTTTTGCTTGTTTTACAGACTGAACCCTTGAAAGAGGAAAGAAGACTGTTAAACTTTTTGTAAGAAGAGTTAAACACCTGCATTTGGGTGCCAGTGAAGAGGGTCTCAAAAGACAGTGTGGGTGATTTCCTGCTTCCTTGAGGGGAGGGGTGGGTGGGTGTAGCACCTGTTGTACTCACCCCTCCTTGTCACACTGCTGAGGCTGAAGATGATGACCCACGCATGGTTGCTTTTTTTGCTGTTGGTGTCTGTTCTGTCCACTATGTGGGGTTACCCTTTTAGACCCCCACTAGACCTGGATGTGACCCCCAGAACTACAGTCCTCTCTAATGGTATGACCCACGTCGATGTAAAGATCATTCATTCATTCAGCCAAGTGATAAAAGCACAGAACTTTAGTTAGAAATAGATTATTCTATTCTAAGTAGTTTATCTATGCTTTTCTAGCTTTACAAGTATTTGTTACCACAGTATAGTTCAAAGTATAATACCACAATTTAAACATCTGACACCTTCACTGTACCATGGTGCTGAACTTTTTGTAAGTTACATTTGAAGCCATCTATGTACCTTAAAAACAAAATGACCTTTTCACACATATTCATTTAAAATGTACAGTCTTTTCCAGAAATGTAGACCAAAAGGTTTGATTCCTTGTATGTGGGCATGTAAAATCTTCTGTCCAATTAAATGCTTTCTAGAATATTATTGTAACCTTCGCCCGGCAGTTATACAACTTTCCACTGTTCACCAACAGAAAGTAGTAAATCATGGTTTGTGGCAGTGATATAAACTAAAGTCTGTTGGCTATTTACAAAAAGAAACAAGCCCTTTGATACACCCTGACCAAACATCTTACGTCATACACAGGAAAGCAAACTGTGCTCTGCTAACAATTTCATAAGGGTTAATTTTTCAAGTAAAGGAAAAGATCCACTCTAGCTAACAAAGAATGTTCTCAGAACATTGACTAATGTTCTGTCCTCTCAAAGTTATCAAAATATTATTGCATTAACAGCATTAACATTTAATGCTTTTGTTATTTAAAAAAATGTTAGGGAAACATTATCACAACCTAAAATTGTTAGCAGAAGAGCAGCTCTGTTCTAAAATGAGGGGGGTGGGGGGCATGCACAGACTGTTTATGATTTTGCACTTAATCATTCACATGTAAGCAGTCCTCTGTCAGACTCATTTAGATGACCAGGCACATGCCAGCTTGAATTTTGTATCTCTTTGCTGTTGAACAATGATCCAGCCCAAGGTTTCCTTTATCTCCCATGTTAAATTACACAAGCATCGAGAGGGTAGAGGGCTAAGAGGACTGAAGCCTGTTTAGTTTAAAAACACAGCGAGAGAGCAACAGGTTCACTTTTCAAGACTGTCCTATTTTATCAGTGACCTTACGTAGAAGTTCTGCAGCAGATTTACATTACAAAATAACATTCACAGGCAAGTTACTTTGTGTTACAGTGTATATAATTTTCTAATTTTACTAACTTCTAATTATTTTATTACTCCAAAAAAGTAGCATTAGCTTTTTATGGAATGTTGTTACTTAGTTTTCTGTTATTTTTCTCACCATCATTTGCCTGAGATTTTCTCATCCAGTACAGTAGCACTATGCTTGGTCTGCAGGTGTTTCATTAATATGTAGTATTTTTTGTTGTACACATGTGTTTGCCTCCCTGACATTTACCTGCAAAGAGTTAAACCCCATAGTCATTGCAATGTGTGCAAGCAGTGTAAGCAGTGTGGCACACACTGCGTAGGCCTCAGTGACCTTATGGGGTTTTATGAGATGACCACTGTCCTGTCCTACCAGCGCTATTAACATACATTTACATTCAAAGTAACATAAAGTGCAATTTTGTATGCATCAGTCTATGTTTGCTGGGCATCACGTGGCCTCAGGGCCTTGCAAGGCCATAATCCATACTTGCACACTGAATTTTTACAGATCTTTTTATCAAGTTACTTAGCAACTTCTACTAGACATAGAAAAATCAATGAGCTCATCTCATCCCACCCCTAATCATTTTATTTAGCATCATTGCGTAAGCATGAGCTCAGATTAAAACTGTGAGAAGAAAATTAAATGTCAATTACCTCTGAGTTACTGTCTGAATCTGCTCAGTGGCAGATAAGAGAGAATTAGAGGAAGAAACCGAAAGCATTAAAAAGGTGTTAAAGGAGAATAAACAGGTACTCTTATTTTATTTATTTATTTATTTATTGAGGGGTCCGATAGAAAGCAAAACACAATTTTAACTGCTTTACTGTGTTCGAGGTGTAAGGCAGGTCTTATACATTCTTTGATTTGCATTTGGACTCAAATCCCAGCCTACGATATGCCTTTTCATTGCATGTTAGAGGATCTTTGAGTCACCTATGGTCATACATCATCTTGCTGAAAAACCTCTTAAACCCCACAATCACTGTTCTCTGTAATGTGTTAATCATTAATGAGTTCAGAAAACTCTGTACTTTATATCCTAGAAAACCTCGGAGACATGAGCCAGAGCTGAGATAGTGACAAACTTCCTGAGGGAGTGTGTAATGTAAATTATAGTCACACTGTATGTATTGTACTCCTCAAAGACTCTGTGCACACTCATAATGATCATGTCAAAATTCAAAGCTCATACTGAACTTGAACTGAACATGAAGCAACTGGTTGAAACTTGATAATAAACACTATGTTCCACAGTGGTTCTCAGGAGACCTTCACTTGCTTATTTAGTAAACACACAGTCTGTCTCTCTCTCTCTCTCTCTCTCTCTCTCTCTCTCTTCTCTCTCTCCCTCACACTCACATACACAGAACAAGGGGCCCCTGGGAAGATGCTGTGAATCATGTTGGGAATTTCAGATTGATTAGTTAATCAGCAGTGGCAGCTCTTCAGTTTGTGGGAGGGGTGTGTGTGCAGGTAGGTTGGGAGGGTCCTTGTTAAATGTACTACTGTAATGTCAGTCATACAAGTCTGTGGGGATGTTAGCCATTTACTGTGTGAATGCTCAATTGCATATATTAGCATTTTGCATATATTTAAAAACACCACAATAAAAAACTGTGGTGTTTACACACAACCATGAGCATCGTCTGCTGGCAGTGGATAAAAAGTTGATGAGCTATTCTTATAGTGGGTGAGTCATTTTTGAGGGCTACTCCCTCAACTTACCTGTCACACATGGTTTTGTCATCTTAAAAAACATTCATACAACATTTGTTGTTTGTTGTTGTTGGGCCGGTATAATAATTCTGAACTGGTATAATGTCATGGATACTGAAGCTTGAAGCCAAAACTAATTCCTGTAAATAAACCCATTGTCTGTATGTGGACTACTCCAGTGTTTGAATGACCTCTGTCAGTTCCTTATAAGATCCCATGACCACGTTGAACAGACACGTTTGTGCAGCTTAAGAATCCTGAGGAGTTCTATTTGAGCATTCAGAAAAACAAGAAATTCCGGTTTTGCAAAGAAAACCAAGAAATTTTCCGGCCAATAATAGCGTGCTTAAGTTCAGAGGGCTGTGCTCCTCGTGTCTGAGAATGGAAAGCACGCCTAGGTCGTGTGGTTTGTCAGTCAGGTTGCTGGTCTGGTTGGGATGGGTGTCAGTCTGTTCTGGGCTGGTGCCATTTTAAACCATCATATGATATTTTTTTAAAGTACAAAGCCTGTCTGCTCAACCCAAAACTGGTATATTGCGAAGGTCTCTGTGCTCACGTAACATCAGTTCTGTTTAAATAACCTTGGCTTGTATTTTGTTTACGATTTTGAACTGCGGTTTGTGTAATAGTTGAATTGCTTGTTGCAAAGTACAACCAATATGTGACATGTCTGTAATGTAAATGAAGTGCATCATGCATAAATGTCCATGTGTTTGTTACTGTGTGCATAATGCCTTCTGTGATCAGATGTCTTTTACATTGGCACACTAATAATCTGTGCATGTCCCTACCCGGTTCTGCTCTGTTGGGCGTTAGATTGCTGCTGTGCTACTGCAAGCTAACACTGCCCACTGCAGAGTGAAGGTCAGGGCAAACTAATTGCTGGGAGACTGTGGGAAACTCATTGTGATGTGAAACGATGTGTTTGAGTGGATCAATCTGTTAACGTTATGTTGGTCCTGCCCAGCTGACTGGCTCGGTGCTTGCAAAGATATTACTAAAAGATGACAGCAGTAGAGAGACTAGAGAGTAAATGATTCTGCTTTTTAACCTTGTGCCAGAGGATTATATTTAAAGCTTTCCTTAAGGCCCATTAATGGATTTGATCAATTAAATTCTTTCTTCCGGTCCCATGACCTCTTGCTTGTTCATTGTTTTTTGATGAAACCTTTTATTTTATGTTATCTGTAGCAGGGCTCTAACCACCATAATAATTATGGGAGCAATATTTAATTTAAATCTTAAAGGTACAGCGTGTAATTTTTATTGTAAAACATGCATTTCTAATATCCCAACTTAATATGCAGAGACACCTTGAAGCAATCTATTGTTATAAAGTGTTACAGAGTGCATCTTATCCCGACCAGCCCAACGTGGCTATTGAACATTGGGTCTGATGACAAAATTTAGACAGCTATTTCTTTCACAATATTCCTTATTTACTATTCCTACCACAATGAACACACACACACACAAACATGCATAACAGAAAATGGGACTGCTCAAGTGAGCATTAAAGGGAGGTTTAATCAAGTGTATTGAGCATGTGTGTGTGTGTGTGTACACAAGGAAATGTAAAAGATTCTGCATGTTGGCGAAAACAGCGCTGTGTCAGCAGGGAGTCAGATGGCACCTAAATTATTCTCTTTCTGTCTCTGTTGCTCTGCCTGAAGCTGACTCCCCTTTGCCTCTGCTTAGCTTTATTTGTCAGCTCCATTGCGCTGTCGAATCCTTAGTCCTCACTCAGATCTGGCTGGGCTGCATAACCTGTCCTTTCCCTGCATGCAATCCTGTCACACCTGCCTACTTGTGAAGACGTGTCCTGTGATGTGTGTTGATGCTCTAAAACATTGTGCTTTTTTTGCAATACGCAAACAGGGAACTGGAAAAGTTTGTATGTGTGTCAGTGTGCATGTACTCAGCTTGTGTATTCTACCTTCTACACTTAAGAAACTAGTGCTAATTATTTTTTAGTACTTGAAGTAGTAGGGCACACATATGATTCATTTAAGAGTTCACCACAGCAGGAGCTGGGTTGCCTTGCCACCTCTGCGGAGTGTGTTACATCATGGAACTTGTAACATAAACAACAGGCTAATGACCCCTTGCTAAATCCTTGCCCTCTTTGGTTACTGTTGCTAGGTCTGACAAGCTTTCCTATTAGATCATGTTCTATATCAATCATAAAGCGAGAAGCATTTGGTTGGATATAAAAAATGGATAAAATACTGAAATACATAATAAAATATTTAGATTTAATGTCTTAAAGATTGACTCACTGACTCAAAAGCATGTCTTCAACACCAGTCACTCACAGCTTTAGTGATGTGTTTTTGGATCACATTTACTGTAAGGTTTAACTGGTATGTCCTGTGTGTTAAAGGACTGTTGGGCTGCAGGCGTTTCAGAGGCTTGACACTGAACTATAGTTTATTGCTGTTGGAGGAGGAAGCAGGCATGCTGTACGTGGGAGCTAGAGGGGCTTTATATGCCCTGCAGGCTACTGACATCTCCAGCAGCTCCCTACAGACCGTACGTACTGACAAACACATCACCACTTAATTACACTTCTGCCAGGTATTAAGATTCACAAGTCTATTTTTATTCTGCTGTTTCTCCACAGTTTTTTCCAGTTAATGCTGCACTAACTGTTACATTTATTCATTTTTGCACATCGTTTCAGTGTGCTGTCTAGTTTTGGGTTTTATAAATTTTAGGATAAATTAAGGAAATTTGAATTTAACATTTTTGAAATCAGCCAGTGATTTACAGAATGTTCTGCCTTTCACTCTTAAGCATCCATGATGCCGTCATCATAATATTTGCATATTGAATTACTATAGACCCTTTTGCATTTATTTAGAAAATGCAAATCTAGCATACTTTGTTTTGATATTTTCTCTAGAAAAGATCATTTATTATACTTCACTTCAGGCCAGTGGGAGCCCAAGGCTATTAACTGATCTTGAACCGTAAGCCCGAAAGGGATCTGCTTTCCCACCATCGGGCCAATACCTGCAGGTGTATGCCACAATGGTATAAGTGTCACACAGGTGTATGGTTACATACTTGCACCTAGAAGCTGCAGATACTTTGAAAAGGGCAGGACTCATTAGGGCAGTCACGTTGTGCTATCATATACACTGCGTCTATTTTGCAGTTTTTTGGACCTGCAGTTCTGGCCTCAGCAAACACTTATTCCCGAAAGCTCAGGTGACTTACTTAACTATGTTTGACATTGACACTGCCACATTCTCCAGCTGGCCTTTCTTGGCCCTAGGATAAGCCTAAGAAAGACCCTAAAGTGCCAATGGGAAAGCAACCAGCTCTGGCATGCTCAAGCTCGCCCTCAATTGGCCCTATAGTGGAAACACAGCTACTGCAAAATAAGTTGATTTTCTAAGAAAATGTTTTAACCCATCCAAACAGTTCAAGAATTCTTGTTAATCTTGTACTTGGACAGATTGACTGGGAGGCATCAGATGATCAGAAGCAACAATGCTTGAACAAAGGAAGAGATAACAAGGTTGGTTAAGTCTCCATCTATTGTATTATAACTCAATCTCTTCTTCAGTTAACTGACCTAGACTTACTCATCCACACAGACTGAATGCTACAACCACATACGATTCCTGCAGAGGTTCAACAGCACACACTTGTACACTTGTGGTACACATGCATTCAGCCCTCTGTGTGCATACATTGTAAGTAACTGTAATGCTGTAAAGCTTAACACCCAGTGTTTTACTTTGTATCTTAACCTTCAGAGGTTGGGCAGGTAAAATGACTGTGTTATGTTCTGTTAGGATGAGAGGGAGTTTAAGATCTCATCGGCCTTCGAGGAAGGGCGAGAGAAATGTCCGTATGACCCCACCAAGGGCTACACAGGCCTTCTGATTGGTATGTTATCCCGGAATAATTTAGTGACTTCCATTTAGTTCTTAAGATTCATTTTTTATAATTTTGAGGATATTAAAATATGATTGTATATTTTGGACTTTTGTTTTGTATTAGATCAGCAGATGTACACTGCATCTCAATATGAATTCCGGAGTTTTCCAGATATTCGACGCAACTCTCCAAGTCCCACATTGAAAACAGAAGAGGCTCCCACTCAGTGGCTGCAGGGTTAGTTTACCACAGCACAAATATTTCAAGCCACACCATTAACATTACATTATTGTAGTGACACGATGAATGATATTAAATGTTTGGTTGTCTCGTATCATAGTGTGCTGCTAGGTTCGCTGTATTCATCTTGTTTTTTCCTAACTTTTTTCTCATTGTTGTGGTGATTATCTAATTTATAATATAGTATGTTAGTATATTAATAGTATATTAATTTAGAAAAAGATGCTAAATCACTATAGTCATCTCAGACTTCACTGTATTTGTTTACAAAGCTAAAGTTAAACTTTGCAAAGCTAACTAAACTAAAAGTAACTGACTAACAGTAGCGTCCGTGTTCTCTTCTGCAGAGGCTGATTTTGTGGGCTCAGCACTGGTGAGAGAGAGTGTAAGCAGTTCCATGGGAGATGATGATAAGATCTACTTCTTCTTCACAGAGAAGAGTCAAGAGCTCAGTCCATACTTCAGCCACACCAGAGTAGCACGAGTCGCCCGTGTATGCAAGGTACAAGTCTACAGACTTCATCCCACTCATTACTCGACTGCTCTTCTTCATGTGCATCTTAAGGGAACAGTTTACCCAAAAATTAAAATCTGTGAGGTCATTTAAAACCTGTATGCTGGTATTGTTTTTAAAATAACACAAAAGGAATGTAAACTATTAATGCAGCTCTTTTCCAAAGAAAGATTATGAGTGAATATAAACTTAAATTTGGGTCTACTCACCACATATTGCTAACTAGGCTTGTATTGTTTCAGAGGATTTGAAATATGGCACATAAGTCATTTGCAGTAATATTATGTTGTTTATTTGTCCTTTTTTAAATGTAACCATGACATTTTTTTATTACAATGACAGAAAATGATGACAGAATTGGTATTAGTTTGGGTGAAATATTATTACTTTAAAGTGTTTTAATTAAAGTGTTTAAAATGAATTGAAAGTAGGTAGGTAGAACGAAATCCAGCATGTGGTAAATGCTTTGCATAAAGTACAAGACTAATTGTAATCTCTTCCATAGGGGATGTAGAAGCAACAGTTACAATAGTTGTATAGTAATATTATCCTCTTATCCTACAGAAAGACTGTCCAACTAAAAAGATTTGATCAACTAAAACTACCACAAACACAAAAATGCTTCATGAGAGTGTTTCATTCTCAGCAGTGTAAGGGCTGTGCCCTCAGAATGCTCTTTTATTTGAAGTGTGCTTTTCTGCAAGTTTCATAGTAACATTTTACAGCAGCATTGTTGCCAGGCATCTCTTTCTAATCGCTACATTCCTGTGAGATCACATTCTGTCTCACCTCTCAACCTCCCACCTCTGAATCAGTTCAGCTCTACACACTCAGATCAAAGTGGCAATCGAAATGTCTGCAGCCTCACATCTCTAGACTGCTACTCCACAGTGTTTATTTACCCTCTGATATTTCTTTCCATGCACATTCAGTGTGTTGCACACTGGTCAGTGTGTATGAGTGACTGCAGTGACCTCAACTGCTGCACTTTATAGTGTCCCAGACATAGGGGATGAGCTTTTAAAGAAACAGTGCACCCAAAAATGAAAAGATATTAAAGGGTTAGAACAACATAATATATAATAATTTAAAATGTAGATCCTTCAAATATTGTTATTATGTTGATTCATGTTGATTCAGGCTGGCACTGATGATCTCGTGGAACAGGCTGTGTGGACTGAGGGCAAAAATTCTTGGCTTCTCTGTAGTAGTTTACACAGTGGGGTCACCTTAATGAGTAGATTATTGTTCATTATCCACATGCTAGTGTCATTAAATGTTGCTAAACACACTTGTGACATTGAGTTGTGGGAAAACCCACAGACACAGACACAACTTTTTATAGTTACTATCTAAAAAAGTACTAATTTCTTTAGAAATAACTTATTTACAATATTTAAATATACAAATAGATCTGTGATACCCAAGTGCATTTTCATAGCAGTGCCAGATCACTGAGATTTGGTTTCATATAACCACACATCTGTGCTTGAATTCCGCCATCTGACTGGATGACATCATATGTCATATAGTGAAGGGCCAGTTTCCTCTTCGGGATGTTGAATTACAGGCTATTACAGTAAAGTATCAGTGTTAATACTGACAACCAGGAACTGGAGAAACCAGGATTTGCTGTAAGAAGCTATGGAGTCCAAGTCATTCCTTCATTAAGATTTATTTTCCTATTGGGATGCAGCATGGAAATTCACTTTATCCCTTTGACATTATAGGGGATTCTCTTACATACAAAAAATTCCCATCTAATTCAGCCCATTTCCCATTCTCATATTCACATGGCCATCAGCCATGCCAAAATACAAATTGTTAAAAGTGTCTAATTCTAATACTGTTAACTGTTAGCAAAACAAAATTGCACTTTTTATCTGCAATGTTGTGAAAGTGAATAGGGTAGTCCCACAAATTGTGAATCCTTGTTCTTAATACCAGAATGTCTCCAGAAGTAGCCATCAAATTAGAACAAAATACAACAATCTGTAAGCTCAGTACTTGAGAACAGACTTTGTTTTTCAGACTTATGATTAACATTTAAGTTATACGTTAACACAATTAATATGCTGTCAGGCAATAAAAGCACAGATGACATATTTTTCCAGAATGTTTCACCCTCATGTTTTTATTGTTTACTTTGTTAATAGTTAAAGGAACCCTAAATCTGCTGTTGCTTCTTAAGGTTTTTATACTTCTGTCTTATAGAGTGACAGAGGAGGTCTTCTCACCCTACAGAAGAAGTGGACCTCTTTCCTGAAGGCACGGCTGGTGTGTTCTTTACCTGACTATGAATTTCACTTCAATGTGCTGAGGAGTGTGTTTCTTCTGGACGGTGCTAGCCCTCAGGACTCTGTTCTCTATGGAATCTTTGGCTTAGAATGGTAAGGGTCAAAATCAGTTTGATTACTGGCCTTCCGAGGTTTATTTTTTATGTAAGGTCATTTATTATTTAAGCTGTAAGGTTCTTACTGCTTACTACCATTCTTCCATTAGAAGACAGTCCCTGACCTCTAACAGTATATTGCTATAAAAAAGCACTATGGGTGCAGTACAGTGATAAAAATAGTAGCTTGGGTTTATCATGAATAAACCACAGATATTGACCAATCAGCATTAACCATCAGAACAATACATTTTATAAACGTTTCTGGATTAACTTGATTCTGAGCTTGAATTGTGGGTGTCCATTATGTTCATTAGATTCTGTCTTTATTGGCATAAGTATCTTACCTAATTATTACACATAATCTGCTGTGATCTCAGGATGAACTCTTGAATGAATTGGCCAGACACTTGATATAGAAGCAAACCATGTTTCTTGAATTATCCTGGTAGTTTTGTATGGAAGATGAAAGTGTTATACTGGCGTGCAGGCAAATGATTCCCCAGTCAATACCGATTAAGAGATTCTGCCAGAGAGCATTGTGTCTTTCTGCTGTGACTATTGGGTTGTTGAATGGATTTGCTGCTTAGTCCGTCAATTCATAAGTTCATCTGTCGGCCTGGACACACTCCTTCCTTTGGCTTGCTATGGCTGCTACAGTTGAAGCAACAGCATTTACAGTCTACCAGTATCATCAGAATGAAAATCGCTGACACGTCCCCTTGCAGCCTGGAGCACAAGGCATGTTTTATTCATAAGCAGGTTACATTCTCCCAGAAGATTAGAGAATGTGCACCATACTTGCTTCGGAATTTGAGCCAGGCTTTGTTTCCCAATTGATAAAACTGTTAAATGTAAAGTTTGCGACATTTGCCAATTTTTTATGCAAATTTGAAGTAGGGATTGTCACATTCGATTTGAGTTTGACTGGTTTATCTACATTTTTTCTAACTGTTTATTATCTTTATATTTTCAGTGGCTGTGATTTAATTAGCATGCTGAGACTGTGTGCTAGGCTTTAATAGTTAGACAGTTTTCATGGTAAAATCCTTTCGAAAGAGTATTTAAATTAATCCCCTTTTTATGACACCACTGCTACATCCAGTACTGTGCAAAAGTCTTGGTCATTTTCACCTAAAAATGGTTTAAAGCCAGTTATTTATATCTTTTGCTCTAGTCTGACAGGTGTAAATATCAGTTTACATTTCCAAACATTCCTTTTGCCATTCATTGTTATAATCCAATGAGATTTTTGTATGCACAGTCTAACAACAGTCGGTGCTCCACACAGAGATCTGATCTAACCATAAAGTTTGTCTGTGCTTACATGAAGAAACAGAAACAACCAAGACAGACTAAATCCAGAAAATACTATAACATGCCTAAGACTTTTGCATAATACTGTTCATTTATGTAATAAGTCCTTGGTCACTGCGCTACACCGTACGCTCTTTTGGTTTTGAGTGTTCCATCACAAGCATTGTGTTTGTTCTAGCTAAATACAGGAACACGTTTTACATAAATGCCTCTGTGAAGTGCACCTGGTCACCAGCCTGAATAAACAGGGATAGTTCACCCAAAAACATATTATTAACCCCAAAAAGTGTATTATTCACTAACCATCATGTTGTTCTGAGCCCATATGATTTCCTTTTTCTTCCTTGGAACACAAACAAACAGATGTCAGGCAGAATGTTAGTCCCCTTTCACTTTTCATTTTATGGAAAAAAGCAGCATCAACATTATTCAGAATTCCTGTCCTTGGAATAAAGTCATACAGATTTAAAACAATAGCAGGTTAAATAATAACAAAGTTTCCATGTGAACTATCCCTTTATGTCCGATTACTCTGCCTGTCATTTCGATTTTACATATATGCCATTTTGCACATCCCTGTTTTGAAGCTTGACCGCATTTCTGCCTTCATCAGCATGGTTTTGAGTGTTTGTTTTTGTTTGTTGACTTTTACACATTTCTTTAGAGCTGAACTGTTTGTAGCACATAGGTCACACACACCTTGATGCATTATGTCTAGTTGCTGTTTTGACGTGGTAGTCTTGCCGCCCTGCTGAAGGTGGTTCTGATGAGCTGCCAGCCGATCAATCTGTGGGCTGTGGCTGCCTGAGGCGCAAACCGCAAGCATATGAATAATTGTGTGATGAATGACAGGACAGGGAAGACCATAATGTCTGCTGTGTCAGAAAATGATTAGCAGGTAGAAGAGAGAGTGAAACAGGGAGAGACGATTAAAATGAGTGTCAGCTGAGCTCTAATGACCTGTTCATGTTGACCTTTGCAACTGGAGGCTAAACAACTGTGATGTCACCATGTCATCAGATCGGGTGTAAAGTTTACGTCTGTGAGGGTGTTTGTTTTCCAAATCTGAATTAGGCAAATCTGAATCATGCACAGAGTCTCCAGTAGAAGGTCTTTTTCCTTAAAGGGGAAGTTTACCTAAAAATCTGCTCACCCTTATGTTGTTCAGAACAAAGATTTTCTTTTCTGTTACAAAAAGCAGTTACAAAAACAAGATTTGTGAAGTATCTTATGCTACAAAAGTGAATCAAAAATTGCTGTTAAGCTGTATAAATGGGGTCCTTATGATTCATGCACTGTAATGCAAGTATTCCAAAGATAACTGTGTGAGGAACAAACCAAAATTTAAGTCATTATTTGCTGAAAATCTCATATGGACTACATTTTGTTGTAACTATCAAAGATTTACTGTCCCGTTATTGTTTAGTAGTCAATGTATACTAAAACAACAGCTTGAATATTTTGTCAGAGATTGTGTTCCATTGAAAAAAGCATGAGTTGTATCTATGGTGATTTTCACATGAACTAGATTGAAAACTTATTTTTTCTTCAGTGTTGTGTCTTTTCCATCTTTTTAAATTCCCTTCTAATAAGTTCCCTCTTTCACAAGGTACTCATCTCATGAAAAGCTGTTCCCTGTCTTTGTTCCCTGTCTTCACCCACTCTCTGTCATCCTTCACCTCTCTAACACACTTTATGATACATTTATAATCTATTTTTTGGTGTTACCATGGTTACACAGTGGGCTTATGGGGGTTTTATGCCAGCATGCCAAGACCTTGACAAACAAAGCATGCAGTACAGGCTAAAAATGCTCTTTGGCTAATAAACCCAAGAGTATCCACTGGAAACTGAATCAGGTGCACACCTATTCTGATTCACTATTGTCCTGAATGCACCTTCTATTCACAACTTCTCTTTGTGCTCTACTGAAATATATCCTGAAGAAATGTCTGAATGTGGGTGTTCATTGGGCTGAATGTTTCACTTGACGTCATGTTGGATTGAATTTCAACTTTTGTACTAAGGCTTTGAAAGAGGACTAACCAGTTCTTTTTTCAGGAAAAATTTAAAAGCTTCTGCTATCTGCCACTACTCCACTTCGGACATCCAGTGGGCCTTTGAGGGGCCTTACATGGAGAGCAAGGAGGACTCAAGCTCCAAATGGACCCAGTACACAGGAAAGGTGCCAGAACCACGACCTGGCTCGGTAAGGCCGACAACTGCTATACAGGATTAGATTGCCAGTTTCATGTTACACTGAACTGATTATCCTCATCTAACTGGAACTTTACCTGCTGGCTCACTCCTACGGTTAAGCACAAGTCAGCAGTTTGTAGGTGGAGCAGCTGAAGTTCTCTAATCGCTGTACACACAAGTCTCTGTATCAAAGAACACAGTCAGGTGCAGATAGAGTGTCGACCTGGTTTCCTCCAGAAATCAGATTCTGATGTGCAATTTTATAGAGTGCACCCAGTGAAAGAAGCTTATTTCATCAAAGCCTATTGCCATGGAGATTAGAAGCAGGCAGAAAATCTTTGCTGATTGGCTGCAGTAAGAGTTTTAATCTGCAACATTTCTGATAAGTGGGTCTGTATGCTTTTGAGGGTTTATATTTAATTTAATGCAGCTTTAATTGATGTTTGGAAGTTTCTAGAAATTAAAAGAAGTATTTTGTTTGGTCTATTTTAGATTTGGTGAAAAATAATATGCTGGCTTAGCTAGTATGAGTCCTTTGTGAATGCTTAAACAATGTCTGTCAGATAAATGAAATGGAACTTAAATACTGTAATTTTATATGCCCTGCACTGTTTGTCTTTAAGATCTGCTTAAAGCTGTTAAAGTATGGCAGCATTTAGGTGTTATTTGCTCATACATTCCAGTGCATCACAGATCAACTTAGAGCGAGAGGCGTCAACTCATCCACCAACCTGCCAGATGATGTACTTCACTTTGTCCGTCGCCATCCGCTCATGTACAGGCAGATCCTCCCACAAGGGCAACGCCCCCTGCTGTTTAGGAGGAATGTGGACTACACTAAAATTGCCATACACAGAGTGGCTGGTCTAGATGGGCAAATATACCACATGCTCTTCATTGGGACAGGTGTGTTACAATTAATTTCCATTAAACGTTTTTGCGTTTTATAACGAAATATCAAAACAACTGGCATTCATTTCAACTAAATATTGCACAACCACACCTTGTATGCAAAAACAGTCACAAAAAGAAGTTTGTTAGATCAATAATAAGAAAAAATGTTCAAAATTGAGTGGTATGAGGGCACTTTTTGTTAAAATATACTGTTTTGTTATATATTTTGTTTTGTTATATATTTTGTTTTGTTAAGTATTAACACTATTTGTTAAAATATTTAAAAACAACAGCTTAGAAAAGTGAAGTTATTTCTAAGCAAAGGACTAGTGTAATTTGTTTGCAGATGCCCCTGACTTTAATACCTTGTCTTATCTAATGCAATGATATTCATACATAGAAACAGTATATTAATGAAAGCATTTTTGTACCCATATGCATATAATGTGTTCGGTGATCCTGCAGATGAAGGTTGGCTCCAGCGGGCTGTAAAGGTTAATGATCAACTGCACATCATTGAGGAGCTTCAACTTTTTGAGGAACCACAGCCAGTGGACAGTATTGTCATCTCTGAGAAACAGGTGAGATATCTGTACATTGTGGAACAGCTGAATGAAACAAAAACATCTCTGCAGTTCCTTGTCACCTTTGTGACTACAGTTTTTTGCGGTGCCATAATTTTACATAATGGCATCATAAATCTTATTGCCCACTTACTAAAATTTTCATTGACAGATGAGTGTGTATGTGGGTTCTCCCACCTCAGTGGTGCAGCTGCCTTTATCCACATGCAAAAGATATTCCTCCTGCTTCGAATGCGTGATGGCACGTGATCCTTTCTGTGCCTGGGATGGACTGGAGTGCGTGGAGATTACATCACACAACATCAGGTATGCTTGTATGGTTCTGAATACTGGGTGTCTCTGCTGTACCATTGTGATGGACATCATATCTCAAAGTCAGTGCTCTTTGGTGAGTAATGGAGCACACAGCTTGGTTTTGTTGATGTTTACGTCAGAAGTATCCGCTTGCGATGCTTCTTGCATCAGAGTCTAAATCTATACAGTAGAATCATGTAGCCACCTGCAGTCAAAAGTAGCTGGTGAACTTTAATATTTGAAATATAAATATCTTTTCTCTGTCTGTAGAGCCAATCTGACGCAGGATATTGTGAATGGAAACAAGGGCTGTGATGAGTCTACAGCAGATGGTATGAACACATTTGTTGTTAGTCAGCGTTGAGGTGATGCTATTTTAATCAGTGTAGTCAATCGCTTCATTTCTCATTGAGTCATGGCTAATGGTACATGTTAAATGATGTGGGTTGAGATGGGGTGGATATTATCTAAAGGTCTGAGTTGCTAATCTAAAGTTGCAGTTTAAGTCCCAATTAGAAGATAATTCATTCATTCTATTATTATGCCATATAATAATAAACATTACAGTAGTTATCAATATTTTGTTTGTTTTATTTCCATATTGACCTTTATAAGTCAATCAACGGCTGGCAGCCCACAGCAATATATTTTTAATAATTTTTAATTTTAATTTAATAATTATTTTTAGAGTCTAGCTAGTTTTTGAATACAGTAATGCATCTAGGACTCAACCCTAACATGACTGGGAAAATGTCCTTATAATTGATGCAGTGCTCATAGATTTTGTGTGTCTCATCATTCTGACATAGATCTGGTGTTACATCGCTCTCGCTCTGTGATGATGGGCGATGACGTGCTGCTCCAGTGTGAGCTCAGCTCCAACCTGGCAACCCCTGAGTGGACACTGGATGGAAAGAAACTGCAGGGTTACGGGCTGAACTCGGGCTACCGCATTGGGACAGATGGCCTTCTGGTCATTGAGGCACGACCCTACCAGAGTGGTGACTACTGCTGCTTCGCCTCGGAGAACGGCGTTCACATACCTGTGGTGATTTACAGCTTAATCGTTCGCCAGGAGCCGCCCCCACCTCCACCTATAGAGCCAACACAGCCCCATATAACAACAGCAATCTACTGGACATCCCAGACTTCCCATGGTGACTCCTCTGAGAACTTCTATCCTACCCAGCTGTCTCCTCGCTTCGAGTTCCTGTCTCTGAGGAACATGGAGGCCATGTATCTTTCCCTGATCATAATATTAGGAGGCTTGTGTCTTGTTCTAACAACTGTCCTTCTTTATGTGGGATTTTGTTTACAAGGACGGAGGGGTAAATACACTGTACGGTCTGTGGCTCACGCCAAAAGAAAGCGATGTAACCACATGGAGCTGAAGACCATCTCTAGCCATTGCAATGGGAAAGCTGACACTCATGATGGTCTGCTGCAAATCGTTCCTGGGGAAGCTTCAAACTCACTTAATAATGATTTGCCTCCTGCTCCACCTCTCCCACCACCTACTTCAGAGCCGGAGTTTGTAAACGGGCTCTCTGCCACCTTGCCCAACGTCTTACGCAAGATGAATGGCAACAGTTATGTGTTACTCAGGCAGACTGATGGAGACACCACGTCTCCTCTCTATTACTCCTTCACAGAGGAGCTCAACAGAATCCTGGAGAAGAGGAAGCACACGCAGCTATGCAGTAAACCTGATGAGAGCTCAGTGTGACCTTTGAGAGCACAGCAGTAATGGTCCAGTCTGTGGAAGTGTGTGTTAACTGCAGGAGTCTCCTAAAGTTTTGAAGGGCAGGGTCATCATCTGACACCCACGCTTCACCCAGACTAACTGGGAATGCTAACGGAATGCTAATGATCGGACGATGCTCCTTTTATTGGAAGATAAACACAGTATTGCTGTTCCTTTAAAAGGAACAATTGCTTGTCCGTTTACATTTCAGATGTCGAGCTCTTGACTTTCAACACACTGAGAAATATTCACTGGTAACAAAATAGCACAGGCAGCAACACATACAATGGAAGTTCTACCTCAGCAGAATATGGCTCATATAACTCATATCAGCATGCTTCCATTAGTATTGGGGTTGGAGTTTAGGGGAATGTCCACGCAGGGACACAAAGCAGAAGGACGTTCAAAGCAGAAGTCTGTGTTGCTACTGGGGGAATCACAAAATGAAACTTTTAAAATCTGCTTTGAAGGACGTTAAAATACTTTAACAGACAACATAAAAATACCACAAAAGTGGTACGACTAACTAATGTCCATGCAAAGGCTTCACACCTGGACAAAGCAAGCAGCTTTAAAACACTGAATGTCATTACATAGGTCCTTTATTTTAATATATTCTCATTTATACCCAAACTGACCGTATGAGTTACAGCTTGTAATTAGAATTAAAATCAACAAGGATAACAGACCTTTGGAAATGCACTTAATGGTACTAATAGTGTAAAAAAAGCTTTTAGTAATAGTTTTGTAGGGGTGGGAAAGCGGGAAGATGACAGTATTAACCACTGAGATGCACTTTATAGAGCAGTAGCGTTCATTTCTGTAAAGTGCTGCTTATTTTGACAAAAACGAAAAGTACAAGGACATTTGTAAGAGACATTTGAGACTTTAATATTGTAACCATATAAAAAAAGTATATTGTACTTCTTTATTTAAATGCTGTGAAAGACTTTATAGTATGTGTAACTTAAAACCCTGAGAAATGGGCCACAGATTACACTTAACTCTGGATGTGTGTGTGGTTAAGATGTTCTGTATGTTCCCATTATACATGCACAGGAACTGACACAGTTCTTCGTTGGGCTTCATCAGAATTCCAGAATCATTGGCTGCTATGTTGCCATGGCAACCACAGAGCAAGGGTATATCTGATGCTGACCTTCTAAGATGATTTTTTTGACACAACCAATTATTACACCACATCTTATAGTCATACAGTCTTACAGTGTTATACAGTGATTGGAGAATTACAACAGCAAAACTTGGCTTGTAGTGCCAGTAAGTAAAAAACAAAATGTCTCTATTTGAGACATAATGAACAATGAGTGTTGTAACAGTAATATTATGGCTTTAATCATCCCTTCATGTCTAGTGAGAATTTTGTAAATGTTCACCCTGGAACCAGTCCAGTTTCAGACTGCCCAACAGTTGCGTGCAAAAGCATTTTGGCGTATCTCCCATTACATAAAGAGAACAGAGCACCTGGACCTATCTGTTTAGATCAGAATATGTAGATTCCAGTGAAGCTGAGTGGAGAACATTAAGGCCACATGTTCAGTACAGAGTTGAGATGAGCTTTGCTGATAGTGTACTTTGTTTTCCTCTCTGTCTTTTTCTCCTTTAATCTTGTGCTTGTGCTCATTGTTTCTGTCTTTTTGAATGATTCTGTCATGTTTAGTGGATTTAGGCCAATTTTTAGGCTTTTTTTACACAAAAGTTACACAAAAATAAATCTGTGATTTACTCATTGTTTTTGTGTTGTCCCAAAGCACATACTTGTTTAATTTTTTTAGATTAAAATAATTAAAACATGACAGAATTTTCATTTTTAGGTGAGCTGTTCTTTTAAAAACTGTACATCATGTTCCTCCATAGCCTTTTATTTTTTTTATCCACACTAACCAGTGTGTTCCTCATCACTTCCTCTCTCAATCCTTGTATTTCCATTTGACAAATGGCTTTCATGCCTTTGCATACATCTCCATTATATTCTTTAATAAGAGCCAAACAGATCTACATACACATCTGACCTCAGCACTCCCTGAGGGTCACAATCTGTGATTAGATGCTTGTTTACATGCAGCTCATATGGTCTGTGCCTGCAATATTTACATCCCGAGAGTCTTATATTCCTGTGAGAGGGGAACTTGTGTGAATTCTTCTAACATGCCAGGACAGGTTTGTGGATGAAATACATCACAACTATGGCCCTCATTGGGAATGATTTTACAGTGAGCTGGAGAGAAAGAGATTGACAGAGAACAAGTGAATGAGATCAAAAGAGAGCATGCATGGAAATAGTTTGGGAAATTATCATTAAGCCTTTAGGTTCTTGTTTGGGGCAACTCTACAAAGCGCTCAGAAAATACGAACCAAGAAAACAAATGATGGCTCAGAGTAGGCTGTGGTCAAATAGGCTTATGATGGTGTCTGTTTGTTGCCTTGGATAGCTTAAATACAACATTAAACAAACCTGTGCGTTTCTTTAGAAATCACAGATGTTAAGATGAACATGATCAGCTTCTGTATGATGCACATTAATATGAAGTGAAATAAATGGAACCAGAGAACATGAAAATATGGCATTATCAGTTCATACATTTCAGTCCTCTTTGCCAAGATCTTTAAAGCAAAATCCATTGTTGCTTTAGAACTAAGTATTTTATTATATGTGCAGAGTCACCATTGAGGTATATGGGAAAATTGTTATTAATTGAATGTTTCATTGTTTTGTTTTTGTACTATTACTTAAAACCATTTTCTGTTTTCAATATAACCTAAATATGTTATGAATAAATAAAACCATGTGCCCTGTACAGCTCAAGATAAAAGAAATGTTTCTGTTGTTTGGTTGTGATAATGGTTTTAACTTGGTCTCCTCAGTCATACCTTATTTCAACATTCCAACAGTATCATTTAAAAATTGTGTCTGTGAAAATATTTATTTTACAGCTTTGTACAGTTTGGGTATATTTATTTTACTATGTTTCAAAGTGGGATTTTATCATTTGTAGTCAGTTTATGGAGCATGGCTATGCATTTAGCTAATATGTCTATAATATGTCTATATCTAAGTATAGAAAATGAATTGCACCCAAATGATTAATATGTGCTAATATTTTCCATAACATTCTAAATAACAGGAACCCAAGACTGTATACTCCCTTCTTGTTTCCATGTTATATTGTTAAATGTACAGCAAAGCAGACTGCATCTCAGAGTCTCTTCAGTACACAGTTGTATGCCTCCTCGGCCGTGGGTAGAATTGTGTGGGCTGCTTCTAGAACTGCATTTATTGAAGCTGGTTAGACCTGTGACTGTCACCATAGTGAGAAAGACTGTTGGAATTTTATCAATTCACTAAAATGTTTAATTCTCTGCTGCTCTATAAGTGAGAAACCATCCTGGCTTCTGCTTGTTCAGACAGAGCCCAAGGTATATACTCGATGTGTATATCTTTTAATCCAAGGGTGTTATGTTTTCCTGTTTAATTAACACAGTAATACTACAGAGGCATAACTGCAGGGGATGCAGGGAAGTGTGAATCCATTGCTATTCAATATTTTTAACATTGGAAGTGTCTTTTGGTTTGTTTACATTTTACTTAGTTAATTCTATTAATAAACAGTGTTGAAGCCTCTGTTAGTTTTCCTTCTCATTTGCCATTGGTGTTACGCTAACTACCTGTGGAGATTTCAACAGGCATGTTTTATGTGCTTATTATGGAGTAAACATTCACTTAGCATGACTCATCTGTGTTGACGTGTAAAAGCTATAAAACAATAGAATATATAACAGCTCAAACCTGTCGATGCTATTTAAAGGCTGATAGAATAATTTGTTCTGCTTACTATTGACTTCAAATCTGCTGCAGGGAATGATTTAAAATATAGAAGCGCTCCAGCACATACCAGCCCATATTTTAAATATGAGAGGGGTTGGGTGGTGCTTTATTCATCAAGAGATCAGGATAGCCTCAAGGTTTTGTGTTGCTCTCATAAACAAGGGTGTGTGTTATTTTGGTGGTGATGAGTTATGTGCAATAATGAGCTAATAAGTCAATGGTACTGCTTTGATGAGACACCTACTGCAAAAACAGATAATAATCTGTCATGATCATATGCATGCAAGGAGATTTTATTGCTCAGTCAATTGTTTTGTTTGGACCTAGAGCCAAAGAGGATTATACAGTACAGGAGTGGGTGCAACCTAAAGACTGACTTGAATTCTAAAATCTACAACATCATAGTAAATCTGATGTCATGACAGCAGCAGGGTTATGTTGGTTATTATGTGGGTTATTGCCAGGTGGAATGATACAGGATAAGAGAAAGAGAGATAACCAGTGTTTGTACGTGAGAGTGTGTCCTGCTGGAGTCTCTATGGAAAGTATTTTATCAACACAAGTTATTCTGTACGGTTTTTACGGTTACATTTTATGCTTTTGTTAGTTGGCTTTGTTGATGAATGCCCCTTTAATTGACCTCATCCCTTACAAACTAAAGCACATAAGCCTCTGCCTCTGGAGATTTTTACCTAAACACAACAGATACCTGCATTTGTGCCCAGTTGCATTGATACTTGAGCTGTCCATATTGAATTCTGATCTCCTCAGCACTGCACATTTTAGATGTGTCCAGTATTTGATACACCCGGTTCTAGTCAGGTCGTGCAGTACTGTACTAATCATCTGCTGAGTTAATTCAAGTGTGTAAATAATGTTCAGGGCTGCGGAGACTCCAGAAACTCTTTAAACAGCTCTGTGATAGGACAAAAGGAGTCCAAACAGAGTCACTTGTGAAACATACTTTTCTGCACTGTTGTTTATTTGCTAGATGTCTTTTAGGTCACTTCCTTGTTTATGACTCACTGTTATGATTTCCAGCTGCATAACTGAGTTTTTGTGCGAGTGAGGCTGAGCTCATTTGTATGTCTGTTAAAGGTTAAACTCTAAAGTACTGATCCGTACTTGAAGTCAGTGTACTTTTAATTTATTCGATCTGCGTTCTGCATTCACCCTACCTAAGTAGAAATATCAGTTCAACTACACATGAGTGATCAGTGTCTAATTTGGGTTTTTAAAGGTACAAGCTGTGCAGCCTTGCAGAGGCAGGTGAAACAGACTCTAAAGGGGACCCTGCATACTTCAACTGTGGTACATACTGGTTACCAAGCAACCAAGGGATCTTCTTTAGATTTGTTCCTTACATGCCTAGGTACTGCTGTGAACTGTAGGTGGGGAAATGCAGGAGGGCAAGACTTTTATAAGCTCTCAGCTGGTATAGGACAATGGTAAATGTTTATTTTATTAGGTTTCCCTAACCATAGGTAGTCTTCGCATGGTGTAACTATATTTACATGTTAGTAAACCTATTTATTTTCTGTTAGTGCAGGCAATAAAGGGACAATAACAAATGATGGACAGCAATATATTTACTTTTACAACCAGAAAAAGGATTGCATGATTGAAAGCTAATCACCCATGCCTGCCAGTACAACACTTGTGTTGACACTTCTTTCTAAATCAAATATGTTGTTTGTTTTTACAGGCAACACCCTGAACCTGAGGAACAAGAACAGACTATTTACATAGAAATGTATCATTTTCCACAGCATGTAATTTTTCCTCTGTCATTTAGCAGCTACATACAGTATCTCTTTTCACAAAGTGTCAAAGTTGTGGCGCTACGTGGCGCTTGGTAAATATCTGTTATTATTCTCTGAAGATGATAGACGTACAAGATCGAATTTCAGCTGCCTTGAAAACATAAAGGGTTAGTATGAGTCCAGATAACGTCAGAGAAGTGTTATTGCGTTTCACACACAAACCATTAAAGCTCTCTTCCATTATTTCGCAATAGGACTTCAATGCCAGGATGAGACTCTCTCTCTCTCTCTCTCTCTCTCTCTCTCTCTCTCTCTCTCTCTCTCTCTCTCTGTGCGCTGATTTTTTTAAATTAACATATTGCGCCATCTCGTGATGTACTATGTAAGATACATGTAGTACAACTCGTGAACAGAGGGAGGCAGCATCACTCATATCTGTGTTGAGATACTGTGGGTGTATGAGTTGTCGAATTTAATTCTCTGATCTCTGCTCTTATTCTACTGCTTATTGGGTCCATTATCAGGAAACACTGGAATTTTGTGCAAATCTGCTTATATTCTAATGGTAAACAAAAAAAGTATAAGTATGTTATACTGTATATTATCTTAAATACATACGGTCATGTTTTCTGAGCAGGACCCTACTTGTAATATTGTTTGTGCACGAATGCCAAAAAATACTCTACTAAAAAATGCTACTCATAAAATATCTTATGACAATTTATGTACAAAATGTATGTATTTATCCAAAACAATGAAGAAATGTGATGCGACAAATTTCTGGCCCAGTAATTCCTGGCCCAGACCCCTGAACTGTTTTCATGACAATGCAAATACTTAGAATACCACTTACGAGACACTTTGCCTTTGACTCCCACAAAATGACAAGCTTTGTAAGTTTAAACAAGCTTGGGGTGTAATGAAATGTATCTTTTTCAGAATGCCTGTCTGATCTCGGAAGTGTGAAGACAGCTGCTTCAATATTCCAGAATTTAATCATTTTCTCTTCCCTTTACATTCCTGTGATCTATTCAGTGTCATTTTCTGTGTGAGATATCGGATGGTACAGCCATAACACATCACATTCGGTTTACACTTTGAGTTTCTACTGCAAATGGAGCAAACTTTAATTGAGTTAAATGATCCTGCTAAAGAAATCCTGGATTAGAGATTATCTTGAAGAATATTTCTCTTTCAGAGGATGTTCCAGGGGGAATTAACCCAGTTAACAATATACATGCACTCAGAGTGCCACTGGAAGCAGATGGCACTGGGTCTGTACACTGTATCAACCTGTATCAAACAATGGTGGTGTCCTCAAGTAAAGCTGACACAGGATTATTTGGGAGCAGGTCAAAGTAAAAACCTCTGATTCATACTGACTGGGTGCTGTTTGAGCAGCAATTGCATGTGCAAATCTTACCACTGTGAAGCCAGGGTGCTGTGGGTGGTTGTGAGTTGCTGTGCAGTTTTTTTGGTAGTTCCTTACTGAACATAAACTACATTTCTGATATTATTTATCAGAGGTCTCCAACCTGCAGTGTTAACTGCCTAATTAAGCACACCTGAAACAGCTAATATAAGTATTTTTGACCACTAGAAACAGGCAGGTGTGTTGGAGTAGGCTGGAGCTAAACTATGAACTTGAACTTTGTTGACCTTCAGGAACATGGCTTGGAGACCCCTAATACTTATTGGGTCCTTGCTTCAGCATAAGTATATGGGATTTTTCCCCCATTTAATTAACCAGGACTGCTTAGAATAGCACATCTGTCCTCAACAAACTGCATGATCTAAAGTATCAGCTTGTCAAGGTTGAGTCTCAGACAATTAAACCAATAGTAAACTAAATGTTATTACAAAATAACATATTCTACAGTACATTACTCAATTTGAGAGGTTTTTTTACCAACAGTATTGATCTTAATAGTTTACAATATATATTTAGTTTATATAGTTTAAAATCAATAATGGACATTTAAACACAAAGTATTATATGTTTATGTTAAATGATATCCACTACAATATGTCGAACGGAACATGTACTTTGATGTCCATTAAGTACTTAAAGGGCGTAGTTCACACCAAAAATGTTTTTTTACATTGTTTACTTATCTTCATGTTATTTCAAACCTATATGACTATAAGAAAAAAAATATTTTGAGAAATCCCTCAGTGGTTTTGTGTCCAGACAATGGAAGTAAATGGGCATCACTGTTGTTTGGTTACCAGTCTACTTCAAAATATATTCTTTTGTGTTTCTCAGAAGCAAAAAATACATACAGGTTTGGAATGACATGAGGTTGAATAAACGATGGATGAATTTTCATATTTGGGTGAACTATCCCTTTAAGCCTTATCAAGTGTTCAGCAAGCACAACATCTTTCAACACAGACTTTATAATAGACACTTGTATCCATAGCAACTTACAGTGTCTTCAAGCTATACATTTTGTCAGTATGGGTAACAACCCCATTACCCTTGTTAGCCCTGCACTCTATAAGTTGAGCTTCAGGAGCACATATAAGACATTTATGCATAGGATTACATTGAGGACTCAGTGCTTTCTTTTCCAAATCAGATAGACTATTGGCTGTTTGTAAGCACTGTATTCTGTTTCCTTCTGTTTACTCACTGAACCATGTTATCTAAAACATGAGCAATTTTTAGTAAACACAGTAAAATGTTGCTCTGCACGCTAATTAAAATGGCAAGTATTTTGTAGCTGTGACCTTTGTAAATGGTTAAAGCGTTTGCTCTCTGAGTACTTTTCTAAATGATAAATGTAAATGTCCTGTTTAATGTGCTTTGAAATTTGAACATGACCTTTTTGTATTATGATCTCAGACACATTATCTCTGTTTCCACAGAACTTTTCTTGTGTGTCAGAACAGGACCAGGGCCTCACTAATGACACAGTGAATCTAAACCCCACATCTGCTGGAAGCTCAGGAGACAGACTGAAGCATTGTGTCGAAAACCAATGTGAAGTAAAGGTACAGAATGTCTGCAAGCATTGAGTTTGCTCATGGACTATGTCAGCCAAACAAAATTATTATTTCTCATTATGGGCCTTGCCTGTGTGTCCATTGTACAACAATAAATATTGTACATTGTATGTTTACACTACAAGTAATAAATACAGTTTTAAACTACTAATTTGCAAGTAGTTTTAATAAAGGTTCTCCCATCCATTCTTGTTGTTAAGATATGTTTTAAAACTCTTTATCAGACGTATGTGAAAATACTGGGTATTTTTCCCAGGAAAAAATATTAAAAGCAAGACATCTGTCTCCATTTGATCTCTGTTTAAGCTCATCAACAATCAAGTGATCTTGTTTCTAATTTGTCTGTCCTACAGTTTGTTGTCATAGCTTGAAGTGAAACAGCAACTTGCCATGAAGGATTTTTAATGCAGCAGTTCAGATCTGACCTGAATATGTTTATAGCTCAGTATTTCCTCATTATTCCTATTTCAGTATTACCCATGAAAGCTGTAAAGTGAGTGATTGAGACTGTGAGAAAGGGTTTGTTGTCGTTTCTGATGAAAGCCCACTGGAGCTGGTGGGGAGAGATGAATAGGGTGGATGGTAGAAAGAGAGAGAGAGAGGAGAAAGACACAGGGAACAGCTGCATGTAATGAAGAGTTATTGGAGATTTTGTCCCATGCGGATCTACGAATGCCACAATGTGTCAAATTAAAAGAATGACGGAGGATGATGCGTACACAGCTGTTGTAGGGTTTAACCTCACCTCTCAATTCTAAAGCGCTCACTCTGTGTAAATAAGTGTGGTCACACATATGTAATCTCAACAACACATAAATAATTGTATGTTAACACACAAACTGCAGTTGTGTTTATAGTCCACTGCACATTCCTTCTGAGGAACAGCCTATCTCTTCACATCCTCAGCTACAGGCAGGAAATGAATGCAGCCTGCGTTAAAAGCCATCTGTCAATTCCACTGAGGCAGGACCTAAATCAGAAAGCCAAGTACATTTCTAGTTAACTGCACCGACATGGCTAAGCAGCTTTTAATGTGTTTTCCTTTATAGGTCCCCTAAAGGTGATTACATAGTATGTATCTAGTGAGTAAAGAGTCATTGGAAATGGGTGTGTGTACATGTTGTGAAGCTAAAGGGGCGTGGTTTTCCCGAGTTTTCATTCATGATGTTACTTTCTCAGAGCACTCCTCTCTGTCCCTGTCTTCTAGCTGGGAGTCACAGTGGGATTCTATCACAGTCACCCAGGTATAGTTTAAACATTATCAATTGATGATGTTTAATGGTTTGTGTTTGTCATTGTTTTGTCATCATTTACTTACTGATGAAGCTAGTCCTTTAAACTCCTTTCTGAGGGACCTCAACATAGATGCTAAAGGGCACTACTTTACTCGCAAAAGTGTTTTCAGGCAAAATATAATCCCCCCAGAACTGGGAAGAAGCTCTTAAATCACACCTACTCTTTCTCTCACATTCATAGTCTTAAAGGACTGCATAATAGCAGGAACACAAGAGCTACACTTTTTTGAAATTAACTAGACTTCTGTATCGATGCCTTATAAAATCATACAGAACTTCAGGTAATTCCATCCCTGAAGAGACTTCTCAGAACTGTTTTCTTTATTTTGTCGGGTAGAACCATTAAACTGTGTAATTACCTTTGAACTAAAAATTGTATTTTTATGACTGTTTATAAGACATGGTACAAATACATAAATACATGCTGCCCAAAATAGTTTACCTTCTTTGATGCTGGATATAGAGCAAGTGGGAGTGTTTCGGGCGTTCCACAGTAAGAATAGCTGTCCCCCACCCTTCTCTTCCACTCCCATCTTTTTGATCATTTGTTTTGCTGTGCAAACCATCCATGCTAATGCTTTGTTTATCCATGCATAGTTGACTTACAGAAGAATAGCTTAGTTCTGAGCTCAGTTGGCTCATACAGGTTCTCACTGCGTGCTATAAAGATGAATTTTAGCAAAATGGTGGCTTCTCCAATTACACTACACATATGGTGCTTATATAAGATGAATTTAAACTATTTTTCTCAAATGTGTCTTCTGTGACAACTTGTGTTCAGATTTCAATGGAAAGCTCTGCTGTTGTTACTGCCTGTTCCCTGATGTCCTGATGCAAACTATCACAGTTTATCTATTTTATTATATATTTAATGTGTATGAAACTTCTTGAGACAGGCCTTTACTTGGGCACTAAGATGAAAAGACACAGAGGTGAACTCAAAGTCTAAAAACAGCTGCTCCCAAATCTCTTACCGTCTCTTCTCATCAGTGCATTGACCAGTCAGTGTACTTAGTCCAGTTGTTGCATCATGATGTGCCCACTATCAGTGTGAAGCTTGCATACTTGACAACTTCTCTTAAGGCTTAGGGTGGAGCAAATGTCTAAATGGTGTAACACACCAAGCCAATGGTCGACCATTTTGTCATTTTGAAGTCCATCATTGAGAAAGATCACTCTGATTGGCTTTTTGGCTTATATGTTATATTATACTCCTATATTTGTAAAGTTAACTCTTACATATTATTATATAATACTTTATACTCTTTATATTTGAATATTGGTGTGAGCAAGCACAGCTTTGTTTATGGTTTGTATATTCACAGTTCTTGCTCCTCATTTCATTTTCAGAATAAAGAATACAGACTACAGACACCTGCTATTGTTTACCGTACACTGGGTCACACCTAGGGTACAATGCTGATCTAAGTGCCTATATTGTCTGTCACCTTTGCAGGATCCTTCACTATCCCCATGTTTACAAATATTGTCTTAAAGTGACACAGAGTCCTGAAACTTCACACTGATTAAAAGCCTGAGCTGGCACTTAGAATCTGCTCCATTTAGCTCAATTCTATCACTCAATACAATGATAGTCACTCAACAAATTGCCACCAAACATTAACTAGTGTATGTGTATCCATTCAAGATAAGGCACTCTGGCAAGACATCTGATTGTATGAGAAATCTTCGTCTCTTATTGATTCTACTGCAAGTCATGCATCCATTTTGTTTGACATAACTTACACATTGCTAATGTTGCTTAAAGTCAACTGGCCCAGGAACTGCAATGCAATGTTTCAGTGAATAACGCTTGTCTTTGTGCAGATCACTGCATCATCCATGGGAACTTTTAGATGTTACCACAACCTCAGCCAAGCCTAACTTTTCCACAGCTGCTGTGGCAACTCTGGATCCAGCATGCATTTATTCCCCTGCTGAGTTAAGGGAGTCTGTGTTCAGCCACTGGCATACTGCGGCCCTGTGCTTTACAGAATGGAAGTGGCCAAGTCTTTAGTCCACCTTGGTCCAAGTGTTACATCACTTATTGATGTGTCCAACCAATGTAATGTTGTTAAATTAACAAGATAGGAAAAATACACTGAACCTTTTTAAAGTGGTTTAATATGTTTGTCTCATTAGTATTCATGTGAGTAACATTCATGTGGTTATCAATATTGTAAGACAATAAGCACTTTTCTCTCAATGACATTTTTCATAGAAAAGATGCAGTGAGGCATATACTAAACATTGAATCATTTGAGACCATGTACATTTACACAGAACTGTTAAGTTGATGTAACTACTTACAGTAGGTAATTGATACAAAGATGACAGACTGTGAGCAGCTTGACATTTGAAGTTTATTCAAAGCATTTAAATATACAATGATAGGATTACCTATACTATATACTTACTAATTCAATTAATTAAACTCACAAAAGTCATGCAAATGGTCTAATTTATGAAGTTCTGCAAACAGCTCATTTTTTGTGTACAGTATGTTCCCTCACTGTAAACACTTCTGACAGCCTCTTCATTTATTTATGAGAGAGCCTGTTGGATTCATCCTGACTGATGTAGAAATAATGTATTGAAGAATTAAGCTTTTTTTTCTCAGAATAGCCCCTCCCTTACTTTACATTCTTATTATAAACTCATAATTTTGCTGTAAACGTGTATTTTACAGAAGATGTCTGCAGAACTGGAGCCTTCTCTAGTCTCTGTTCTATTTACTAAACATTTTGGCAAATCTAATTAATCTATTAGCTACTAATAAAGGTGGAGTACTTTCAGCCCTGTTAAATACATTGTTTAAATCCAGTTAGCAGATTTCTGTAGTTTTCCCCAAACATCATTAATAGGTCTGCAGATTCCATCTATGCCTAAATATGAGTAACACAGACCTTCTTAATGTAAAGTGCCTAGACTATTAGACGTTTTAAAAGGCCACAGATTACTTATACCATTGACAGAAAAGAGTTGAAGATAACAAAGTTTGAAATGGTCTGTGCTTTTTCCCTGTGGCAGGTTCAAAATGTCACTGCAGTCACACAAACAGTTCAAAGGCTGTATTTACACCCCAGTTAACAGCTGCAGTGCCTATATATCCTTGCACATGTTTGGAAGCTGTGAGTGTTATCAGTGTTATCAGGGCCTAATGCTGACACTTGCTCTGTTAGGAGAAACACAGGCAGGAAAAATGTGTGTGACTGTGTGTTTTGTGTACTGGCAGTGAGATGCATATGGATTGTATCTCATTCTGTGATAAAGTGTTATCTCTCTCTGTTCCACAGCTTTTAATGACATCACAGAGAAGAGTCTTTGTGCCCCAATTCCTCAAATTAGATCTTATCATCCTCACTGCGGAGGAATGCAGAATTTGCAGACCTCCAAAGTTGAGAATCCTTCTTTCTGCCTCTCACAAAATAAACGATTGAATTAAAAAAGAAATCATTTTTTTCTAAATTAAGAGAATATTTTAGTCTCTCACTTACTTTGTAGTTGCTGCAGTTGTTGCTGCAGTTGCTAAGGGCTGTGATGAATTAATGTCATGCCGTGGAAGGTGATGATGGAGAAACTGTCCAGACCTATAGAGGGAAAATGTCCATGTAGTCCTGGGACAAGCTGTGTTTAACCAACAGTATGAGTGAGAAAATGAGTGCCCAGTTTCCTCTGCACATGGGTGTGTGTGTTTTTATTGCATATGACATTGTTAACCTTTATCAGGCCCAGGCCCAGGCAGAACCTATGGAGTTCTTCCATTTTCAGCTGTAATTGTAAAAGCTGTATTAGGAAAAGAAAAAGATCTGTGAAATAAAAAAGTATAATAAAATGTGTGCAGTGGAACTCAAAGTACAGAAGAGGTGGGGGCTGCATAGAAGATCATGAATGACTTGCATTACAATTCTGCAGAAATCTGCGGAGTCCTGCGGTCACAGATTCCGTGTGGCTATGGACATTTCATACTGCTAATGGCTCCTGGTTCCACCCCCTCCTCGGGACTTCAGGGAGCACTTATGTAACAGTGGCACACATACAAAGCACACACACACACTCACACATACTCTTTTAATGTTTTCTTACATTAAAAAAACCTATGTAGATCCACGATACCACATCCTGTTTTACTTATGCTAACACAGCGATCTAGCATGCAGTGGTGCACACCATTGACAGTTTGGGAACACTGTTTCCAGCTTTGGCAACTAAACAAAGCCGGATTCAGCTGCTCAGCTCTGCACTTATTCCACTTCTACAAGTCTGTGAAGAAGTGAATTGAAGTAGCAATGGAGCCTCAGTGTCTGAGCATTCTCTCACTGCTTGTGATTTGAGGCGCCTCTTGTCTCTTTTTGGATGTTTCAAATGATGGCAATTGGACAGAAATGGTATAATCAAGTAGTTCACCATTCCCTGAAAAGGGCCAGATACTCCTGAGAGAGACAAACAACCATACACAGAAACACACACATACCCGATGTTCCCCAGTAAGCAAAGACACTTTTGTGAGGCTGCTCAGTGGGTCGTTTGGGGATGTAGTGAGGGTTGCACACTGGGTCTTTGAATTGAAAGGACGCTTAATTTAGCCCCACAATGGCCCCACTTCACAATGAATGATTCTGAACTAGTCTGCTTTGACTAAAACCGTTCACTGTCAAGTTGCTTCGCAGTGCTCAACTAAACAAACCCTACTGGGGAACCATCCATTTAAGTACATGTATAATCCTATTCTCTACCCATTTATAATCACAGGAATGACAGGAATGGAGGCTACTGCTAAGAGTTCTCTAGAGGGGCTAGTAGAAGTAATTAAAGTGTGCACAGACTCATGTTAGGCTGCATTATGTTTGGATTTCCTTTACAGTCAGTTGATATAGTAAATATGAACTTGCTCAGATATGTACAGTATGCTGCCCAAACCCTTGTGCTCAAGGTCTGTGAATGTTTGGAGATTTAATATATAGATTCTGTCATTTTAAAAGAAAATGTTTTACTTAGTGCCACATATATAGGTTGCATCAGGCTAACAGGCATCACTTATAAGATGTTCCATCTAGAAGATCTGTGATAAATTATGATTCAGTGCATAGTTCTGTTTATTACTATTACTTGTTTGGCAATAGTAATCATGCTCTTCAATAGTAAGGATGCTCTTCTTTCTTCTGATATATTATTCTATATTATTGCAGTGTTTGCAGAATGGGCTATTTACCAGAAAATATGTCTGGCTTTATAAGATATGCCCTGCTTTTCATTTACAGATACCCCGAGAGAAGGCTGTAAGTCTTCTACAACAAGATGACTTAAAATCCCCATCTCCATCAATCAGAAATGATTACAATCTATTAGCATTACTGCATGAAACATGTTGTTTACTTTTTGTTTGTGTTTGTTTCTTCTCTTTCATCTAAGACTGCAAATGTTTCTGAGAATATGCCTTGGGGACAAATTTGTAAACAAATTAGCATTCAGACCATTGTCTCCAAAATGTGTTTTCTTTAAATTTGTGTGCATATAAGTCATCTGTCCACAAAACGTTATCATCAACTGTTATCATGAACCTAATTCAAGTAAGAGGTAATGAATTTTATTTTTTTAGTCACATAATAACTTTATGCAATCTTTAAAAGACCATATGCATATTCAGAAACCCTTGATAAGGCCACCAAGGATATTAAATATGCCACTTCCTTTTCTGGTGCTTGTAGCTGCTTTTTTACTCAAAGTCTTCTGCTCATTATCTCATGCTCCTTGTCTTTCTTTCAATCTCTCCATCCATTTTTGTAGTGCATGTTATGGAACAATTGGCTGTGAGGTGAGGTGTCCCGGCTGTCCTGTTCTATTTGGAAGTGGTCCACAGATTACATTTACACTCAGCTTGGTTACTTTCTAAGACTAAAGATGGATTGCAGAATGTCAAGGAGTTTCTGAAACAAAATTTGCAGACGCTGCCAACTGATTGTTATTCCAGTGGTCAGTGTGAGAGACTACCTTCTCTTTCCTCACTTCTCATTTGAAAAGAAATCTTAATTTCAATCTTTCCAGTATGCTAGTTTAAATTGTTATAAACTGTATTTAAAATGTTTAAATGATTTTATAAATTATCTATAGAGAAAGTAAGGTGGTTTTACAGTAACCCCTGTGCCCAGAAAATACACAACAAAAGATGAAAGGCAGTTTAGTTTATAAGTTAGTTACATTAAATGACAGATTCAGTTACCATAAGTTTTAGATATCTAATAAAGGCCAGAAAATATATAGTTACAGTTATTCTGGCTCTTATTTTGTGAAATCATTGTTTGACTTTAGTATTTAAGCAAACACATCTTCAATAATTAAAGGAAAATGGCACAATTAACTGAACTTTAAACATGCAGGGTTGTTATTGGTCCAGTTTTGTGTCTTGGTCTGCAATGTTATGGAGAAGCTGTGTTTACAAAGAGATAGGCTTTGTATGATAGGTCATATAGTACAAGGGTGTACTATACAAGTACATCTAAGAATGTTTATACTGCAGTGCACGCCGCTGATACATCAGGTCTTGAATTATGTAAATAAGCCCCTTCAGGCTTACTATGTTGCTTTAAAACTGAATGTCGTTTTAGTTTAATGAACTCATATAAGAGCCTGTATTTTTGTATATGATAATCCTGGTTCTGTACCAGTACTGCAGCTGCGCTTTATACAACTGTAAATGGCAAATAAACTTTTCATATTTAGGACAGTTATATTAGTATGTTATAGGATTTAACAGAAGCATCTGCATTTAAATAAAGATCATAAGTGCATTTAGCCATCCTGAACACACAAACATCCATTGAAATGCACAAGAGGCCTAGATGTTGGAGAATCATCAGTACTCACATTCTTTACACATAGCATCATTCACCACTTAACAATACGGTCCAGGATCTGGACAGCATGGAAGACATCCATAAGCTCCCATTTTTAAAAATGAGCCAGTGTAACATCACGCCAGCAGAGGGAGCCCTCACCGGAATACTGACTGCTCATGCTCCCTCTGCTGAACTCTGAACTTTGAACTATGAACTTACTTCCTGTTTGGCAGCTATATAAACCTTGCTGCCACATGGCGTAGGTATTGCCAGCTTAACACCTGACTACTAAGCATTCTCTTTTACTGCCTGCTTCCTGTGTTACCTATTGTTTGGTTCTCGTTTTTGATTTTTGCCTAGCCCCTTGTTTGATACCTGGATCGGACTGTTTGTTTAGATATTGATTCTCTGCCTGGATTTACGACCTTGATTACGCTCTCTTGTTGTGTTGCATGGTTGGACTGTCTATGTGTATTAGACCCTTTGCCTGTACTTCGACTTTGATTATGGATAACCCCAATAAACATCCGCAACTGGATCCGCTTCAGCTTCTGCCTCAGCCCCTACAGAATACTTCGCTACCCTCAATCCAGGGAGTTCACAGCTGCAAGCTGATTGTCTACCAGGGAGAACTATTACGCAGCTACCACGAACAGCTAGCTAATTACAAGCATCGAATGAACTACTGCTCCAGCGACTTTGCTCTCCTCTTCCACCACGCCGAGCACGGTAAGACTTGCTTTCCTGATAAGTTGATGGTTCTGCAGAACGGTGTAAAGGGTTCATTCGAAAGTACGCACTTATTTGGAATCGTTGGGGGATCAGTCTCATGCTAGTTCTGATCAATGCTCTTTTATCATGTCACTATTATCTGGCAAGGCTATTGATTGGGTGCTGCGGTTTGGGAGACGGACGAACAGTTTAGATCTTCACCTGAGTATTTTTTGCAACAACTCCGAGAAGTATTTGAATATCCTGCTGGGGTCGGGATGTTTCGTCTCGTCTTTTACACCTTTCTCAAGGTCAATAGTGCAGCAGAGCACGCAGTTGAATTCGGGACTCTTGCAGCTCAGAGTGGATGGAATGATGCTGCATTAAGGGGTGTTTCGGGAAAGCCTATGTCCCCAATTGCAGTTGGAGATGGCATGTCGAGGTGAGGAATCTTCTTTCAATGACTTTAACATGACTGTTAAGATTGATAATTTGCTCAGGAACTCACCTAAACCCAAGCAAGCGCATGCATCCCACCTTATGTCACGACCTGCACTTGAATCCTGAGGCACCATGTGTTACCAAGCCCATGCAAGTAGGATCTACCAGCCTGTCTGAGGACGAGCGTAGACGAAGGTTCATCAACAACCTCTGCTTTTATTGTGGTGAACCAGGTCATCATAAGTCACAGTGTCCTCAAAAGACCCGGAGGTCCCTCACAGCACAAGACCGGGTGAATGTGGACACCTTTTCACAAAATCCAGTTAAAGTCTTCACATTACCTGTACAGATTTCTACCGAAAGTGGTTCTTTTATGTTGACAGCATTAGTAGATTCCGGCGCCGCTCTCAACCTCATCAACTCGGACATCGCCGGAAACATCAACTACCCACCATTCCATGCTTTCCACCTATCAGTATTACGGCTGTCAATAACCAACCCATCAAAGGAGGAGTTCTGGAACAGACCCGATCACTGAAAATGCAAATTGGGGTTTTTCATGAAGAGAACATCTCTCTATATCTGATCGACTCACCCAAATATGAAATAATTTTAGGAATGCCATGGCTAAGTTGCCACGATCCCCACATCTCCTGGCGCACGGGTGAGCTGATCCACTGGTCTCCATTCTGTTTTAGTCACTGTCTAACCCTTAAGCAGTCCAGTCCATGTCTGTCCACAAGCATGGGGAGCCCTCCGAGCCTGACCCAACCAAAGATCCCCAAGGTTTATAACGAGTTGGAGGTCTTCAGCAAGGTTAAAGCCACACAGTTACCACCACATCGGCACTGGGACTGTGCTATAGACCTTCTTCCCAACATGTGTCCTCCCAAAAGCAAAGTCTACCCGTGTCACGCCAAGAAGCACAGGCTATGGAGGACTACATCAAGGAGGTCTGGAAGCTGGCTTTATCCGTCCTTCTACTTCTCCCGCTGCAGCCGGCTTCTTGTGGAGAAGGATGGGGGTCTGCGTCCGTGCATCGACTACAGAGGCCTCAATAATGTCACAGTTAAATTCAGGTATCCACTGCCTCTAGTCCCTTCTGCCCTAGAACAACTCAGGAAGGCCAAAATTTTTAAACTCGACTTGAGAAACGCTTATAACCTGATACGATCAGGGACGGAGATGAGTGGAAGACGGCTTTTCTCACCACCAGGGGGCACTACGAATACCTGGTTATGCCCTTTGGCCTTGCCAATGCCCCAGCCGTCTTCAATCCTTCATAAATGAAGTCTTCAAAGATGTCCTCCACAAGTATGTCATCGCATATCTTGACGACATCCTAATCTATTCCTGAATGAAGAGGATCATGTCACTCACGTCAAGAGTGTTCTTTCCAAGCTTCTCAATCACCAACTCTATGTCAAGACTGAAAAATGTGAGTTTCATGTGAAGCAGACAACATTCCTGGGGTACAACATCAGCCACCAGGGCGTTGAAATGGATGTTCTAAGGTAACCGCCTCACTGAGTGGCCGCAGCCCTCACGTTGAAAGAATTGCAGAGGTTCCTGGGCTTTGCTAACTTCTATCGATGCTTCATTAGGAACTACAGTTCTATTGCTGCACCTCTCACCTCATTACTCAAGGGAAAACCCAGGAAGTTGTCATGGAATGCTTCCGCCAATGCAGCCTTCCAAAAGCTCAAGACCAGCTTCACGACGGCCCCCATCCTTAAACATCCAGATCCAGAACTCCCTTCATTGTGGAGGTCGATGCTTCTGATGCGGGATTGGAGCCGTGCTCTCTAACGCCACGGACAACCTCCCAAGCTTTTCCCGTGTGCCTTCTCTCGGAAGCTAACCCCGCTGAGTTTAATTATGATGTGGGAAACAAAGAGCTTCTGTCAATGAAGGCTGCCATGGAAGAGTGGAGACATTGGCTCGAGGGGGCAGCTCATCCGTTTCAAGTTATCACGGACCATAAGAACCTTGAGTATGTCAAGTCTGCTCGACGGCTGAATTCACGCCAGGCAAGATGGTCTCTGTTCTTTTCACGATTCCATTTTACAGTTACTTATCGTCAGGCTCCAAGAATAGCAAGGCAGATGCACTATCCAGGCGCCATGATCCCCACGACAGAACTACAATCCTGAACCTATCCTAAGTCCAGCCTTGTTTGTTGCTCCGGTCAACTGGGACATAATGGAGGAAATTCACCAGGCCGTCCTCACAGAACCATCACCACCGAACTGCCCCCTCCAAACAATATGTTCCCCAGACACTACGTCACCGGGTCATCCAGTGGGTCCACACATCACTCAGCACGGGACATCCCGGCATTTCACGAACCCTTAAACTTGTGCAGAATTCCTTCTGGTGGCCTTCAATGACCAAAGATGTGGCCAATTATGTCAAGTCTTGCTCCATCTGTGCCCAGTCCAAGACTCCCAGGGACCTGCCGACGGGACTTCTACAGCCTCTCCCGATTCCCCAACGACCTTGGTCTCACCTCTCCATCGACTTCATCACTGACTTACCCCTGTCTGATGGTTACACCACAATTCTGGTCATCGTCTACCGCTTCTCCAAAGCCTGTCGTCTGGTTCCATTAAAAGGATTACCTACTGCCATGGAGACTGCTCAAGCCATGTTCCACCATGTCTTTTGAAACTATGGTCTCAGATCGGAAGACATTGTATCAGATCGAGGAACTCAGTTCACCTCTCAGGTTTGGAAATCCTTTTGTAACCTTTTAGATATCAATGTGAGTTTAACCTCTGGCTATCATCCGCAGTCAAACGGTCAGGTGGAGAGGCTGAACCAAGAGATCGGCAGGTACCTGCGGACTTACTGCAGCCGCGAACAACATCGCTGGGCTGAATTTCTCCCTTGGACCGAGTATGCCCAGAACTCACTCACGCACTCCTCTACAGGACTCACACCATTTCAATGTGTGCTGGGTTACCAGCCTCCCCTGTTCCCGTGGTCAGGAGAACCATCGTCTGTGCCTGCTGTTACGACTGGATTCGTAACAGTGAGAGGGTGTGGGACAGTGCCCATGTACGGTTTCAACGCGTGTGAGGAGGCAGGAGATTAACGCTAACCGTCACCGTCGCCCACACCCTCCATACCAACCTGGACAAAGGGTCGTCTCCACGAGGGATCTCAAGCTACGTCTGCCGAGCAGGAAGCTCTCTCCCAGGTATGTTGGCCCATTTAAAATCATAAGACAGATTAATGAGGTCACTTACCAATTAGAGCTTCCTGCTGACTACCGCATTCTCCTTTTTCCATGTGTCACTCCTCAAACCTTTCCACCGGGACGCTGACCCGAGGCCATATTGCAGGAGCCACCGCCACCGCTGGACATTGGGGACGCCGGTACAAGGTGAACGTCCTGCTTGACTCACGGCGAAGAGGGGGTCAGTTACAATACCTGGTGGATTGGGAGGGATACGGCCCAGAGGAGAGATCGTGGGTAGCGGCAGTGGAATTCTGGATCCTCGCTCACAGAGGAGTTTCATCGAGCCAGACCTGACCGTCCAGCACCACGTCCACGGGGACGCCCACGTAGAGCACCTGGAGGTGCTCCTAGAGGGGGTTCTGTAACATCACGCCAGCAGAGGGAGCCCTCACCGGAATACTGACTGCTCATGCTCCCTCTGCTGAACTCTGAACTTTGAACTCTGAACTTACTTCCTGTTTGGCAGCTATATAAACCTTGCTGCCACATGGCACGTTAGAAGTATTGCCAGCTTAACACCTGACTACTAAGCATTCTCTTTTACTGCCTGCTTTCCTGTGTTACCTATTGTTTGGTTCTCGTTTTCTGATTTTTGCTTAGCCCCTTTGTTTGATACCTGGATCGGACTGTTTGTTTAGATATTGATTCTCTGCCTGGATTTACGACCTCTGATTTACGTCTCTCCCTTTTGTTGTGTTGCATGGTTGGACTGTCTATGTGTATTACGACCCTTTGCCTGTACTTTCGACTTTGATTATGGATAACCCCAATAAACATCCGCAACTGGATCCTGCTTCAGCTTCTGCCTCAGCCCCCTTACAGCCAGAAACAAAGATGCAGTATAGTAGATCCATATATCATATAAAATAAGGGTGTATCTACATTTGCACTGTAATTGATAATTATTTTTAAACATTTGTTTAGACCTTAAACAGGGACATATTTTTAGCATTATTATTAGTTTTTAAGTTTATTAATAATGAAAAACAAGACATTTTTGTTGTCCTACTGAGACCCCTGCTGTGCACCCCCACAGCCTTTCTCATAATATAATTCAAGCACCTGTTAGCAGACATTTACAGATTTAAGTCTGAGGTCACAAACTAAACTACACAAACCTATCATTCACAATTGTTTTATAATATAATTCTGACATAAACACTAATTTTATGCTTTTTCATTCTTCAATGGTAAAGTGTTCAGTCATGTTATTTCTGGCAAAAAAATAAAGTAAAAAGAAAAGTGAAAGATCATGCAAATGAATGTAGTCATATAAATGCTTTATGTCTGACTAGCACATTCATTGGATAACATGACTACATGTTAACATTGGACTACAACAAATAGCCATGCTCTGCACTGTGTCTCTGCCCCATATGGCATTTAATTCCAACAAATGTGTAAAAGGCAATTTATGCCATAGACTTATTACAGACAGAAATGTTACAGAAATCAATAAGCAATATGTGGGATAGACAATATGGGTGGATGTAAAATTATGCTGTGGTGTACAGTATATATTTTTATAGTTTATCATGACTTATTAAATTCCACATAAAATCGTCCATATTTACTTTGTTTGTGCACATTAGCTCACTTGTGGGGAACGCATCCCTGCATGTCAACAAATCATTAATCAAAATCTCAAAATGTACTTCCCCTGGGATGGCGCGCTTATCTGATGACGTCAGAACAAATCCATCTCTCAGCTGCTAGCTCGATTTCTGAATGAACCGCCGTCTTTTGTAGATTCAATATCGGGCAAGTTCCACTTGGAAGTGAGCATCCCTGTGCCCTAGTCATAGCAGAGCTCTTGATGTGTAAACTGTGGAAGGAATAGCGCAATTGTGTTTTATAATGTGGCAATTTTAAAATACACTTGGGCAATTAAGCAATGAATAAATAATGTATTTTTCTCTTTATCTGGATAAACGTCGTGTGGCATTCCCACAGTGGGAAAAACCAAGCCACGCCCTCTAATTTTGCCGGAAATACTTCACAATATTGAAATAGTAAATCGCAATTTACCGTTTACAGGGATTTGATAGTGGTTTGTTCTGTGCAGTTTATTTTCATGATCATTTTGAATGGGTAAACTCATAGAATTGATTCCAATATTCAAATTTCTATTTTTTCCCAGTTAACATAATATGTCCTTCCTGTTTTGGTTTACCAAACTACCAAAATCTACATCATGGGATACAGTTTATGCTGGTTCATGAACTTGAACCTGTCGTTTGTCGTGAGCCCCTCAACATGCCCACTCTCTCATAGCCTTAAAGCTTGTCGCTCCAGATCAGTGGTCGGGACCTGAATGTAAGCGTCCTGCCGGCGGCGGTCCAGTGCGGAGAGATGGGGGCAGGGTCCAGCGCGGACGCAGCGGGATTCGAGGCAGTTTGCAGCAGTCACTTCCAGCAGTGTGGATGCAGAGATGTGTAGTAGCTTCATGTTTTATTTCGTGTCTTTCAGCAACGGGACTTCGTGTTATTCCTACTTTAGAGAGGAGTAGAGCGATTTTCTTGAACTTCCCCAGCCGTAGGAGAATCAACACTAGGACGTCGTTTTTAAAGAGTTATTTCTTGATGGACGTTATTTTTTAAGAGCTTTTACACAGTCAATGGTAAGTGACAAAAAAATCTGCTTTAACAACTTCAGTACAACTTTGAGCCCACGTTACAGCAGCTTGATGTATATCTTGAACTATCTGAAATCATTATTACTCAACAGTAATATTGAAGGCAATATTGAATATTGAGGTATCGAGATTTGCTTAAGGACTGTGCTGTGTTACGCGATCTTTTTCCCTGATGTTAATGCAGATATGCGTGTAAGGTTAATAATTTTATTTTACAATAAAGTTAAACTTTATTATTCTTTTATATTATCTGTGTAACTTTGACGTCCTTATCACTTAAACATTTCAACAATGTTTATAGCAACACTGATTTCCTTATTTCTGTTCGTATATAGCCGTTTAGTTTTTGCTGTGTTTGGCTGTTGGTGTGGCGATTGTTTGAGCTTTCTGTTGCTCATAGATCATAATTATGTTGAATATAGGCAGATACCAAATTATCCCAGCAAAAGTAATTACGGCATCCCAGTCAGGGTCTTCTTTAATTACAGCATATGGTAGCGCTGTAGTTACTGCTAAAGATAAACACATTGTCTGAATGGTCTTTGTATTCAGCCCTTTTTCTGTGAGTATTAGCATTTTCTCACACATTCTTCACAGGTTCGTCAGATCTTACATTTGGTTTGTGGTTCATGCATTAACATTGTAAACTGTAAAAGCACCCTCATGTTATCTGAGATGAAGATGCAGTAGAAACAAAAGCTTTTGCTGGTTTGAATAGTCATTACATGCTGTACCTTTGAGTTTTTTGTTACTCCCATTTTTCTTAATAGTGAGTTAGATTTTTATTACTGCAGTGCACTCAGTTTACAGCATGACATTAAAAAACTGTAGTATAATTACTTTAATCAGCATAAATTAGCACATATGTATAAATAGTTTCGATAATATAGCTCATATATATCTGTCAAATTCTACATCAGTTAAACATTTCAAATAGCAAATCATTGGAACGAGTTACTAAAATGCAAGGGCTTATCCAATTATTTTAGTGTAATAATTTAAAATGTTTGTCACCAGACATTGTTTTAACTTCTTCCCCTTGCAAGAAAGCTTGTCTTAACTCTCACCCACATACTGTACTTGTTATGCTCACCACAAAGAGTGAAAGAGCTCTGTTTCTCCTAACAACAAATGGCAGAATGTTTCTGATATTTGAAAACAAGTCCTTTATTACAAGACACATTATGGTTCCACAATCAATTCAGCCCCCATCTGTACAAGATGAAACATTAAGCTAGATGTGATTCTGCTGTTGTAAAGAGATTTCTCACACTGTCAGAGAAGCCTCTGTGGACTGCCAATCTTACTGTTATTACACATATATATTAATCAATAGTGTGTATATTTCCAAGGCTTTAAAAGTAATGTAAAACGGGATTTGCTGCCTTTATACGCCTCTTGTTCTTATAGCTTTAAGCTGTCTTTATGACTTTGAGGGTCTGAACTACATCATTGCCAGTTTCTTTACACAGATACTCTGAATTCTGGCTTTGCCCATGGTGTGTCATACCCAGCTGCTTTCAGGCATCTCACTGGCTGCTGTAGGAGACATCATGTCTGGGCAGAAGAAATTATTGAAATTATACCATGGGGATGTGTAGGTCTATAAATGGAGAAAAGGTTCAAATATATGCAAGCCGTTAAGTCTACTTTATATAGTGGAGAAAAGTGAACTTGCTTATTCCAATAAACTAATGCAGCTTTGGTGAAGAACATCCTGCCTTTATAATATACTTGGCATTGTTTAAAATGAGTTTGCAGAGTGCTTCATACGATAAATAATGTCCTGTTAAAACCACAACCACAATTACCTTTTAACCAGTCATCATTGTTCTTTGAATAGCCATGTGCTAATTACAGAGATATGTGCGAGCAGGAGAAATATTATCAAACAATCACCTTAGAACAGGGGTGCCCAAACTCAGTCCTGGAGGGCTGGTGTCCTGCAGAGTTTACCTCTAACTTGCTACACTTTGTAGCTTGTTAACATATGAAGTAGCGTTAAAAGTATAGAGACAGACTCCCTCCGTAGAGAAATTAATATTTTAGATTTCCCTGATCTCTACTAAAATAGCTTCTTCCCAGGAGGAAATCATTATGAATGCTGTATATTGCTGGAGTTGTACTGAAACTGAGTGGAATCTCATGAACAAGCTGTCAGTCTATGTTTATAGTGTGATGAGAGACTGATTGGTAAATGTGCAGGCAGGCTGGTTACACCATGAAGGCCCAGCTGTTGCTAACAGTGTTACCAAGCTGAGTGTGGGTATCAGAGGTGAGTGGCTTACTAATCACTGGTCATATAATTCCATGTAGTTCATATAACTTTTACCAACTGCATTTACAGGCTGAGTATATCAACCATGTGAAGGTCTTTTTAGAGTGTTTTTGTCAGAATGAATTTGCCATCTGCCATATAAATGAAGATAGAGTTTGTAATTTCATAGGACATTGGCTGGCTTTTGGCAGGCATCGCTCTCTAACCTTGCTTGCAATTTTTTTGTGTTGATTGGAAGTGCATGCTGACACTCTGGAGGCACGGAATTTACGACATTATCTCAGATACATTTAGTGTGGGAAAAATTCACTGCTGGCTCAGGGAATACAGTAAATCTTTTATTTTGTTGCTGGAGCGATTCAAGCATTACAATTCACAATGACTGTGGTGTCTGTGTTTTGAATGAAAAATGGTATTTATGTGTGATCAGAGCGTGGACAGCAGATCTAGTGTTCCTGAGTTTTAGACTGCCCTCGGGTCTATTTATGGGTCTGTGTGTGTATGGAAGAATTCGATCTGTGCCATCCATTAATATTCCTAAGATAAAATCAACATGTGCTGAGATGTTTTCCTGGTTTCGTTCTTTCCTTTGTCCTAATATATTGCCTGGATAAAGTTTCTTGGTCGGAATGTGTGTTGCTCTATTTGATTACTGATATCTTTGTGCCTGTCAATTTAACCCCCCTCATCAGAAATAAGTACATACAATGCAGTGTTTGAATTCAGTGTAATAAAGAAAATAAGACCAGGTTGATTAAATCCATACTCGATATGTCAGTGTAGTGCTGATTGCTGCAGTGTTGAGGACTGGATAATCCAAGCGTCTGACCTCAGAGAGGTACAGTAGGTCAGCACAGTGATATTGACACTACTGTATATCTCATCCTGCAAAGACATCGCTCCTACACACACACTTTCTGTGGAGGTATGTGGAGCAATGAGATTTCCAGTATTGTGTCTAGTCTGATGTTGCACACTTTGACTGTGTGTGGGGGGAGAATGGCATACAGAAAAGCAATTCACTTTAATTCAATTGTACTTGTACAGTGCTTTTTGCAATACATAATGTGGTATAACACAGAATAGTGCCTTAAACCCCCTAGTGAGCAAGCCAGAGGCGACAGTGGCATGAAAAAAACTCAGATGTTTTAGTAGATGAAATGCAGCGTCCCGTACTTTGCCTGCTTTTCATTAGTCAGGAATCTGCCCTGTCAAAATGCCCTAGAAATCTGCACACCCCCACACAGAGAGCAAAACATTTTGAAAACAAGTGTCCATTTTGTACGTGCCTTGATTTACGATCCTTGGCCCATGAGCTGATGCAACGCAGGGGTTCTTAGCTCATAACTGTTTTCAGTGCGTAGTGTGTCCCACGGTGATGCTAGTTATGATAGCAGACAAGACTCGTGTTCCACCTGAGACAAGCGCTGACCCTTACTTCCTCTCTGCTGTTGGCTAGCCAACAACATCTCCCACTGGCTGCAAACAAGCAAATCGTGGGACGTACCAGAGCGTCTCTCTTTACGACTGTTATCCCTGCATGTGTTTTGACCTTTGCTGATCTCTAATTAGGCATGTAAACATTTGTTCAGCAAATGTTAGGGTTGTAGCCTGCTTCATAGAAAAGTTTGGAGTTTAGGGCCTCAGGCACAGATGCTATTTAACCAGTATGTCATCACCCTCAATGCATGCTGAGCCTCCAGTTGCATTCATGCATGTGGGTGGCCAACACCCAGTTCCAGTCAACAGACCTCTCTAAAGACCAATCCAACAGAGATTCAACTAAATGCTCTTAATAGTTAACATCTTAGCTCACATTCAATGTGTCACAACCAGGCATGTATTAGAGTTATTCTGGTAATGTTTATTTCTTGAGTTCTGGTGTTTTGCTGCTTGCTTGTGTAACTTACTGCTGTATCTCTGAGTAAACATACAATTCTAAAGTGATTTGATCTGTACATTAATGAAATGACACCAGATTCTATTCATTTAAATTCAGATAACAAACATGTTAAATTAATATTTTTAAGAGGCATAAAGTCTAACATGTCAAGGGGTTTAATCATCCAGGGATTGTAATGAATGATTTAAGTAAACTTTTATTGACTTAATTGACTCAACTCCATTAGATGATTTTCAAAAACAAACATAACCATCATGAATAAAGATAAAGAATAAACATTACAATTCTAAGAACTTCTAAGCACATGCAACTTGTAAAGATGTTTTCACAAAAATTTGCATATAGAAAATTATTTGTCATTGACCCATGTACCATAAAGCCTGTTCAAAACTGTATTTCATGAGATGTAGCAATGAAGACAGGCTATAGGGATAGTAACTCAATTACAGAGCTGATGAAATCCTATACTGACGTGCCCTCTAAAGGGCTTTTACCGGCTTTGTAAGATTATCCAAAAATCAATCTTTGGTGGAATTTGTATCTTGTATAATTGATGGAGGTATGCGATCCTTCGGTTTATAGATTACAAATCTGCAGTTTAGGTGCTTTTCTGTCTTAGACACAACTAACAGCAACTGAGGGCTTACATCCAGACCAGTCATGCTGAACCATGACAGCAGTCACTCAGGCATGTTTGAAGGGTTGTACAGGCTTAGATTGTCTGGTCTTTTGAGGGATTAAAGTCCATACAGCATAATGCTTATTTCATGTTCTTATCCACCCCTGTTCCATCCCCATACAGTTGGCCAGACAGACTCATTAGCAGCCTGTGCTAAAGAGACCTGAGTCTTTAAGTCACAGCTTTGTAGAATAATGTGAAACTTCCACGCTTAATCTCAAAAAGCCTAAAGTGACCACAGTGGGGTTGTTGACCCTTTTCAATGGCCTTGTTAACCTTACTACTATTCCGATGTTGAGGGCATCGGTAAAAGGCATGGAAGTAATGGTGTACAAGGTCATGTGGTGAGGTCAGAGGGGCAGGAGATGGTCCACTTAATATCGTCTCAGTGTTATCCATTCTTGTCCAGGCAGATAATGGTGAACCAGCACAGACCCAGCCAGTATTCAGCTTGGAATGTGTTTTGACCGATGAAGCAAGCTTTGGCAGAGTAGCAGTGCTCAAGAGAAATGAGCAAAACAATGCCAAGGTCCCTCGAAATTAAGTACACATTTTTTATGACATTCCATTGGCTTCTACTGAAGCATTGTGTGTAGAAAGAAAGATCTATCCTTTCTTTGGCTTGGAATTCCTGAATTGGCACACAAACAATGTCTGCATTCCCAGATCGTGTTTGCTTGTTCATCATTTACTCTTTAAGTGCATTTATATTAAATTCTAAAGTTCTAAAGTCAATAATGTGTACAGAAACACTGTCTGGAGCTGCATAATTTAAATGTGTCTGTACTATTGTTTGACTTCTGTCACTTTAGAAAGCTATGCCCTGTATGCATGCTGTTAATCTACTGTTACAAAACAATTTAACTGTAATCATGTTGTTGGTGCCATATCTAAATCAGTAACCTTCAGATTGAGTGCTTGGCTTTCTGCTGGATTTTGTGATCTAATCAAAAGAAGTGCTTATTGTTCATGATCATTACAACACACAACTACATGCTTCTCTTAAGCTAAAGTACTGCAGAGAAGCACTATGAGAAGCATTGTGATCCATGGGATCCAATTTCCTGCAATAAAGGTAAAGGCACCTGACAATTTAAGATTTAATTTTGGGACATCCTCATTTGTAAAAACTACAACAATTTTTTTAGATTTTTACCATTTGTTTTCATTGTAAAAATGCAGAAAGGTGTGTGTGTGTGTGTGTGTGTGTGTGTGTGTGTGTGTGTGTGTGTGTGTGTGTGTGTAGAAATATAGTGCTTGGTTTAATTGTGGGAAATGGGGTTGTGAACTCCATGTGGATGGAGTTTAGTGAATGACTTCAATGCCAGATAGCCTGTGGTGCTGTTACTTTTTTACTTTCCTCTTTACCCAACACCGTGATCTGACTCTTTATCTCCCTCTCTCTCTCTCTCTCTCTCTCTCTCTCTCTCTCTCTCTCACTCTCACTTTTCTACTGTGGTTCAGAATGAAAAAAGATGAGGTGCACCTTAATTTGCCTCAATCAATCTTACCTCTCAGCAGATTATTCACATTTTACCACAGTTGCGAATAGATTACCACAGTTGCGATAGTCCAACTCTCACTCTCTTCTTCCCACTGGAGCCAGAAGATGAGGAATAGCATTTCGGGCTGCTGATATGTTCGCAGTACACCCGTGAGCCCTGAGGTCGGTTTAAGTCCCACAGTAATTTTATTAGCTCTCACCTCAACAACACAAACACTAAATCTCTCCTTCCTGCATAACTCAGATTTATGTCCCTTCCATCACCCTGTCCAACAACCTCACTGACATTTCTACTAGACTGCTCTGTTCAGTTTTATCTGAAGCAGAGTGTTTATAGCTAGAAGAGGAGCTGTGACAGGTCCTGTCACATCTGCACTGAAGAGCCTTTGATTTAAATGCTTTTTTGATTCTCTCTTGTTATTTGGCCACTTTCTGTCTCTCCCGCTTATTTTAGGGACAGCTTTTGATTGGTGGAGGGGATTTGTTAATGGAGGAATGAGTGGTATGTGTTTGGGTACGGGTGGGTGAGTCAGGAACCAAATGTACCTATGGTGAGAGTAAAATTTCAACCTGAAATTGCCTATATTATAGGCAGCAGCCTATGGTCTATGCAAGGAAAATGGCTTTATTAACATATGTTAATATGAGATTGAGCAATTGAGAATGTTGTATGTCATATACCATCATGGTGTAATGTATCATGTGTTCACCATTTATGGGACTGTGCACATCAAAGAGCAGCAATAGATTGTTATGGTTCACATAGAAAGAAATGTGTTTCTACCAAAACAAAAAGCACAGATGGATAGCATGCATCAATATTGAGACTTTTCATTTCCTCACCAAGCAGCTAAAACTTCAGAACAAATAAACAAAAATAAACAAAAGTGATTGTTTGAGCCCAGTTGACTGACGACAGTTTAAATAGTTGCCAGTTGTTCTCACAGCACAGTTTGGAATAAACCATTATCAGCATTTATTCCAAAATTGTTAGGATTAATTATGCCCTTCTCTTAAAGCAGATGTCTGTCCTGGAAACTTTGACCTGTCTGAACCTTTCTAAGGGGGAACCGTAGAAGATGGGTCAGATTTAATGATCATTACAATGGCCATCATTGTACCAGCAGCATGAAAACGTGAACAAAAAGCAGTAGGTTGTGTGGTAGTATTGATTTGAGTGGGTTTGATTGAGTCAAAATCTTGTTTCTGTTTAAACACTCAGCATTTCCTGTACCCACGTTTCTCCAGAATGGTTTGATCAGGCCAGTGTGTCATTTCCGAAAGTGTTTTTCGGATTCTTTCTCATTTCTGTTTGAGGAAATAACATCTTAGTACTCATCAACATCACAGTACATTGTATTTTGCTTTGTAACTTGCAAAGTGGAAACATTTACAAAACCGTAGTAATAGAAATAGTACTATGAAAGCCCAACACGCCATGCAGATTTTGTTATAACAAATACAGCACAAACCAAAATGTTATAAACACAATTTCCAAGAACCAATTATGACGGATATATTGAAGATGTCCTGTCTCTTTTAATGCCGAAGCTTTGTCTCCTGTTTTCATGCTGCATAGCAAAAAGGATTAGAGTCGTTTATGTAACTTCCCCCAGAGTCTCTTCTCACTGATGCCCGTCTGGAGCAGAATTTGTAAAGTGATTTTTCTTGGTTTATTTATGGGTAATTTGCACAGCCTCTTGCTTATTAATGCACCTTCTTTTCATGTTGAGAAACAGGGAGGATTCAGGACACAAAGGTTGGGGTATTTATAGACTATCCTGCTGTCTCAATGAAGCATTGTGTTCTGTCAGACCACATCAGATCTCCATATGGACTGCAGCTCGCACACAGACACACACACTCACACATGGAGCACCACACACGTCACCTAGTCACTACACAAGCTGATATACAAGCAGCACAGATTTGTAACAGATAACCAGGAAACTACCAAAATCAGTCAACTCTATATTCATAAACCAATTTTAATATCCCTAATTAGTTTTACTAATATACATCTTATAATGAACAATACAAATTTGCAATAATACCATGTATTCTGTATATTGTGTTGTACATGGTTGATAATTTTTCTGTGTTTTTATTTTCATTATAATTATATAAATAAAATTGAATTGAATTTTGAACACAGGATAAAAGAAATTTAATATTTTATCCTAAAAGTTCATCTTTAACCATAATTTAAGTATTCTCAAATATTTTACAAGTAATGCCAGAATATAAAAAATTAAGATACCCAAATAAGAATATTAATTCCATTAAACATAAATGTTTTCTTCATGGAAACTTTTACATTAGTTTCTGTTTAAATATGGTTAAATTAGGTTTAATATACAGAATATTGTATTGTGATATGACATGAAAAACACTATTTAATCACACGCATGTATATAATCCCACATATATAACTTTTATGATGTCTTGTAATGGCTTGCAACAAAAACACTGCTGCTAATTCCTATAGCACACGTAAACATCAAAACATGGAAATGCAGACGAATGCTGTTGCCTAAAAGGCATTAGTACCCGCATGTCCATATATATGCATACAAGCTTCTTTATTCTTTACTCTTGTTTTATAAATAGTGAATGATAACTAGAAACAAAAGCTCTTTATCACTAAGTGATCCTCCTATACACATAATTCTAAAACATCCATCTATCTAGACTGTCTTTAAGTAAACAAATCCTTGACAAGCAACCTTGCACGTTGAGAATAATGTGTCACTACACTCTCTTTGCTTCATCTGCTTCTCATGTTACTCTCACACCACTTTATAAAGGATTTTGCTCTGTTTCTCACAAAGCTAGTGTATGGCTTCAGAAAACGGATATAGTGTATGACTCATACAGTATGGTACTTTCTACATGTTTGTCATCATTGCTAGCTTGATAGACATGGTCACTAAAAACTGTCATTGTACAGAAAAAGGTGCATATAGATTCTTGTGTGGAAGAAAGAAACTCATAAACTTTCTGAAGTGTTCATCTAGGTCTGAATACAGCTTGACACAAAGCTTTATGTTTTGGTCTGTCTTTTCCATAAGCATCTGTTCCTCATGATCTTGCTTTTCTGTAATCTGCTGATTTATAAGGATAGCCGGTTTCCCAAGATCTTCTCATATGTAAGTCATAAAGTCATTAAATTAGGTCTTTAAGCATGTCAGATGGTTGCACATTGGTTGATGTTTGTACACATGTCGAACCCTGTGTCTGACAGAAGTAACATAGCAGTGTCATCATAGCTTTGATCTGGAGTGCCCCATCTGTTACAGAAATTATGTGCTGAGGGAGACATAAAACTGGCATGAATGTTTCTTGCCAGTAACGTGTATCCTGTATGTCTCTAAAGCTTTGGAAATATACATGATTTGCTTTGTTCTTTCATAAATCTTTACTAAATCTTTACTTTCTTCTGCAGCTGAGACACAGCGAGTCTTGTTCTTTAATGCTTATTAGAGCATTCTGTTTTAGCCTTTGGCCCTTGACAGCCTTGCTCTCTCAAACACACATACAGAAACACACATTTTCCTGTCAGCCTTAGGGCAGTCAGGCAGATTCCTTCATTGGCCTTGTTTGTTTTCTGCCTTTGGGGCTGGAAGAGAAGACTAAAGCAGAGAAAAACAGCACTGTCTTATCCTGCCACTCCAACACAGGAAATAGTGGAGGCCAGGCTGGAAACAGACACTGAACGAGCCCTTTGGAAGTTGGTACTGAGTGAGCATTCCTCTGCTGTGTGGCTTTCCAAATATCTGGTCTCATGTGGGTAAACTTACTGTCACCCTCTGTGCCATCATAACACCAGGAAGTGTAGCCACCTCCTTTATGTGGCAGTTTTTCCATAACCAGGCAATAAATGTTTTCAGAGAAGTCTCAGAGAACAGAACAAATAAGTGGTTAGCACTGCGGTTACTGAGTTTTTTCACTATGCAAAACATGTACCTGTTCTATGAAAAAATGTGTTTTGATTGTAAATCTGGTTTGTGGTTAATACAGCCAGTATGTTTTCATCTTTGTCCTTGTAAACAAACTTTTGTCAACGCTGCTCTTTTAACACTGGTGGGTTTGGACAACTAATGTTTTTTTTTGTTATTATTTTAGCATGCATTTATTCATATTTTTGAATGGAATGTTCAGATTCAGTTGGTTACAATATTTGGATTCCAGTGTGTTTTCACATGTTCCATCATTGTCCAATAGCAATTACTTGGGAGCACTCCCACAAGAACACTGACTTAACGCTAAGACTTTACATTAGGTAATATTTTTACAGTTATTTGAGAAACATTGTATTTCCCTTCCCTAGTAAGTTTATAAGATAAAATCTTCATAATGTACCATAATCTTGTTTCAGATTTGGCTGCTGCGTGGTTATACTTTCCTGAAGGAGAATAGGATGCCTACAGTATTTGAATGCCTGTCGAAGAGCTGCCAAGCTGTGGTCTCTCCCATCAAATGCCCAATAATACTGTAAATCTTGTCAGTTGCATATAAAGTGATTACTGGTTGGGCAGTTATGAGGGCTTTGATTGTTCAATTTTGGCCGGCAAAGCTGCAATAACAAATCCACTGTACAACCTCAGACCTCTGCTAAATTCTGCAGTCCAGTCATCTGTCCTGCTGCTGATTTTCTGCCATACTCTTATCAGCTGTGACATGGCCAGATAAGAAGTCAGAGCACTGTGGGTTGATTCATTGGCTAATGAACACTGTAATCTCATCTGGTAAAGGAAACCAGGGGGACTTTTTTGTGTTATGACAGACATTCAGGAAGAGAACATAGATAAAAGCACTTTACTATATACAGTAAGCTTTAGAATGTAGAAATTTGACCTGGAATATTGATTTGGAATATTATAGTGTCAGGTCTGTGTGTCACTTTGCTGGGATAATATACTTACATTGCTTGACTGTATTTAGATGGAATACTACATACTAGCATGCTCATTGCATACTTCATACTATATTCTGTGCAGTATACTGCTGTTTGTACTGTTTTCTAAACAATGTGCAAATTGGTATGCGCTATATGCAAAACATTTCAACGGCAGTATGCTACATTGTCACATGAAGTCATGCAAGTAAGTCATCTGGGTATACCATACACAAATTTGCACACTGTACAATGCATACTGGATGATTACTGAAGAAATAGTTTGTTATATTATATTATATAAGTATTAGTTATATTGCAAACTTAACCTTTATCTTTTGATTTGATAGAATTACTTTGTGTTTGTAAATTCAGATTTTAGATAAAGATCACTGTGTCTGTCAGACAGTTTGTGTCTGGCTAACCTGACTGTCATTATTTTTCTCCCTTTGTTTCTGCATGGCCTTCACTTAACCTGCTACAACAAAAGTTAATCTAGAATCACACTGTGAAACTGTTTCACAAAGATCACACACAGACTCTGGCCTCTGAACTAGATCTGTCTTATTGTCTGCTGCTGTGCTGTGATCTTCTTTGTGATGGGTTTAGTCATGTTTTCCCTCTGTAGAAGCTTCGTCTGCCTTTCAGCAAAAGGGGATAGTTTGGGAATAGTGAATTTGAGAGTGGTGGATGAGGAGAGTTTGAGTGGAAGAAGGGGCTAAAGGAATTTCAAGGGGAATGATTGTAATGTTGTTCTGCAAACTGGGATGCTGTGAGCAGCTAGTTTCTTCAGGAGTTTTACATTATGTGAGTTTATATCTCACCAATCACGATGTTAAAAGGTAACCAAAGAGTTTCTGTAGCAGCTTAAAGGGAAAAAAACCCTCCATGGCCCAGCACCCACATTATTATAAAACGTAGTGTTAGCAATGCTCTCTTGACCTTTAAGAAACTGTTAATACAATTTAAAACTAAAAAAAATTTAATAGTTGTTATTTGGTTTTTAGGGGTTTAGAGTTTTAATATCAGGAACACTGACTTTATTATTTCCTTACTGTGCTAAAAAACAGTCTGGTGCTCTTTCTGGGTACTTATTGAGATATGAGCTCTGAGTTTCAGTTATCTTCCCTCTGCTGGTATGATGCTGAACTACTATTTTTTAGAATAGATTTTGGAGCCCTAATAAAAGATCAGGAATGTAAAGTTATTGCATTACTTTACTGCATTGTATTACTGTACATTACTACTGTACTACTGTACTACTGTATTATTTGATGAAATCTCTACTTTACTTGAGTGATATTGCAATGAAATGTAGTGAAACACTACAGCAATGATTTTACTTCAGGACCCAAATGAACATCTAACAGACTTTATTAAATACAGCTAGCATTTATTTTATGTTGTATGATTTTGTTAATGGGATTTTGAAAGAATTTGTCCTTTCTTTCTATAGGGATGGTATATATGTCTTGTTTGGATATTTGATAACATTGACATTGGATATTGAATCTCTTGTTGTTTATGAAGGACAGGACTGAGACATGCATTAAACATAGCTACCCAGTATTTTTACCTGCTGTGATACATTGATTGGTATTTTATTTCAGTCTCTTAAAATGCATTTGTCCCTCACATATAAATTGCTGTGTTGTAGGCTGTATTGTTGTACCTGGCTCAAGTGATGTTCGGCACCACATCCCCTTTAAATACATGCAGAAACTGAAGCAGTAAATCATCTTTTATGTATGTCTGCTTAGAAAATGAAAGCAGTGGAAACTAGGACAGTGAGTAGAGCATTAGGACAGCAAAGCTGATGCCAGTTTCCTGGAAAACGCTGTTATCCCTAAAAAAATAGAGAAAATTGAAGATTTGCTGCATTTACTGAGAAAATTCAATGTCATATATATGTATTCTAGTTCTGAGACTGCAGATTGTCCTGCTCAATGGTTGGTGTCATAAGAATCTATTATGTAACGGGAAGCTGCTTAATCATGATGAAATTACAGCTGTTTGGGGATTTAACGTAGGTGCTGAACATCTCTGCAGTGATAATGTTGTATATGACAGGACGGAGAGCTAAGCTGGTGGACTCCACCATGGATCACAAACCCAGTCCCTCAGGAGCTACAGCTTATCAGCAACTGTACTGCAGTTACACAGTATATGACGTTCACAGTATATGAAGTGTGAAGATTCCTACAGGTCGTGTTAGAGTTTTCCAAACATTTTAAACACATAAAAGGCAGATGCACAGTTGATCACTGAGCATTGCTCACATCACAGTTGAATTCCTGTGCCCTTGAGTCGCTTTTGAAATGATGGAAGATGCTGCTCGAGTTTGACGCCGCCATTCCAAATTGCATTGCTCAGAAGTTGCCCTTTCATAGTTCAGGAGACCTAACAGGGTTCTCAGTTAAGTTTCAACATTGTCTTAGATATTTCCCTGTAAATTCCTTTGGAGAATATGGTAATATATTTCTTTAATGGTCACAAAAACTCATTTTTGCATGATGCTGTACTACTTTGAGTTATGTAAATGCATATTGTTTCCCTGTACTGTCGTTTATCTAAATGGACCAATGTGTTATTTTCAAATTACTGTAATGTTATTTGTTTACTAACCTTCATGTATTATTTGCAAGCCTGCATAGTAAATCCATCTCACACTGTTACGTCTGCATTGAGGTCATATGCTAAATGCAGTACTGAGACACTAACCTCTGATAAAATAAAATTTAGACTGATCTGCGTTTAGATCACAGCACGGGTCTTTTATGTAAGCAGAGATGAGCTCTGTTGATTAGGAAATGTGGCATGGTACAGAATAGGAGCAAAGCAGGATGGCTTCAGATAGGATCATTTAAGCCCATGAGAGTGTCCTGCCCTGAACCAAATTGCAGGGCTGCATTCAGTAAATGTGGTTCAGTTGTTAGTTTTATTAAAATGCTAATGCTATTTCAGAGGTCAGAAGCAGCACTGTGACAGTTGGACAGTAATCCGATTCTCCATGATGGAGATAAAAAAATAAAAAATCCGCAGTGCTGTTTTTCTCCATACCTAAAACATTTTCTGGTCAAACTTTCATACACATGTGCATACACATTTACATACATACATGAATCTGTCTAATATTTTCCTATACTATTTTTTCCTATACTATTATTTCCTGTAACTTAATACAAAAAATTTATCCTTGGAACCAGGAAAATTATTCCCTCGAGAAGAGTACCTTAATAGGCCCCCATGTTACAGGGGACCTACCTTGGACAACATTCTAGGTGGCTTTCCCCACAAAGACCACCCTGAATATAACCACCCATGTCTGGCTTCATTCAAGTTTATCAACTTCAAGACAAACATTGAGGAGCCCTCCAAGCCCTCCTTTTCTCTCCATGGGCGATGCCCCATCACCCCTCACTGCTCCCAATCCATAAATTAAGAGTTCAAAGGCAGTCAGTGTTGGTATTGTGCTGTTGTATTGTCCTTCCGTGTAGCCTGACTCTTGGTTCTCAGGGCTGGAAGAATAATAGGAGATCTGGAACTGCATCCCTGTCTAGATGGAGGGATGACGAGGTCAGAGAGTGTGGAGGTAGAGGAGGGATAGGGATTGATGCTGTTCTACCACCCTGTCCTCCAATCCCTGACGCCCGGCCTTCACCATCTGTTACCCTGCAGGCTCTCTCCTTCTCGCTGGGACCACAATGGGTCAGATTCATGTTTACCTTGTCTAACAGATTACTATGGTTACCTAAGAGAGCAGCTGAGAAAAAAAACAGACAATTAATGTTAGATTGATGAGAGGAATGTGAGGAGTGTGAAAGGGATGGTTTACATAAAACGGAAAGTTCTGGCATTTTTAATGTATTTTTCCCTGCTGATCTTACAAGCAGTTATGTCGTAAAATGTGCAGGCTATGTTTTTTCAAACAGTGAAAGTAGATGGTGATCTGTGGCTGTCAAAAAGTACCATCTGCTGTCTGGCCTCCTGGTGCATTTATTATACAGTACGTTGACAATATTTGCATACAGTCAGAACCACAACACACTCCTTAATGTGCAAAGAAATCTACAGTAGGTAAATGTACCCTGTGCGGGCAAAATGAGTCACAATGAGCAAATTTTCAAATTTGTTTTTGTTTTTCTTGCATTGCTTATTAAAAAAAACTTAATGATGTATGATTTGTGGGAATCAAACAAAAAAATTAATGAACTACACCTGCCTGAAGCACCATTTGTTGAGGGAAGAGCAGAAAAACCTATGTTTTTCATGGATAATTAAAACAAAGAAAGGAACACTTCTTAGAAAAAATACAGAAATCATTTTTAGATTTAGAACATTTTTAGAGTGAAAAGTGAGAGTGTCTGATGCCATGACTACATCGCCTAAACTTCAATTCAGCCCTTTTCTTTCCTGTAGTAGCACTCTCTCACTCTCATTCTGTTTGGCAGGCAGGATCAGGCACGTATAAACCTGCTTTTCCCTCTTCTACACGTGTGTCAGTAGTAAGTTGAATGTATCAGTGAGTGTATGGCAATTAGTTCTGTGCCCCATTTTCAGAGGAACTAGCTCACTCTAGATAAGAGTTTAAGTGAAAAGAAGAGATTTCCTCTCTAATCTTCACATTCTGTACTGTCTTTATTAAATACAGTAAACAGTAACTAGGATTCCTGACTAAGTATATAGAAGAGTGTTTTATCATAGCATGTTGAGGGTAAATCATTGTCTTTCAGATGGTACAGAAACAACTCTGAAGCAGCTATAAACGTTTAAGCAATCTTTTATTTATAAAAGTTTTGATAGGTTTATTAGGGCTTTACCCACAGATGCAGAGTAGTAGTTTTGGTTAGTGTCCAGCAGGTGGCAGTATGTTCTTATACTCTTCTCCGAACAGGATGTGTATTTTGATATGAATAACTTAAAACTTTCATCTGATTATGTTATGTAGAATATGATCATTCCATTCTGCCTGTCTTTCTCTGAACCCAAAGAACTTTCAGACTCAGGGCCAAAGAGAAAGAAAAACGATGGCCCCTCTGAAGCCATGACCTTATCATGCTTTCATAGTAACATAATAACATGCTTTTCACCTTTACACCCGGCAACTCAAACTTCAGAGCATGTGTGTTGCGTACAGTATGCATACTTGATCCCTGTTGTGTTCTCTCTGGAGATGAAGAGATGGCAGGGGCCTTCATTTTATTCTTATACACTTTATTGTTTAACTGACAGAAAAACTCTTTTTATTGCATTTTTTTCAGCATTTATGTATTTTTATGTCTAGTTTCGTGTGTTTTTTGATTGTAGTGGTTTGCTTGCTTTCGAATTCATGTGTGTGTATCTGCAGGTGTGTGTGTGTGAGTAAAGGTGGGGTGAGCTGTGGTGAGCTGAGGTGAGCTGTGGTGGGGCTCTTGGGATGTGTACAGTCTTCATCAGTCCTGAACCTCTGCAGCCTATAGCAGCTGAACTCAGAGCCTCCGTGCAAGGTAAGTGTGCCTTACTACACTATCTTTATATTATTCCCATCAGTAGGAACTGACATGTCATATGGAATTGATTTCAATCATTCATTTAGCCCAGCTTTACAGAACAAGCAGGCTTCAATGGACCTCATCATAGTGTCATAACTTTTACCTCTCACCCTGCTGGGTTTAATTAGGTCCAGTTAATTAAAGACACTTAAAGCTAATGACCTGTACAGCATGATTTAAAATGTACTCAGGTTGTCGTAGATGCCTAGCAATAGCCACAGCAGGAAGTTAAGAGGCTTGAACCTGCCGTAAAGAACTGCGATAAACAAAATCAATTGCAAAATCACGCTGATGTCAGTTTCACAGGCATCAGCAGAGTTGTGCTCAGTGGAAACAAACATTTCCTCACTGTCATTGCTGATTATCACTTCTGTTGGAGTCTGGACATTGATTAATGGAGTGAATATATGTCTGGCTGAGATTTAACCCCACAGGGAAATTTCAATAAAGGTCCTATCCAGCACTTTAAAGTGTGTTTTGCACAGGGCTAAGGTTTGTGACGGATGACTAGTGTACAGGGTGAACAGTGGCATGGATAGTGGGCGACCTAAGCCTAAATGGGAGGGGTTGTTGTGACATTGGAACAGCGCCTTTCAGAGACTGAGTGGCAAGTTGATCACCTACCATAGGATTCAAGAGGCTGTTTTGAACACTGGTCTTGTCATGATTCCTTGGTAATATCCAGTTTTTTGGACTGTTCAATTGTTGTTTTGTCAGAGTTTCCCAAGAGGTATTCTTTTCTCAAATACAACATTTGGCCACTTTGACTCAACCCAGCTGGTAAGTGTGCAGTCACAGGGCATAATTGTAAGCTCAGAACTTTGTCTTATATGTTTGTGTGTTTGGTCTTAGCAGCTGCTTTAAAGTCTCAGTCTATACTCACACTCATCTAAGAGCAGCTGTTTATTATCTTCTGCAGACTGACCCCTGCTCTCTCACTCTTGGTTATGGAAATGACATCAGAGGCTTAGCTACAGCCCAGTCAAATTGTGTTTTTACTGTCTCTAATGTAAATAACCTTTCGCAATGTGCAGAGGGTATTGACAGCCATTAGGATGTGTATGGTGTTTCCCAAGGGCATGACCAGACACCAATTATGCTTTGTTTCAGTGTCTGTTTTATATTTCAAAACTGCAAATAGTTTGTGGGTTTTATCAAATCGTGGTTCTCTCATGGCATTCACACGGCTGGGAGTTGTGTTCTGTTAGCAGAGAGAGAGGCAGTCTGACCTTCTTTATGTGCCGGTGTAACCAAAACAGTGAGCAAAGCATGAGATAATGGGACTTGAATGAGAACACTCTGACACGTTGCTTGCTCCCACCTTTCTCCTACTAAGATTTACTGAAGCAGTGCAGGGTGGCCCTGAGATTTGTGTGTGCATGCTTTAAAAGACGCCACACGTTAGCTGTTTTCCTCTGTCCTATAAAACCAGGGCAGCGATGTTGATATTGTGTCCCAAAGTGATTTGCAACCTATTCTAAATGGTACGAGCAACCTCGAATCTCTCTCTCTCTCTCTCTCTCTCTCTCTCTCTCTCTCTCTCTATTTTTTCTATTCACTATTAAGGTGTGCTGAGGGTTGTCTAACCCTATGTTGACATTGACTTACAGCATTAAATGAGTCTGTACATGATTTAAAACATGATTTGCTATGATTATCACACAGAAGGCCTTGAGTTCCTCCACTGGTTTTGTCAGTGTGAACCTTTGCTAATTGTGGTACTGTATTTGTTGTTTCCATCTAAGATCACATTAAGACTGAGGCCGCGACCCTCTGTTCTGCTTTGGAACAGTGGCCTTTCAACCTTTGACCCTTCGACCCTCTGTGTCCATAAAAACAGCATTGGAAGCTCTTGGGTTTCAGGGCTGGGGTTTGAAACAGGTGAATATCTTTCACACCTTCTTTAATATCCTCTGATAGCAGCAAAACTGCAGTACCCAGAAAAAAGTGTCATTTTGCATTGTTTGTTGTCATGGTGGACCCAGTGTGATGGGTCACATGATGTTTATGGCTCAGGTAATTGGTTCAGAAACTTCAATGTCTGGAACTGAATGGACACAAGCAAAGATGGTAGCAAGCATTTGCATGTCAAGCACCTGCCATCCAGATATGACAAACCTCTTTGGTAGTACTTCCAATTTTGGTGTACAACGATTAGCTAGGCAGCTAGCTGCTCAATCATCATGGTGTTTACAGAATGGCAACTTCAAACACAGTGACCTGAAAAGTAGAGGTATATGTTGTCCTGCACTTCAGGGCATGCTAGTTTTTTTTTAGTGTGTTACTGCATTCCCCCTTGATAGTGCACAAAAAAAGGACACAGAGTTCACTTGCCCTCTCACTTTCTGATCCTTCACCCTCCCCCCTCACCTCAGCAGGCTTATTGCTTTTCCATGGCAGGGAGCAGAGCAGAAAAATAGATTGGTTTGCAATGCTCAGATCTGCTGGCAGCTTTATACATACAATTTGATTACACATCATTCATTACTGCCCTCTTTATATGTTTGTGTTTGTCTGTGACATTTCTTGCACTGTACCATATGAAATTGTCATCTGTAACTGATGGTGTGCATATGTGGTGTTATAGAGAGAGCATGACTGCAGATCTGAAAGCTTTGCAGTGGGGATCTGTTTCTTCCCTTCTTTGATACTGGGCGGTCTGAGTGCGGGTTTGATGTGTATATACACAGTCCCAGACCTGAGGTTCTCTGAACTCATGATTTAGTTATGTAATCTTCCTCCAGCAGAGGGTTAATCAAAGATTAGTGTGTATTCTCTGCTGCAATCTTTGACCATTGAGGTGGTAAAGCACATTTTTCTATGGTGTCAACATGCTACTCCTGTCCTCAATAGCAGGAATGGAGATGTAATCTGCTGTCGTCGCATTTCTCCACTGATATCGATGGAAAATAGATTTAGTATTAAAAGTTTGCAACCCCTTATTCTTCTTTACTGTGCCATGTTTCCAGGCGAAACAGGATATTCAAAGAGAACTTTGATACGTTGTGAAATGATTGGATCATGGTTTGTTTATGACAAGTGTATGCAGGGAAGGAATCGAAAATGTAGAAGGATTGGTAACACCAGTCAAAAAGAAAAGCAATTTTTTTTGAAAGAGTGCAAAGATGAATTGAGCACAATAAAACAAGAAACTCAGATTTTAAAAGTGGGTCAATTTTGATGTCATGCCTTAGTGAAGTGTATGACAAAGAGCTTTGTGGAGCTTTATGTATTTGTGCAGGTGCAGATTTCATGTTGGCCTGCTTGTTAGAACTTTCTCTTTTAGTAGATGAGGGGTTAAATGTTTTGTTGGAGGTTTTGAGGACCTCTCATTTTGTGTGTGTCTGTCTGAGTGTGTGTGTGTGTGTCGTTGATCAGATCAATGTGTGGAGAGGGGGGACTAGGCTTTCTGTCCCTCAGTATCATTAATTTTTCTCTCTCTCTTTCTGAACCAACTTCATTCCATTCAATTTCTTCCTCTTTTTAACTCAGAGCTGAATAGAAACAACAGGATTTGGAAGTTGAAGGTGGGGGTTGGAGAATGACCTCCCACCATATATACATAATCAAGGCTGTTCATTGCCCCCAAACCCCCAGCCAACAGCTTTTCCAGACTGATACTTGAAGAGAGAGAAAGGTGCAGGGGTTACTGACAGTATGCGTGCATGTCCATGTGCTCTCTTGAAAAAAACAATTGGCTGTATGTACCCGTGTGTGTGTGTGTGTGTGTGTGTGTGTGTGTGTGTGTGTGTGTGTGTGTGTGTGTGTGTGTGTGTGTGTGTGTATGTGTGTATGTGTGTATGTGTGTGTGTGTGTATGTGTGTATGTGTGTATGTATATACACAGACTTTGGTAAGTAGTATCATGTTAAGACTCCCTAGTGAATATATATATATATATATATATATATATATATATATATATATATATATATATATATATTTTTTTTTTTTTTAGATTTGGTGAATGTTCATATGATAACTTCCCTGGAGGACAAGTGAGCATTAATCACTTAGATGCTCATTTGTTCCCAATGCTTCATTAGCTATCCTTCCTCTTTCCTTTCTGTCTCTCTCTTTCTCTGTAGCATGCTCTCTCTGCCCCTCCTTCTGCCTGTTTCGTCTTCATTTCACTTCACTCGAGTGTCCCACACTCACTCAAGATCCCTGTATTTACTGTTCCCAGCTCACACAGGTTAGGAATAATACGTCATGCTTCCTGCTTTTGTTTGGGAATGGCCAGTAAATGAAGGAGTAGTAAACCAGTAAAGAGTGAATAGGGGCTAATTAACAAATGGAAGATTTGTCTTTTTAGTGCCCAAGGTTTTTTTAATTACAACTTCCTTTCGTTTTGTTACATAAAGGATACATAAAGAAACCTTTTGCCATATCTTTATACATTCATGTTTGCTACTTTAAATCAGGTTCCATACCAAGACTTTTCATGAAAATCATGACAAATTGAAATGGTACAGTAATAATTAGAAATGCTAATCATTTCAGTGCAAAACATGAAATCTCATAAAAACTTTAAAACTCATAACTCATTTCCATTACAGAATGTTGTCAAACAAAATACATTTGTTTTTGTTTTGTTGTGGTGATTTTTTTTTCAGAAAGAAAATTACTGAATTCCTCTGTAACGCATATGTGTATTCACTTTTATACACTAATAATAGACAAGTAACAGCAAACTAGTAAAAATGTGAAAAGTATGTTTATTACACATAAAATAATTTATTATTTTTTTAAAGGTCACAGGAATACCCATAATTAAAGAAACACCCCAATGTGGTTTTCTCTCTTTACTAACATTTTCTTCACTAAAAATGGGTCAAACACAACCTCTGTTGTGTTTGCTTGAAAGTGTCATTTTAATGCCAAACAAAGCAGCAAACCTTTTTGTCATGCTAGTTATGTTTGAGTTTATGCTGATGAGCTTAATGTGAGCTTAATTCCCTCTTTTTGTGTGTTAATATATTAAGGAGTGTCTTGAGTTTACATCCCAGCATGCTTTTGAATACTGTATATCCCAGGAAAATCCACACAGAGACAAAGTGTTTGCCTTGATTGGAGATGTTTAACTGTAATCCATTTAGTGTAATACCGGCTATTTACACACAGTGTTTTCCTGAGGGTGATGGTGAGAATGCTGCCAAGAATTGCAGTTCCAAAACCTAGTAAACTATAACTATGGAGACAGCATTTTGAGACATCATACTGTAGGTGTGAACTCTGTTCAAAAAGGTAGGCAACTTAATTTTGCTGCCTGCGAAGACCTTGTTTTGGCAGCATCAGTAAAGCAGGATTTAGTAAAAACTTCATTCAGTGCTCTTAACTATTTAATATAGTTAACAGTAAAACTATCTTACCTATGTGTGTAATTTGTTTTTAAAACAGCACATTGTTAGCTTATCAGAAGGGGTCAGATTAGAATAAACATGCTGGAAACCAAACTTTTAGTGCATGTAAACAGTGAGTGTGGTGGACTAAGAGTTAGAGAAAAGAGTGAAGAGAGGGAGTGTGTATGAGGAGGGATTAAATCTGTGTGTGGACGGGGGTGGTGGAGGAGGATGGGGCCACATGCAGAGAAAGAGGAGGAGGAGGGTAGTATGAGAAAGGGGCGGAGCCGCCACAGCAAGAAGAGAGGAAAGAGGACAGGAGGAGAGGACGGGACACAGAGGAAGGGGGTCTCAGAGTGAACTACGTGAAAACAGTAAGGAAACTTTGACATGAAGAGGAGGAGCAGAGGGAATGTGTATATGAGAGAGAACGAGAGAGACTGAGTGTGTATGTCTGAGATAGAAGAAGCAAGTCTACAGAATTCAGTGAACGGGGTGGGATTGTACATCCACAACAGTCCGGGCAGACGTGAAGAGGCAGTCATGCAGAGCACCATGGGTATGTTGGCAACACGACTGTGTTTATTACACTTTCTAAATGCTCAATAGTTCAGATTACCTCTACTGCTCGCAATAATAAGCTCTCAGGGCTTTGAAGTGATGTGAAATGAATGATTAACTTAAAGAGGGTCTACAATTCACCAGAAAGGAACTCTTTGAAGTTTAGGAGCATTGTAAGGGATTTCTTTTAAAGAGTGTTTTGTGTTAGAAGGTCTTTATGGCAGAGGACATTGCTTTTCTGTGAAACCACTTTATTAATGTGGAATTTTGAGAATATTGTCATACAAAGTGCAAGTTGGCTGCTGCCAAGTGAAAAAAGTTTATTGTTCAGGAAACGTGATGGAGTTCTCAGTTATATTTAAGTTAAATCAGCTAAGTCGGCTTTGTCTCCCAAAATTAATTAGGGGGAGAGAAACAAACAAATCAGACAAATGTTGACAAAGTAATGGTATAGAGCTGCTAGGTGGATAGCTTTCTTGGAAAAAATGTTGAGGAATGAGAAATGTTGAGATCATATTGAGATTTCTGTTGAATGGCAGACTTTGGCATCGGCAGACCTGAGCACATTTTGTGACATTGTTGAGATCTCTTCTGAAACTCTAGAGGAGACGCATGTGAGATTACTCAGCAGAAAAATCTGAAAAGTGTGAGACCTATGAGTTTCCACTTATGAACTCATTTTAATCTTTTAAATTGAGTTAAATTCAATGATTAATCTTTTAATCGTTTTTAACCTTTAATTTCTGCCCTTTTGATATATCAAAAAGATGTCCTTTATGATTTATTTTTCAATCATAAATAAATATATTGGATATGTGTAGTGGATATTTATATTTGTAGAAAATAGTGTTGGTAGAGATGGTTTGTTATGGTGTGTGGCTTAAGTGTGTATGTGCATGAGGCCTTGTTAATAGATTAATCTGATTTACACAGTTTACTTAAGATAAAGATCTGTGATTTAAGTTTAATAGAGAGCCACAGTGTGTGAAAAACAGTGTTTCAGAAGCATTGTGAGGGGTGTTTTTCATTACAGAGATTGAAGAAAGGAACTGTGATATATTACAACTGGCGTGGATTGGAACATGTAACAGCCAACACACACACACACAAAGAGAAAGAATTGTCAAACCACCCCTCACTCTTTTCTTTGCTTACACAAAGCTTCTTCAAACAAGTCAAACACCACTAAGCTGCTTGCAGAGCGTGCAGTCTGATCCATAGACCTTTTGTTTTAGAATGGATGAAGCTTTGATTGCAGCCGTCTTACGTTTATTGAGAATTCCCATTTGTGTTTGAAGTGTGTGGATGTGAGTCATCTCTGTGGTACATTCTTATACAGTAAAGGCCAGAAATAGAGGCGTCTGTTAGTGCATGTCAGCAGCACACAGACTTCAGATGAGATCACCTGGGGGGTGGAAAGGTGCTTGCGTCAGTGAGTCGGAAAATAATAGATGAGTTAAATCACTCTCATATGTTACAAGGCTTTGAAATGTAGCCTTAGTAAAAGCTGTCAGCTCACTGTCTTTGTAATGACACGATGTACCTTGTGCTGTTTCTGACACGTTTAGGATCAAAATGGCTTCCCAAACACCAGTGCCTTCTCTTCCTTTCTCCTCTTCTTTTCTCCTTTCCTCCCTTTTCTCCTTTTTCTCCTCTCCCATCCTGTCCTTTGCCTTTCTTATCTCCTTTTCCTTCTCTCTGCCCTCCTTCATTCCCTCCTTGCTTCCTTCCTTCTCTTATTCCTCTCTTCATTTTTCTATTTTCCTCCTCTGTACTCCTCTCATCTCTTGTTTTCTTTTGTTCTCCTTCCTTTCTTCTCCCCTTTTCTTTTTCCCTCTGATTTCTTTTATTTTTCCCTCTTCTCCTCCCTTCCATCTCTCCTCTCCCCTTGTGTTCTCCTGCTCTGTTCTCTGCTCTTCTCTCCTGTGTTCTCTTCCTGTTCTCTTCTCCTATCACCTTTTCTCCGTTTTTGAGATGTCTGTATGTGCCAAATATTTATATAAGGCTGTAGCGTGCTGCAGACGTATATACAGAGGGAGAGCTCATTAACTCAAGAGTCGGTCTCAGCTGACTGCACTGAATCAGAACTTTCCATGCCACTCTTTTCCTCTCTGTCTGAGCTCGACTGGAATCTGGTGGGACACAGTGTCTGTACGTCCACATTGCTCTGCGGCTGCTCTCACTGCGGCATGTTTGCAAATTTTCAAAATCAGTTCCAAGGTTGTCTTTTTCTGTTGATCTGTTTGTGGCTCCTGCGTGGCTCACCATCCATGTACTTTTGAGATTAATTACATATTCATGCTGGCATAGTTTGTCTGAGGTCGCGTTGGTTATGTAAGCATTGCCGTAGAATTAATTTAGTGGTATGTGCACTGTGCCACTTTTCCCAGACTGCAGTTTGTGTTGTGCATATCTGCGCTCATTTCAGTTTGATCATGAGAGTGATGATTATGGCTTGTCAGGAAAACCGCAAGTGTATTTATCTGTCCCTCTTCACTGATGCTGGTTGACACGACTTCCAGAAAGAGGGAGAGGAGGTCACAGCTAGTCAAGAGCTATTTTGACTTAAAGACATCTGTATAAAATGTTATCTATGGTCTATTTAGACAGGAAGTAAAATACTTAAATAATAAAATCTTTCTATCTCTAACATTGTTTATTTTTAATTATATATTTTGTTTTCCATGCTCTTCCTTAGCCTTAAGGTATCAGTTGTCACCAACAAAAAAATCTCATGGTATTTCCAAAATGTCTACAGTGCTAATACCATGGTACATGTATATGGAAATCTTTTAGTATCATGGTATATTAGAGAGTACTTTGGTATTACCATCACTGTAGCATGGTTCCACAACATAAAATATCTTGGCAACACATAACTGGGCTCACCAATCGATTCAACCAAATCGGGATTTAAAGATTACTTGTTTGTACACTCAAAACCTTTTGTAAAAGACACAAAAAGAAACATCTGCATTGGCTTACTGTTGTTTCTGCTGGGCAATAGCTTGTCCTTATTTACTCTTTAAAAAAACAGAACAGTCTGTCCTCTGCCTTGTTCATAACAGATGGCTCTGTGGCCTCCTCTTTTCTCTGTGGATCAATATCTTTTTCATACTAAACTCAGTGACCAGGACCAAGTATTGAGGGAGAAATGACTCCATCACTCATTACCATCCTATCAGCAGTTCTTCAGCATGACCACTCCAGCAGTAATAACAGTGTGGTGGAGCCACAGCTCCTCTCCATGTTGCCATTATTCCAAGTGTCTGTTTCTGACCACTGGATTCAACTGAATAATCATTAGCGGTTGGAAATTCAGCTGAGTCCAAAACAACTGGCTCCTGATTGTTACATGCCTATGCTGCATGATTTCCTGCTGTTTGCAAACAGACAGAAGTGCTGAGAATTAATATAAGTAAAATAATTAAAAAGATCTACTGTACTATGTTGATCACAGAGCCGTAGTGTATGAGTAGGTCTGCACGATTAATCGTTTTAAACCAAAATCGGGATTTGAAAGGATGTGGTTTTCAAATCACTAGAGCTGCCATTATTTCGATTAAGGACTATCAAATATGGTAACAAGCATTCACATAGTCCTTGACAGTTTGCTTCATGCGCACAGTTTAACCAGTAGGGGGCATTTTAACACTGCACGTACTGATTGAATGAGCAACGCCATTTAGAAAAAATGAGCGTGTTAAAAAGTTTAAGATTTTATTTATATTTGTTAATTTAACTTCATTCAAGACACTGTAGATACTGCATTTTAAAACGCAAATCGCAATTTTGATCAGAAAAATTGCAATTCGTGCAGCCCTATGTAATAGTATGACTAGTTTCACATAGTCGGACTTTCAACCATTTCCAAAAGTCTGGTCCATTTTACAGGTTGTTTTTTGCTAAGAATGGCCTACTTCGACAGGAAGTGATTGTTTGACTGACATCTACAGCAACTAACCAAAGTTTAGGGGCAGGGAACTCAACAATACCACAAGTATAGACAGGCATGGAAAAAACTGAACAGCAGCATTGATCTGTAAGCAGCTGTACACTGAGAAAATGGAGAGAAACGTCCGTGGCTTCAAAATTATTGTCCCTCCGAAATTAAGTTCTGATGATGTAGAGACTTAACAAAAGTACAATTAATATTCAGCTCTGCCTGTAGATATCTACTTGCTATCTAATACTCTACTTGATATCTAAGTGCCCAAGCGAAACTTTTTTTTATTCAGATTCAGTACCACTAACTTGACAAACTTGGGCCAGTCTTTCTTAAAAGCACTCATTGTATCAGCCAGGAACCTTGCAAGCACAACTTGGTTTCTAGGCCAACCCATGCCTCCCGGCTCCCAGCAGTTGCACAGCAGTCAGCCAATGAGATTGGAACTGGCAACTTCAGCCATCCATTACCATTTCTGTTTACAATATGCATCAGGTGGTCAGCACACAGACTATAGGATGAGATTATAGTATGACTAACAGTAAAGAGTTTAGGAAGAGGAAAAATCAGGAAAATACCAAGCAAAGAATTAAAGTACACTTGCATACTCTTGTGACTTGCATGCTGTGTGACATTAGCTTAATGATGTAGGGGATTGTAATGTTATTTAAAAAATGACTTAAATAGATAAGAAGGTTCTGCATCTAAAGTAATTTATACCGAGAACAAGGGACGTGTCTCCTACTGACAGACACTCAGTAAAGGGCACCTCGACTGGTATCTGGCCCTGTGCCAGTGGCTCTAGCACCACACACTGTGTGAAACAAAATGTATGGTGCTGATTGGCAGGTAGTGTCAGTCCAGATGGCAGCAGCTCTGTATGGTATTGTATGAGACACAGCGCCTGCTGCATCTCATTCTAGAGTTTGAGCCAGCCGGCACTCTTCTGAAAGGCCTGCTGGATGAGATGCCCAGGGAGGCTCGGACAGTGAGATAGGAGAGAAGAGCCTGATTGTCTTCAGCAGGTTTGTGTGGCAACTTGGGCCCCTGTTCAAGGAGGCCTTTAATAGAACCCATATCCTTTGAGATGCTAAAGAACCGACCGGCCCCCTGTCTTCCTGAAACTTACTAAATCTCCAAGTCTTACTCACAAAATCTTTTATGGAATTCCTTTATTTCCTTCGTTTCATCTTTTTCCTGCATTCAGTTTATACATGTTTATTTGAATTCCACCTATGCCTTTTATTTGGTCTTTCTCACTCTCTTTCTTTTTCCATCTCTCATTGTCTCTTTCCTCTTCTCTGTGAAGTTCTGCCTTTGTTTGTGTTGCAAACTTTTGCTTCTCCACCCCACCCCAGGCAGTGCACATGTTGGCCTCAAGTGCCATGGTAACAGCCCCAAACAGAGTCAAAAGCCAAAGCCTGCAACAGCAACAGGTTGGCAATGAAAGTAGCAGGGCCAATAATGCTTGTTTTACAGACAGTGTTTCCCGCCGCTTTTAATTTGATCCAGCATATCAGCAACAAAAGACATAAATTAATAGAGCTGGAAAGGAGAGCTACAGGGATTTTACCATTAAAAGAGTAGCTTTATACAGAGTACGAGCTTAACCACAGTCATGTGTAAAGCTCTGCAATATGGTTGTATTAGGGATTTTAAATTTGATTGTTAAACTAGTATTAAATTATTTATTTGGCTGAACCCTCAATTAGTTTGTGAGCCACAACACGTAAGCTGTTGAAGTGCTTTATCATTTTAATCAAATTTACATAAAGTATATAAGACCTTCATAAAAAACATTTGTACATTGCACATCTTGATATTTAGTTGAATTTAAATGTATTAGATGCTAAATATTTGGCATTGAATCTATTTATTCACCATTAACCTATTTACCATGTTTCTCAGCATTTTAAAATGTTTCTGCTTTTGTGCAGTTCACTTAGTCCTGTGGTGTCATTTCAGTGTGGTCATATAATTAAATTCAGGTCACAAATACTGCATGTATAAAAATTGCAAGAAAAGTTTATTTAATTTTAGGCTAATTTTAGCACATCACTTTAGTAGATACTGCCTTTTTCTGCTTGACATTTCAACCAACTCCCCAGACACATTGTAGGTATTGTCAGCATAGGTTTACAGTGAGACCAAATAAGATGTCCTGAGAAGGTTTAAGAGACCTTGATGTTCCTTATCAATAATTTATATAAACACACTCTGGCAGCCCTGTGATCATATTCTGCCTCATTTCCCTGACACAGAATTTTACACACGATTAATGGCAACAAAAACTCAGTGCTGTGGTATGTGTGCCAGAAAGCATAATCCTCATTCTTAGACAATAAGACGACTGTGAAATTGTGATCAGTGAATCATTGTCGTTATTCAAAGGGAACAGTGAAAAATGGATTGACAGAAGTGAATTCATATATTTGAGTCTGAGCATTTCAGGACACAGAAGAGGATATCTGGGTTCACAGATGGCAATAACTCCCTCTCTTGTGCTCCATTGACTCCATTATTTTAAATGCGTCATTCATGACTATTCCTCCAGACTAGTGCGCCAGTTGACTGTTTAGACTGGCCGACAGAAATGATATAATTGATTATGTCAAAAACGTTGGCTGATAAGAACAAAAACCTTTGGGAAAAACTGAGGCTGAATCCCAGTTTGCAAACTTCTGGTACACACTAAAAGTACATACTTTGTTGAATGAGTGTGCACCAGTATTGGGAGATAGTATGACTTTGTCACATACTTTCAGTAGTTAGCTGTTGTGTTGTAGTGATATTGAGAAGTAATTTTGAGCAGTCTGGATCCCACTGGCCTCTCAGATTAGCACAGGATTGATCACAGTGGATTCATAGACCTGCTGTGGCAAACAGGTGGCGGCGTTTTTGTAACCAACGAGCAGAAGCACAAAGAATGGTTGTCTGTCATTTTTCCTTGCTTTCTTCCACACTTGTTTATGCATCTTTCCATCTTCTTTTGACTCTTAAAATTTCCTGGGCAATATTTGACTTCTGTACCTTTAAGGTTTAATTGTAAACACAATTACATGTTAAAGAGTACTGTGGCTTTGCTGCACTCGCTCATGAACTGTGGGTTTGCTGCCAGGTTCAATATAGTTTTCCTCATCTTTTAATAACAGCACATTACATTGTAACAGTCAACACTAAAATGTAACACACAAACTGTTGAGATGAGATAAAAATGATCAGTCTCCTGGTTACAAATTAAAACTTACATTTTACATTAAATTTATACATTTGGCACATGCTTTTATCCAAAGCGACTTACAGTGCATTCAAAGTATACAGTTTATCAGAACATGTTAGAACCCACAAGCTTTGCACTTCTAATGCAGTGCTTTATCATTTGAGCTACAGGAACACTTAAGCTATTTAATTACAACGCTTATGTCCATCTACAGATACAAGTGCTACACACAGCAGGAAACAGCACACAGTTTGTATTGACACATTTACTGATGTTGTTGCTGTTCTGGTGTTAGCAATAATTGTATCTTTAGTCAAGCTAATAGATTATACAGTTTGGTTTTGTGTAGTCACAGTGTATTGTTTATTTCCTTCAGCCTCTGTTAAATAACAAAGAATGTAATAACCCTAATTACTGCTACAACTCTCCATTCCATATTAATAATACATTAGTTAGCACACACCTTGTAATTGCAACAGCCTAATTAGAGATCCTTTTCCTACTACACTGTGTGTTTTGTTTAGTGCTGTTGTCATGTGACAATGATCTTTTTTGGTGTGTTTGTGTTTTTGTAGCATAGTGTCTGTTAGCTAATAACAGTGCAGCTGACAGGAAGTGTCGAAACAGGGCGGCAGATTGCCAAACATACTGTCAAAATCGACTGGGGGGTTTAGACGTGTCACTGAAGCAGGACACTGATTCATATCTATAACTCACACTGGTATATGTGTGACACTTGTTTGTATGCAGAGGAAATGTGAAAGACCTGGTGAAAGAAAAATCTGGTGCAAGATAAAGAAAGGACAGAACGTAGGGTTCAAAGATTAAGGGATCAAAAGAAAGTAACTTTAGGAACAGGAAATATGGAAACTGGGATAAGAGAGAACAAATCAGATAGAACTTTAAGGAATGAAAAAATAGTCCTCAAATGATTCTGCACCACCTGAGGAGGAACATATTAACGTAACAGATTTTTACATTGAACAAATTTTATTCATGCTTTATCAATATATAACGTGTTGTATATGTATATACATATAATACATGTTTATATGTTGTCCACCATCTTGGATTTAGGAATTTGTTGCAGTGCATTTTGGGATTGCCTCTTTCGCAAAGAATGCATGCAGTGCTGCTGTAGAATTTCACCAAAAAAGGTAACTTAGGAAGCAGTGTAATTAAGATGCTTACCTGTTGGAACAGCCTTCACATCAGGAGCACACCTAATGATGTCTTAAAATGTTTTCTCATTAGGCAGCTAGGTTTTGGAACAGAGCAAATGAGTCATTCTTAGGGATTAATTTGTCTTGTTTAGATGGCAAATTGTCTTTCCATGAGGTAAATTTAGCTGGCTGTACATTCGTCCACTCTATTTTGGGATACACATACACACATAGTGTGTTAATGAGGATGTGTGGTTTCATTTTTAACAATCAGATGAAGTACTAGATGAGGTCAGCGTTTCCGTTTTGCTGCCCCCACTGCTCTCTAGTTTCATTTATTTCAGTGTTTATGTATGTGTGTGCCTATGATGGTTGCTTAATGTATGTGATGTATGTTTGATACATTTTGTCTGAGATATTTTTGAAAAGTGACTTGTTTTTACAGGTCTTTACATGACCTAAAAATCTCAGTAAAGAATTCACTGTGAGGGAATATAAGTGAGGCATAATGTGATGAGGAAAACACATACCTCTATGCACAGTTAAGGAAAAACCCTGCCAGTATCAGAACAAAGACTTCTGCGTTGGATGCCCAAATGTCATGTCTAACATCTCCATGGTAGGAGGCTTTGATCAGGATCTAAGCACACATCAAATATCCTGCTCCTCAACTATACTTGAACCAAACAGAGACCAAATGTGATTAAGGATTTAGGGATTTCTGCCCAGAGATTTGGAACTCTGCTGGGTTCCAGGCTCAATGCTGGCATTTCCACCCTGTTCTGCTCCAGACTCCACAGAGAAGCTCAGTGATCCCAAAGAGATTCACACCTCACTGCTAATCCTTTCCGCTGGCAGCTGAGCTATTAAGACTTATCATAACGAGATTTCAGCCACCAGATCTTACTGTGGAATTTGATTAGAAACACCTGCAGCAGTCAGCCACACCATTCTTTTGCTGGCCAAACAGAGAACATCAAAGAGGCAGAGCGAAGTGACCGAGCTGCATTTATTGTTACATTCATTTGTTATAGGATGATAAAGCTAACTTTTGTTCAGTCGTGTAGAATATAGTATTTAGGTATATAGTAACTCCAAAGGTATTTGAACACTTTTTGAACCCAAAAATATAAGAATGTCATTGTTGATTTTACATAACTATATTACGGCATTAAACATCCTAACACATTTTTATGCATTTAGGTCTCATTTTTATGCTCCACGTCCTAGCCACAGTGCAGTTAGAGAGCTGGAATAGCTACAGGAACATACTTCATAAGAACAACTGAAGCAGAAATACCTGATAGCCGCGTTAGTGGAACCATGTGCGTAAGCACTCGCAGAGAGACGCCCTGGAAACTGTTATTCTGAACAAGTCACGCTATCCCCCTCACTTCTTTTTAAACTTTGTGTTTCACCTCTCTCACTTCACTGTTCTGTACAAATAATCTGCTATTAATGTTACTGTAATAACCACATTTTCAGATGGGAAAATAAAAAAAATAAAATGCACCTGGATTTATTTAAAGAAGTCTTTTAGTTTCTGTTTTACTGACATTGTACTGGTGCCCAATCCTGAATCGGTACAGAATTTGTTTATGGATGTTATGTGTGTAAATTAATTATATTATTAGTTTAAAATGCTGCATTAAAGGATTTTGGTTGTTAAAGTGGATGACCATCAAACCCTCACATGCAAATTAAATCTGTGTCATACAAAAAAATGATCTCTGCAGCCGGACAATGTGAAAGGTCAGGGCTGGTCACAGTCCTCAGAGCATTCGAAATGCTGCTCTCCCATGCTGATGTCTGCCACTTTGGCCTCATTAGAATTCAAAACTTGGTTAAAATGTCATGTGGGGGCTGCTGAAGAAACATGTGAATAAGGTAATGTCTCATTAAAAGTTTGAGTCAGACTGACGCTGATACGCTGTTGTATCTGGCTTTTTCTCTCTCTTCCTCTCTGTCCCTCTGGCAGAGGTCATTGGGATGCCACTGCAGTCAAGATAACTTGAGCTCTCTTGGCAACTTATAGCTGTTTCTTGTGCATGTTGCAGTAAGGAATGCTCTTTGAAGAGCTTTGGGAGTGTGTTTTGAAGTGCACTGTGTGTGTGTGGAATTGATTGGACTGGCAGATACTTTGCAGATTATTCCACATGATGAACCTGTACTTAGCACACAGCAGCAGGCTAACTATATATACCCTTCACTGTCCATCCACAAATTAAACCCTCAGCTACATAACTCACTGCTAATGCTCACCAATCTGTTTTACATTGGCATTACAGCACATACAATTTAATTGGTTATTTCATGCTGTTAATTAAAGCCTGTTAAGTTAATGCTTCTAATAGTAAAGCCATATTGATGGAATGTTTTGATGATGTGGTTAGGTGTATTAGTGTAGTGGTTAAGGCCCAGGGCTAGTAACCAAAAGTCCAGCATTTGGCAAGCCATGAACCCACCATTGTGCTCTTGAACAAGTGACATGTAATGTAAGCTGTTTTTTGCAATTTCATTCATAAAAGACCATACTGAAGTAGAGTGAAGTAGGCGCAATTATGAGAAATAAAGTTAGAAGTTTATTTACAGGTCACATGGAGATCAGCCCAGTTTGACAACTCAGGTTCTGTCTTCCTGTTTCTTCCTCTACAGAGTGTATGTCCTGGGTGCTTATTCGCCATGGCTCTAGTTCAGGCTCTGCCTGTGCCCACTGATCACCCAAAGCCCAGTGCTGACGTCCAGCAGTCCTGCTCAGTTTCTCAATCCCCCACTGTGACAGCGGCAGGCACCATGGGTTCTGTAAGCAGTCTGATTTCTGGGCGTACATACCAGGAGCGCCACTGCCGAGCCATCAGTGACTTTGGTGCCAAGTATCGTAAACCTACACCAGCTACCAGCTGTTTTCGACAGCAAGAGGGGATGCTTCGCAGTGCCAGTTCACAGGAGCAGCTTCTCAACAACCAGCCTCCTCTGCCCCCTAAAACTAAGTCCTCTGCCTTCATCTCTGCTGGCAATGGTAACTATGGCTATTTAGGTGATGAGCCAGTGGGCGACTGGAATGATAATCATGTGTCCGCATGCAGCCCATGCAGTGATACAGAAGAGCCTCCTGACAACAGGGCCGTGAATGGGAACATTGGTGGCCCTCCACCCAAGCTCGTCCCAGTGTCAGGCAGGCTGGAGAAGGTGAGTCTGGGTGTGCTTGTAAATTTTAATTGTTTCATATATGTTATTAAAACCATGTTTCTCATTCATTCAAAGGAATAGTTGGATATGAACATTTTTATATTTAGTTTTTGGGTGAACTGTCCCTTGAAAACTCCTTACACACAATAGGTGAATGTCTGTTTGGCTATTTCTCTATTGATCTCTATCACTGAACTCACAGATAATGCAATATGTCAATATGCCATCATTCACTGTACACAGCTAATCAATGGCACATCTTGGTTACACACTGACGTTTAATGAGGCCTGAGAAAATCATGCTCAGAAAACTGTTTACTGAATGGCAAAAAGATAGCAGTAAGAGTGCTCTTAAATCTTATCTATAGTCACAGACTGTGACCGTACATTGTCATGGTACGTGGTTATGGTTTCACTGTTTATAATGTGGATAGTCAGTATTTAAATAGCAGGCCCCTTAACTGTGTGTTTTTGATCACAGAGTATGGAGAAGAAACTGATCCGTCCCACTGCCTTTAAGCCTGTTGTGCCCAAGAATCGCAATTCTGTGCAGTACCTGTCTCCACGCCCAGGAGGCAGTCTGTCTGAAAGCCAGGGCAGCCTCAACCTCTTACTTCCTGGTGGTGGAACCGGGTTGGGTTGTGCAGAGAAGCGGAACTCATACAGTGGGGGTCGCAATGCACGGAGTAGCCAATCCTGTACCATGTCAGACTCAGGACGCAACTCCCTCTCCAGCCTGCCCACCTATAGCAGCACTGGGTACAGCCTGGCACAGAGCGAGGTATCCAATGGGAATATAGAAATCACACGCTCTAGCGGTGGCCACGGACATTCTAATTCCGACAGTGGTCGATCGTCATCAAGTAAGAGCACAGGGTCTTTAAGTGGCAGGGGCCAACCCCTGTCAGACAGCGGATCTTGTGAGCGGTCTCCAGCTCCAGGTGAAGGATATGAAGGGGTCATTCGTGAACTAGAAGAGAAACTAAGGGAACGAGACCTGGAGCTGCAACAACTCAGGGAGAACCTGGATGAGAATGAGGCAGCCATCTGTCAGGTGATCATTATGGAGAAAACATACAGTGTCTCAATGTCTACAAATTGTTAGTGATATTTGATAGTCAGTTCTGATAAAGTGGAATGCAAGGACAAAACATGTTTAATCTTTTTAAATTATGTGTCTTATCAACTTCTTCAGGTGTATGAGGAGAAGCAGAAGCGCTGTGAGCAGGAGATGGAGGATCTTCGGCAGAGTTGTGCATCAAAGATGAAACAGGTGCAGTTGAAGGCACAACGTGCGCAACAGGTTCTTCAGCTGCAAGTGTTCCAACTGCAGCAGGAAAAGAAAAAATTGCAGGAGGACTTTTCTCAACTGTTGCAGGAAAGGGAGGCACTGGAGAAGAGGTGTGCCTCTTTTGAGAGAGAGCAGACTCAACTAGGTCCCCGCCTAGAAGAAACAAAGTGGGAGGTGAGACCTGGTAGCCACCTGAGCCATTGGACTGAAATAGATGTGCAGAGCATATCTTTAATCTCTGCTTTGAGCATAGCTGAGCATGTAGTTAGTTTTTGACTCATGCTTTGTGTCTGTTTGTTACAGGTATGTCAGAAGACAGGTGAGATCTCCCTGTTGAAGCAGCAGCTGAAGGACTTACAAGCAGACCTCGGCCAGAAGGCCAGTGAGATTGTTGCTTTGAAGGCCCAGTTGAGAGAAGCTCGCTCTGAGCTGCAAGCCAGCCAGGCTCACTCACAAGAGGCCCATGCCACAGCCCGCACCCGCACACTAGAACTGGAGGTTTGTGAGAATGAGCTGCAGCGTCGTAAGAGTGAAGCAGAGCTCCTGCGAGAGAAGGTTGGCCGTTTGGAAGAAGAGTCTCTTCGTCTTAAAGAGGCTCTTGCAGTACCCACTTCCCAACCTTCTAAAGGCCAATGCATGAGCCTCCCCCTGCCTCAAAGCCGGGTAGGAATTGCCTATGGAATCAGCCCTGCATTTCGGGACAATAGCAGTGAAGAGCAACTTCTAGCATATGAGAGTGATGAAGCGAAGGTGCAACGGCAGAGTGTGGAAGTGCTACATGGTCTCCGTCAGCAGGTGGAGCGACTACGGGCGGAACTGATGTATGAAAGGAGGCGGAGTGAGGATCAGCTGGAATCCTTTGAGGAGGAGCGCAGGGTGTGGCAGGAGGAGAAAGACAAAGTTATCCGTTACCAGAAACAGCTGCAACAGAACTACATCCAGATGTATCGACGGAACCGTGACCTGGAGCGTGTGATGAGGGAGCTCAGTCTGGAGCTGGAGAACAGGGACATGGAGTTTGACATGCGTAGCAATGAAATCCAATTTGAGGAGATCACTGCCACTGAAATCTAGCCTACCATCTCGTTCTCTGCCATCAACAGTTTTGTTTTTTCTCAAAATTCACATTCAATGTGGTTGTGTGAGGAGCACCAGTCATCACAGGCATGCTTCTCAAAACTTTTCAGAAATACTTTCACTCAAGGCAAGTTTTTGTTGTGGTGTCCCATGTTCAGGCCTAGATGAAATCTGCAGACTGTTTTTGCATTCTCAGTATTGATTGTGGGGGAAGTCTGTGAAATGAATTTGAGCTTGGTAAAATGTATTAATGAAGCTCAGTACTACACTAATGTTGGCAGTCAAAACAATCAAATTAGGCAAACAATTTAATAAACATATAAAGGGGAAGAGGCATGTATGCATATTTGGTGTTTTCTCTGCTCCTACTAAAGCTTTGCAGAGTTTTGTATACACAGATTCCATGTGTGCCTACCCATGCCGGGGTATGGCCTTGCTCCAATAGCACCCCAAATGCTTTGCCACATGGATTGTTGGATAATAGTTTGCTGTGAAGACCACACCAGGCAGGCTTGGAAACATAGCATGAAGGAGCAATTGTGAGCACATTTCTAAAAACTAAAATGATAAATGGAACATCCTACAGTTTTCTGGACTTCATGGACCTACAGGGCAGAGTGTCTCCAAGTCTGCATCAGGCGTGCCATTTGAGCTAGGGCCTCTCAGCAGAGGTAAAAAAAAACAGGAAGTTGTATTTTCCCATCTTTATGATCTCCTCCTCACACTGCCTCAAAAACTGATAAGTGGTTTAGATTAGATGTACAATGACTACAAGCAGTAGTTCATTGATGCCATTGGTGAAGGAAGGATGTCCTAAAACCACTATTGTATTTCTTACAATCTCTTCGTTGCTACATTATTATCTTATGCACAATCAGAAGCCCACATAACTGTCCCAGGAAAGAAACCCTGAAATGGTCAGATATTTGGTGAGGAGCCATACTAAGCATGTCAGCTACGTTTAATGAAGTTTAATGCCGAATCTTCAGAACATCATCATTTAATAGTCAGAACACACTACTCCACTCCCTCCTTTGTACCAGCATTGATGCTGATGGGAAAAGAGTTGGAGACAGTTTGTTGAGCATCTCATGTTAGGTCACAGAAACTGCAGTGTTGTTGCATTATTTCTTGGTGTTTTAGCTGTTTTGGCTATGTTTAGAGTACTCAGTAACATTGTGTAATTTTGTCTCAGCCATTTACGGCACATCTTATAGCCCCACTGCTTCCACTACATTTTATATTAATCACTAATATAGAAGTCTTATTTTTATAATTAAATATTAGCAAACATTACTAACAAATGTAGAGCCAAAATATATTTTTCTTTTCTTGTGACCTTCTAAATATTGCCATGCACACTGTACTTGGTGAACTGCATGTGTGCATGATACAGTAGCATTGTTAATGCCAGACCACCTGGTATGAAGTTATCACACAAGTTATCATATAGATTACAATGGTTGTTTCTTTAGTGGTTTCTCCACCCATCATGGGTGGAGCAGTCCTGCAGTTCAGCTAAGTAATGACATTGATAAATGCATAGATATTATATCATATTAGATTTGCATACATTTCCAGAAATACTAATCAGATGTTTGTCATTTTGTTATAAACGGGATAAATATACTATATAAAATGTATTGTTTTATACAGAACAGTACCTTTAAAAAAAGGGATTAAATATTTATGTGATGTATATTTTTATATATAGCACCTCAAGCTATTTTGTGGTAACACAGGTAACTTTGTGGGTTTAACAAATCTGTATTGCACATTTTCGCATGCTTTCATCCATAGGGACCATTTGCTTTCAGCAAATGCTCAAACAGCCGTTAATATGGTAGTTAGTACATTCATATTCTAACAGAAGTACAGCACAGGTATTTAACTGTCCTTGTATAAAGCGTCATTACCAGTTTTGGCTATTGCAATATTTGAGCTAATTGTAAAAAGCTGATAACTAGGCAATGTTCAGGGCACCAAACAGGCTCAAAATTCACAATGCCCAAAATGGCCATCTGTAATGTTGCTTTACTCTTCAATGTGAGATTCTATGACATCAGGGAAGAAAGATCTGATAAAAAAGTGATGTAGTAAGAACACTGCATGCAAAATCATGTTTTAACCAAAGATACTGAATTGTTTTCCTTCCCCTTCATACTTTATTCAGTGCTTCCCTTTTTACTAAACAAATAACAGAAAGTGTGATGTACTTTTCACAACAGCACAGACACTTTGTCTGTGACTGTCATGCAGTATGTTTTCATTCAAGGCCAACAATTTACTTCAGCATTGGCCAGAATAGTTCATTATTTGTTTGTTGTGGTCTTGTGTTGTTGTAATATTCTGAAACAGTGACAACATGTTCTACATTTATCATGATTGCAGTACCTTTATAAAGACACTACCTGTAAATCATAATTATGAATTGCCAGATAAGCACTGTGACTGGATGGGGACGATATGGTGTTGACTAGTAGATACCATGCTGTTCTCACTTTGATCAAATTCATTTTCCTGTATGTTCCATCAGTTTTGTTACAGTACAATCCTTATAGCACATGTACAAAGAGTTCTCTGTCCCCTCAACAGTACTGCATCCTCCTGAGTGACATCACTCAATCACACCCCTGATGACACTACACATGTAAATATTTTTCATATTGTAAGAATATTGACATTATCAGTATATTTGTTTTTACATGCGCAAAATATCTATGTTAAAGGTGTAACCACTGTGAATAGACCAAAGCAAATTAACGTTTAATCTTCTCTCCTCATATTGTCCTTGTGTGTTTTATTTGTCAGTCTATAATGTTTGTAGTTATGTATGTATATTTTCATGCTGTATATTTCTTGTAAAAATGTTTTTAATTAAAGGACGCCACCTTATGTTGAATGCAGCACCGTTTAATCAGTTTAAAGGTGACGTTTACTGTAGTTTTCACTAGTATTAGTTTGCAATGCATTTATAACACCTATAACACCTAATCAGTGTTCAATCAATGACACTAATGAAATTATGATTAAAAGATATTTGGTCAATTATAGCAATTTGATTTATTGTTTTTAAATGAAGTTGCTATAATTTATATAAATATTGTTTTTATTGATTTTTTTTTTGGCAGATGTGCGGTCCGAAAGATCTTACATAATGGAAACCTGTTAGTGTGTACTTAACCTTCTTATTATTTAGAATCACACAATGTATTTTATAATAAATGAATTGCAAAAATGCAGAGCCGATGCTTTGTACATTCAGTCTTTGATGTGCTTAGATTTAGTCTCTCAGTATAACGCTGATCCTACAATCATCACAAAATATTTCAAAGTAATTCAGTTGCACCGTCCATGTGTGCAGATTTAAGGCACAAATACAAATTTAGCTATGTGTGCACATACAAGTATATTGTAAGAAATAGATATTTATTTAGAGAATCAGGAATCAGTGAGATTGTCTACATTTTGTAATAATCCCCTAGGCATTAACTAAATCAAACTAAAAAAAGGTCTAATCTGGATCTGAATCCATAACATGACCTTGTTTAATCTCTTTCAGGCATGAATATAGAAAGGCCCCATGTATAACTATTGTGTTAACTATTGTAAGTATACTGAGGCTTAAACCAGAACCAAAATTAGAAACCCACAATTCACATTTACACAGGGTTTCTGTACCCTTAATGGTGGAAATGAAAAGTTATGACTGCTTTTTTGTAAACAGAACAAGAAGAAACTGATTCAACAGAGCAACAGAGGAAAGGAAATATGTCAGCATCTCTGAATGGCCAGTAGCATTCTGTGGAAGCCCATTTTTAAAAATTCTTTCTTAGGGGTCTGTCTCTCACCCCACTGAACACAATGCGTGACTTTGCCAAACTGGACATGTGCCCTTTGTTTATACCAGCAGCATTGGAGCAAAGCCATTTGAACATGTATCTTAGTTCCTGGCTGTTTTCAAGTCAGTCCCCTGGGAATTTTGATGACAAACTCCATGGGGTCTTTGGCCTTGTTGCTGAAAGCCCTCCGTATGGCGTCCACGGCGTGCTGGTGCGTAACACCTTGGAGGGACTCTCCATCTACTGACACTAGCTCAAATCCAGCCTACACACACACACACACAAAGAGAGAGAGATTTCTAAAAAGTTGAAGGTACAGGATCAGTCATTAATCTTTAACACAGATGTCTTTATCCCCAGCACATCCTTTTAAATTTCTGGCCAAGCATAGGCAGGTGTACAATGTCTGAATAGCAGGAAAGAGCACAAGCTACAGACACGGGATGCCAGTTATTTCCTTTGTTCTCTGTCTTCATACCTGTGAATGATCTCATCTATTCTCCCTCAGATAGAGAGCGAGTGAACAATGGTACTTTTGGCAAACCAAAATTGCAGATGAGGAGGGCTTTCACGTCTAATAAACAATATATCATCCAGCATCTATTATTTAAATCAGTTCAAATCACTAACAACACCAACAGCATATTTATACACCAACACAGATGCAAGAGTCTGGAATTATTTCTTTCCTGCCAGGAAAAAGTACTAAGTGCAGCTGAGCTCACAAACACGCACACACACTTTTCAAAGTCCTTCCTTTGTCACAATCTCTCACCAGGATGCACCTGTTTAGTAAAGTCACTACACCCATCCCTAACGGACAAGGTCTGTTCATGATTCCCCATTGGTCTGTCAGAACGAACACCATTGTGAGCGTTATGACGGGGTAAGTTGCATGGACTGTTTTCATGATTCTTGTTGGGTTTTTTTTTTGTCATTTTGGAGCCTGACAACACCTGTTTCAATTTACTTTTGTAAATGGAAAAACAACCAGGGCAGTCTTTTAAAATCACTTTGTGTGTTCAGTAAAAGAAACCAAGGGGCTGGAATGACATGAGTGTAATGATGGCAGTTTTCATTTTTTTAAGAGGCATTATGAATAGCAATTTAAAACATTAAGCTAAATGCAACTTATTTTGTTTTTCTCCCTTTACGGCTATTTAGGGGCTTGAAATTTGTTTTGCCTGGCATCTCCGTTAATAATAGTGCTTACATTAAAGGTGGCTATAAGGACATCATTGATCTTTTTTGCAGGCCATCTTCCTTTTTGATCAAAAACAAACTTCTGTGGTTCCACAAGTTGAGTTATTTATCAGGGGATAGCACACTTTATTGTGCTGCAGCTTGTGTGTGTGTGTGTGTGTGTGTGTTAAAGGAAGTGATGAATTGGAGAAAGCTCAATGTTTTTAGCACCTTCCTTAAACTGTACAGATACAAATTATTCCCTTTCACACTTAATGCTGTATGTTTAATGAAAACATCACTATTATAATTTCTTAGGGTTAAGAATTTAAACAAAGCCCTAACCATAAGTATAAACTTCTCCAATGGCGTGGATTGATGAGAGCATGCCACATTTTACATTTTGAAGCAATTAGACTTACGGTTTACAATTACAATCATCTGGCAGATGATAAATAAGGTGAAATCATCTCATAAATTTACATTGAATGAGACTATTAAGAAACCACTCAGAACACCCTAGCAACTACTTAGGAACATTCCAGAAGCCACCTAGAAAATGCCAGAACCACCTAGCAACATCATAACAACCAACAAGAATATCATAGCAAAGCTGGCATATGGCACACAGTGACTCAGGTGTCCTGAGTATGAGATTTATCTTGAGCTCCTTTCTCAGTTCTTTTTCCCTCTCCCACTACTTCCTGTCTCCCTCCACTGTACTATGTAATAAAGAGGAGAAAAAATAAGATTTAAAAGAAAGAACACCTCAATCAATATTTTGCATGGGCAAGCAGTACCACCAACAGAAAATATTGTTACAATCTAGTTAGATCTTTTAAACTGAAGCCCTCTTTATTCATAAGCAGAACAACAGAAAGAAGTAGGGTAGTGAGAGTTGAGCACAAATAATAGAGTGCTGATTATGAGCTGATTGAAGGAAGATGTTAGCACAAAAGACTAATTAGGCCTCAGACAATCAACATCAAAAAGAAAGTGCTTGACTAATTCTGCACACGAGGTGAACAAGCAGACTCTGTGGAGCCCAAACACATATACAACATCTGACCTGATTCTGCCATGTATGTCAAAAATTGTTGATAAGGGGGATGTGACTACAGATGATAGGAACCCAACCTCCATGCCACTGCAGCGTACTTGCTGTTCAGATAATGCAGTTATCAGTTAGACAATTGGAACAGGAAGTATGTCAACAGGACATAAAGCACACTTGCCTCCACAAGCCTGTTAATCTGCAGAGCACAGAGAACATTGCTGCTCTGAAGAGCTTTTAACAGGTAGAGGTTTCAGGGTGTAACAAGAAGTGAACTGCGTGGAATGTGTTTTTAGTATTAATGGAAATACCCACAAGTCCACACTAATCTTTCACACCAAGCACCAGTGGATGTTTTCAGCAACTGAAGATTCTGAGTCTGACACCGGATCTCCTGAGTGTGCCAACACAAGCCTCTCAGAGCAGGGCAGGGAAATGCTGTCAGACGATAGGCTGTTTAGCAAGGATACATGTTCTCTTAGAGCACACACGTACATCCACACACACACACACACAGGGTTCCAAAAGCTTAACCTTGTACACAGGGTCACAGAGGTGCTGTTGGCAGTGCAAGGTATCATGCCCTCAACAGCTTTAACCTTTATTCTGCCTTAGTCAGTATTGATGCTGAACTTGGGTGTTATTAAGACATGGACAGGTCGTGCAGCAGTATTGCTTAAAAGAAGCAGCTCAGAATAATAAGTTTACTGGCCTGATCATTAAAATTCATTAATGATGAATGATTTGCAGCGCCCTGCTCAGTTAACATAACAGAGTGGTAGTTATAGCCAAAACAGAAATAAAATCAACAGCATAAATTGGAAAACCAGGGACTCCAGTCAGATTTATCTGCTTATATAGCCAACTATGAATATGATTGTTTCGTCTTACTGATACAGTTTTCATACTCAGTGCCTTATTGTATGTGCATTTATGTTCGGAGTATGAGTAACTGAGTAACTATGTAGGAAGATCAGTTACCTTCAGAACATCACTTGTGGAGGCTGCTCCTCCTGGAAAGATCTTCTCTATCTTCACCATTGGCTGCACCTTTGACTCTATCCCACCAGAGATACTTATGCCTGCACAAAGAAGAGAAGTCATCTAGTCATACAAAGTTTGCAGATGGCTTCAACTCTAACACAAAATAAACCTTGTATTTGAAATTGTTTTTGAAACTTTTTATCTATTTATAATCGATGAAATATTTTTTGTACTGTTCCACACTGTTTACTTTGATAAATAAGGATCATAATGATTAAAGATATCAGAGATGTCCAAAGTTACAGAATCATCATGCTTGTTGTTAATTAGCCCACAGGTTTAAGGTTTGGCTGGTTAGCATATATACCAGTTGCTTTGAGCAAACCACTGCCTTCTGCTGGTGAGAAGCTGAATTGCAATGTATTCACTGTATCTAAACTACCAGTGATTGTGTGCTTGACTTTGTATGCTTAATTTTGGATTTCTCACCCTATATATTAAACTTGTATAAATAAATATATATATATATATATATATATATATTAAACAGCACTGATTGCGCTACCGACTAGAATCGGTTTGTTAGGAGAAGAGTGCATTTCCAAGGTGACAAGACTTAAAATTTTCATTTGGGGACTACAAAATGACTAAGATAAACTCATAGCTCCCAAAATATTTTATGTTTATTTAGAAAAATGCTGTTATTTGTGAATGATTTCCATGCAAATTCAGAGCAAAATGCCTTCAAAAACTCACCCAAGGACTGTTTGGTCTTAGAGACAGTAACAGTGGTAAGTTCATACTCCTGTTCTGGTGGACTTTCTTGGCTACCCGAGTGTCCATTGACTGTTTCTCTCCAGTCCTGATTTGAGCTGGGCCCGAACACCTGGGTAAGTGGTGTTCTGCTCCGTCTGTGGGCACTCATTACGGTGTATTTAACACTTTTTCCTGTTTTATGACCATTCCTAAAAGGGGACCTTCCACGCTCCGGAATAGACTCATCCCTGCTGGATAAAGAGCCATGGTTTGATGTCTGGGGGAAACCATTGTCTCTTCTTTGAGGGGAATGTCCATGTTGCTCTGTACTGTGAGGGGACTCTGAGGGTGGCCAGTTAGGTCGAGCGGGGCTCAGGGAATGATGACGAACTGAGTCTGAGATGTACGTGTCCACAGGTACATCCAGGAGAGGTGTAAAAGTTCGAGGTGGAGGGGGTCGGCCTGCTGGTAGACCTGCCAATCGCAGTCGCTCCAGGTCCTCTATGAGCTGGCGTTCTCTCTCCAGATCCTGCACTGGCTGCAAGTGGAATCCACCCCTGTAGTCTATGACAGAATACAGTTAGACATTAGAAATAACACTAATAATATTAGTACTCATAATACTATTGTGTCAAAATGGATTGTTGGACATGGTAAACCCCTGTGTATTGGACTCTTTGGACTGCTATAGTAATATCCTGTTAAACCTTGGTACACTTTAGTACTTTGAAATATATTGAACTACACTGTAAATACCATGGTGTATGAATATGGAAATAATTCACTAGCATGGTATGTATTAAAAAACAGGGCATTACCATACAAGGCTTTTTTTGTAAGGGGCATGTTAGGACATATATGACATTTAAAAAATATCAACACTTAATTAAGAATTCACTATTAAACAATTTGTCGCATTCACACACAATGGTCAAAATGTTGAACACATTTACATCTGTTTAAATCAGTGCAGATGTTACAAAGGCTTACAAACACATACACACACACACACTTTCCCTTTCATCCAGAAATTTGAGCGACAAACACACATTCATATCCTTTGAGTAAGCTATGCTGTGGTGTTGCATACACGCACAATCTCTCTCAGATTTCAGGGGCCACTAGAGCAGGGAGCTTTGAATTACTCTTCTGTGGACAGTACAAAGGAGCAGCGTTAAGCCTCAGACCTGCGTGGGCTGGATGCTTGAAGGTTAAACAATGCAAGGCGCCTTTCTTGCATTTTAGAAACGACTTCCATTCAAAAGTCAGAGGCACATAGAGCCATTGGCTCAAACCTCTAGACAATGACAGCAAGCACTGCGCTCCACAGTCAGAGGTCAAGAGGTCATATGCAGTGTCAGCAGCAGAAAGAAACAGACAGGTTAGTGTTGATTCGTCTATTTATCCTACTATTGATGCATGTTTTGGCATCCTGCAAATGATGCTTTTGTGTCCCAAATGGCAGCTAACAATGGTCAAAACTCTTTATCCTCATTATCAAAAACTGAAGGCAGGCTACAGTAATGAGGGCTTTACAAAGAGAGGGATTGTGTGTGTATTTGGTCCTGGTATTCAGTATGTTATGGGGATGAAATGTCCCCACAAGTAGTAATACCAGTAAATTTTGATCTTGTGGATACATTTTCAGGTCCCCATAAGGAAACAAGCTTGTAAATTATACAGAATGATCTTTTTTAAAAACTCTAAAATAGGAGACATTTTGTGAGGGTATGTGTTGGGGGGATTACTTAACCATATATTGGGGACAATAAAACCATTATAAACCAATGTCTCAATTTAGATTTAGTGTTGTTCTACAGTTAGACTTTCATTTCAGGATATGAAATATGTTGCAGGGGAGAGTGGGAGTCTTATCCTCTGGTTATATAATGTCCTACGGAGATCAGAGTGAGGACATGGCATTGAACAGAGAGTGTGAAGACTGAGAGAGAAGAATTGTACAAGTTCACACCAGTGGGGATGTTACCTGGAATAGGTGTTATTAGATGGCGACGGGGTGTTCCACCATGACGGGGAGAACGCAGGACAGGCGATCTCACTGAGAAACCACAAACAATTAACAGAATCACAATACGTTCACATTCACCACACTGATTACTGATTCAAATCCAGATTCAAATGTCAAAGATTTTTAAGGATTTTAATGTTTCTATCTTAAAAACATTTAGATCTATCTAGACATCTATTCTGTTTTTTTCCATGCTAATTATACTGTCCTAAACAAGTACCATATATTTTTTCTCACCACATAATGCCCATACTCCCATTTGTGTTATTTGATAGTTTGATTACCATTATTCTAAAATGGTTTTAAAAAGTAATAATAAAGAAAGAGTAGGTGTGACCACAGTTTTGACAAGCAGTATAAGGGGCATACCACACAAATGTAGCAGATACAATTTAGAAAACGAATGATTCAAATAGAGTGATTTCTTACCAGAACGACTTTTTAGAATGTCATAGGCTTCAAGCTCAAAGGGCAGCACAATACTGTCAAAACGGCCCAGATCTGTGGGAGGGATGATCATTCTACATGAAAGAAAGTTAGACATTAGGTACAAACATTATGCTCAGAAAACTGAGGATGCATGAATGAATGAACATAGGCAGGTAATGATTGTAATGAGTGAATGCATGCAGAAGATGAATGAATGAGCTGTTGTGTCACTCTTTTCACCTGATCTCCCTCAGCAACAGAAGTTTCTCAGGCTTGTCCAAGATGGCCAGCAGGGGGCGCACTAGATCCTCAACAACCCGCTCTACTAGAAACTATAAAACAGAAAATTAGAGATGCCCCAGTTGCAATTTCATTCACAATCAGTGGTTTAGTCCTGAACCCCAGCAATAACATTTGCTCATATCTGGTGAGAGTTCTCAAAACATCTCAGCAGAGCAGCAGATGTATCTGTAGAATTAGGTACAATGTTCCAAACTACAGAATTAATGGAATCATTCACAGGGATGCTTGATCTTCATCATAAATGACAGGTCAAACCATATTTTGTGAGTGTGCTGGGGCACAATGATTTGTTAGAAATATAAGGCTTGAAAGAGTGTTTCCTAGTCAGAGCAGCTTTCATCCACATCATCATTTATTTACATGTGCATAAAATCTCAAGAAAGGGCCCTTATTCATCCCCACAGTCCAAGAAAAATTAAAACCAATTACTCTGAAGTCATCAACAAGACATTGTTCCTTTTTAGCTGACTCACTCGTTTACAGTGTCTCATGACGGCAGCCACCTCATCCTCATTGAGCAGTTTGCGAGCCATGTCCTCCAGTAGGCTCATAGTCTCTGGGTTGGGGGTGGGGCTGTGCTCCTTCATACCAGCTCGGGTCTCTCTGGGAGAACTCAACAGGTTAATTATGGGTCTACCCCGCTCCTTTCCTGAAGACATAAGAGCTAGGGTCAGGCATGATGTCTTTAAATTTCATATACATTTATATAAAATATATCACAATTAAATTCCACAATTAAATAGTTGACACCTCTATGTGTTAACGTGAGTATCTAACATCACTATAACAATGCACTATGAACTTGCAGCTGAAAATGCTGTAATTAACTTTTTTAACACATTTTTTAAAGATTTCAAAGTTTTGAAGGCCTTTTAAAGTCCAAGTCTCTCTGTGTGCTGCCCTATTATAAAGGCAGCTATGCAATTCATATTTAGCTGTGTAAAACCACAGGGGCCAGATTCAAGGCCACTCTGTGGGAATTACTGCATAACAGCACAGATACAGTAAAGCAGATTTCTCTCATTTAGCCCCCTTAAAGACTCATTATGCTGCTTGCTGGCTTTTCAAATGCAAATCTCCTCCCTCATCTGCATTTGCTTTTGGCAAATTCACATATCACACAGAGTGTGTTGCTCATCAAAGTGACTTGAACCATACGTGGACTGAACTTACCCGGTTCATTATCCAAATGTTTGGGGGATTTGGACCTTCCTCTTTGGCCAGCCACTGTCCCTGTGACCTTCCTGTCCCTGGAGGAAGATCTTTCCCTCCTGCGCCCGCTTTTAAACAGCAGGCTGACGAAAGTTTTGGAGCGCTGCAGGGTGCTTCCCTCTGCCTGCACTTTGTCCTTCTGATGTTTCTTTTTCTTCTGCTTGTTCTCTGATCAACAACCAAACAGAAAAATATCAAAAACTCACATACAGGCAAAGGCAGAGTTCAATTAGCATACAGATGTGCACTGGATCTATACATGTTGATTGACAAAATGCATGCGTTCTAACACAAAGAATGCAGGTTCGGTCCTAAGTAGCCATGGAGCATGCTATTTTGGTGAATGACTTCCTGTAGAATTCTCCACACTTCCATTTTGTATTTGTTATCAGCTAGAGAACATTACTGGTGATGGTGAATAGTTAAGACTCTGTAAGAATTCATGCCTTTAAAGACTATCACAACAGCTACAGAAAGTTGTAACACAACTGCTACAGAAAATTCTCGAACATAAGTGACCACACGTCAACAAGAAGAGCGGAATGTAAATGTCATTTAAAGACAGAGCTGTCTTACCACTGCATTCTGCACCTTTTATATTGCAGCTTATGGCATAGTACATCACCACTAACACATGAAACATTTTTCAGGCCTAAACAATTTCATTTTAACTAAAAATTTAATTATTGCTGTTATATATTACAGTTGTGCTGTATTAAAAAATGTCTTTACATTTAATAACGCAGCACATACACAATATTTAAATACATTTTGTAAATGTTCAGCCACAGTGTAGCTCTGTTTATACTTTAACAACACAGCAGCAGCAGCACACATGACCAATGCAGGAACATCCAGTTCTCTCCACTACCCACACATTGATCATTTCTGCGACCCTTTTCCTACACCCTCGGCCAAAACAAGATAATTGAAGATGTCAATATATGTGACTGCTGGCCAGAGTTTAATATCCAGATACAGATAGTGGCACTGGGCATCTTCATATAGTAAAGACTAGACAAAGATGAGTCGTTAAGTGTCTTTCTGAATACTCTTGCCAATGCTACCACCGTAAACTGATGTTTCTATTGTTTATTGCCATTATGGACTTAATGTCAATAATAAACAGTGAAATCAATCAGATTACACAATCTGTTTTAGAGCTGTGCAGGTAACTTGGTAAAGCTTAACTAAAGACATTAAGCTGAGAATCGAAAGTTTTGAGCACCATCTCTATGCGAACACATAAAGCATAATGGGTATTTTTGCATCTTGTGAAAAAGGTGGATAGACAACAAAATTTCATCCCTGTTGGTGAGAACATTAAAAGATCAGTTTGGTTAAAATGAACCTGTTGTGTCACTTGTACTGTCCTGGCTTTAATTCTAAAGATGTTAAATCACTGACAAATGCAGCTTTGGATGCTATGCATGGATGCTTCAAATGACAAGAGGGTGAAGCATAAGGTCCATTCACCTTAAAACTCAAATGATAAAATAATAACATTGGCAAAGTAAAGAAAAGCCTGTTGGGTTAAGTTGTGATTAAATGCATTTTTTAAAGGCCACTTGCTTTTACAAACACTGGTCATTAATCTCCACAGTGTGAGGTGAAGCCTGGCAAATGAAACAGGATGATGTACACTTTACTGTGTGGATTTTGAGGTAACATTTCTCATAGCGTCAGATTCTTTAGTCTAAACTGTTCATCATTCGCAGGGAGATCCAATGCTGTAATACTGATGTATTATGCATTCCAAATAGTTAATTTAAATGCAGAGATACAATAGCAGTGCAATGCTATATATTTGACAAACAATAGACAATATGACTCCAGGGCAGCTCCATAGGTCACTTATTGGTTTTCAGCAACACATTTTCTATTCTTAGAGGAGTGTCCACAGCATTGTGGTATGTATCAAATAACCCCACAACTGATATGGTTGTGACTCTGAGTACTGCAAATGAGACACATGCTCCATCCGTGACACAAAGAGAGGCCAACCGTAAACAGCTCACCTCATTCTGAGTTATAGTTTTCAGTGGTGAGCTGAGAGACTTGTTTTTATCTCTTTTTTTCTCTTTTTATCTCTCTTTTTAAAGCTGATTTTTTTCTTTGTTAAAGTACTTCTAGCTTGATATACAGAGAGCACTGTAAGTTAGACATGTATAAACAAATTAGCTTTTGGTGCTTTTAAAATGTTGCTTTTTTCATTTGACCATCCCAACACAGCAACATCCCAGAGAAATGTTTTGTTGCCAAGAGGCTCTTTCATAACCTGACAGACTTAATAGTCATGTTTCAATGAGAGTTAATATAGTTTTTAGTTTTATTAATATTTTATTAATATTTTGAATTAGATTTTATTTTTATATTTTTAGTTTTATGTTAATAGTAGTTAAATTTGAGCCATTTTGTTTGTGATTTTGTAATTTAATTATTTTTAATACTGCTATATAAGTATATAATTTTATTCTATTTCGTATTTTATTTTCCATTTTTATTTATTTTCAATTAATAATTTTATTTCCTTTGCTTAAACTTTTTTAAATTTATTGTTAGGGCAACATTTCTAATTTCCGTTTAGGTCAAGTTTTGCAAATAAAATTTATGTTTTATTTGATTTTAATAAACAGAAATGTTTAAATAGATTTAGTTTAGTAAGTTTAGTAATACTCTTGCTTTGACTCAGGTACCTCCTAAAATTCCTTACAGTAATTCCTTACAGTCTCCTTCTGCTTTCAGTTTAATCTCTTTGGTGTCTCGAAGAAACAATTGAGATTAGTAATTTTTCATCCCATTTGTTTGGCCAACCAATGGCAAATTGGTGGACTGTGTAATTATTTTTGCCATTCTGCTTGGTGATGCCGATGGTCCAAAAATGACACACTTCAGCTGTAAACTGGTCTTACCATACCTGATACAGTGATGTGACTCTGGGATCTGCGGATGGGTTTTCGAGGTTTACTGAGAGCCATCAGGACTGCGGTTTTAGGTGAGTCTAGGGTCTCCTTATCACCAGCAGAGAAGGTCTTTGCTCGAGAGTGGGTGTGCCCACTCCGGATAACAGTATCCTTTAACAAAACAGTTTCACCCACTGTTCGACTGGTTTCTGCGGTCATGATCCTACTAGCTCTTACTGATGCATCTGGCTCCTGTGGATCAGTCTGGATTGCGGTCTCTATCCGTTCAGAGCTGGGCCTGCGTGAACGGTCCTCAGTGGAAATACAAACATCCACCATCTCTGAGCCAAATACTGGAGGAAACATGACCTGCGAAAGGCCGCTGAGGGAGCTGACTGGCGTTCCAGAGGAGAGAGAGGAAGTGGAGGAATAGGAGTCGGAACCCTGAGAGAAAGAGGGCTGACCCCCATTAGCCACTGAGAAAGAACAGGAAAGAGACTTTCAGGTAATATTTTTAGAACACTTAACAGAACACTAAGAATACTCAAAGCACTCCAGTCCTCCACTTCATTACAAATGTGATTGTACATATACTGTCTACAGAACAGTCATAAAGTGACTTGAAAAACAGTCATAAAGTGACTTGATCTGTCATATTTTTATTTTGTGTTGATGTATAACCTATTGCAACCAAAATCTTGGTGGGATAGATCAGTGGGCAAAGTCATGAACCCTATTGCGTTCTTATTCTAGAGAGGATTTGATTGGATAAAAATCTTCTTAGTGCAAGATAAGTCATCTATATATTTGGCCTGTTTTCTTGGAAGAGAAAGACCGAATTTTAAATACTAAAAGGTTTTAAGTCTGCTAGAAGTTTATTTTGTCAACTTTCAGCAGTACACTATGATATGGATGAATTCAAAGCTATCAGACATGGATTAAAGCTACAAAACTCAAGGGGTCTTCAAGCCTTTCTAGATATTAGTGAAAATAGATAAACCTGATGTACAGATGTACACTAAATAAACTCTCTATATTTAGGACATTGATAGTCTTAAATATAGAGAAACAATACACAAGTTCTCTATTTTATATTAGTTCTGCAATCTAAATACAACACAGCGACTCTGACAAAAAGGGACAATTTGAACCTCACGGTCTAATCCCTGGCTATTTTTAGACACAACCAAATTAAATGTAAAAAAGAGAATTTGAGGGCTTGACATGTGGCCAGTCTGTGTTCCGTTTTAAAATGCACACCATCAATTAAATTATGAATATTCTGTTTCTAACACAGAATGCTCCAAATACATCAGCAAAAAACTGTGCCACTAAGAACATACAACCTATTGTTTAAAATGCATAACATAATTAACAGATGCGATCTCTGGATATGTGAGGTTTACATACATTTATTAAGCCAGCTGTACTCTGCCACCATCTCCTTATAAGCAGGATATCTTCCAGCCTCCTAGACCAGAATATTAGACAAAGCATTGTATACAACAAACGCACAGCAAAAAAAGATCTACAAAATCAAGCTGCAAAATCAAATGACCTTTGTTTGATATTATTCATTGTGCAAATTTTGTGCAGTGTAAAACTGCCTAAAATAACTTTAACAGCATTTTATAACATGCAAACCTGGAGAGAATTTGACCTTGTAATATTTGTCAGTTTAAGCATTTCTGAATGATGCCCTAGGTGTGTGCTGACCTCACTATAAATCCTCATGAGGTCACAGGCCTCTCAGAACATTAGTCTATTTTTAAACAAGAACTGGAACATTATTAAGATGATAGTAGGTGGCAGCCTTATGAGCCTTTTAGGAAAATAAGTCTTGGTGGAGAACAATGATGTCATACAGGAGCTGGTACTTTACAATGGATTCAAACAGACTGTTCAGCACAGTGAAAAGAAGACCTTCTGTCATGCGTAGTTACATGCTCAGTTTAAGATGTATTCCTTTCTCTATTTGCTCACAATTTCACTTCACTTATTACCAGCAGGTTCCTGGATCCTAAAAGTAAACTACACAGTGCCATCAATAGCCAACACAGCAGGCATTTAGCAGCCCCACATACACACAGCACCACTACAGGTCTGATTCAAAGCCTTGCTGTGGGAGTAATGAGAAAAGGTCATAAAACGAAGCTTTCTGCTGATTATAACCTGATCTCCAAAGCCTGGTGAATAATGCACATCCCCTGGCTGTTTTCACAGGTGGAACTTGAGCTCTGCCTGAGTAAAGCGAGCAACCAGGAATGTGACGGCTAAATGCCAGCTGTCTGCTTTGCTATGCTTTCTCACTCCCTGATGCAATAAGAGGCATGTTGTTGAACATGCTGTGCTGGCAATTAATATGCCACAGCACTTTGGAAAGCATTTGTCCTGCATATTTTCAAAGGAAACTAAATGTAAACACTAATGTGACATCTTAAAAATTTTCAGCACTGATTTTTAATTATTTATACAATTAGGAGTTAATTTTTAGCAGCATAAATAACATGAGCCATCAGGTGACAGGTGCTTCTTAGTTAATTTTTCATAGATCTATGAAGCAATCTATCATAGATTGCTGATGATATGTCATTTATTCTAACATTTTTTGAGATTCACACAGACAAATTGTAACAAAACTATTTCTTATAATTATTATTGTTCAGGAAACCTACTGGATTTCTCTATTCTATTTGTCATTTGCTATGTCTCAGAAATAAGCAAATAAGGTATAAAGCAAGTATGTGCTCCATTTAATCTCACTGCTTTCTAAAAGAGAAACAATTTAGATATTAGAGAGATTTGTCTAACATTTAATGATGCTGTGTAGCTAAAACAGCATTTTTCTCCAGTTTTAGAATAACAGTTTAGTTATTCTCACCTTGATAGTCAACATCACATGAGTGTGACTTTTTAGCACTTCTACTGCATTGCTGTGTGTGATGTCCTCGAAATTCACGCCATTGGCTGCCAAAATCTGATCCCCCATTTTAATTCCATTCTGCTCTGCCAGGCCACCAGGGTCGAGCCTCATCACAAAACCAAGCAAATAATCAAATAAATGAAGTCATCAATTTGCCATAACGTCTGAGTGATGGCTGTCAAAGTACAGTAAAAAAGACATAGAAATGTACAGTAATCCCTCAAACCTCAAGTCATACTCTCTTACTTTGAGACATAAATGCCCAGGCCAAACTCTTTGCCCCCACGAATGTTAAAGCCTAGGCAGTAGTCATCTGAGGTTGTGTAAAGGTGCACTATTCTGCGAAGGGCTCCATCTGAACTGGCTTCTGAGGGTGTGCGACCACTCTCTTCCACCACCATCCTTCGATGGATCAGGTCTACCCTGCATCCATACATTCATATATTTACAACATAAACAAAGACACAGCAATTGTGCAAAAACATAAATAAATTAATAAAAATACAATTTTTGCACCACTAACAGCACCAAATGAAATTGCAAAAAAACAGCTGTTTGTCGAAATACAACTCATGCCATTGGCTAAGCCAATGGTGCTTTGTTTAACTGACTGAGATTCTTAAATAAACAGCAATGTTTAGAAATGGTAGATGTTTTGGGGAAATAAACTGAATGACTGACATATATATCTTCTTATTAAACCGGGATAGAAGAAAATGACTTTCTTTTATCCCATTTTCTTCTATCCCAGCTTAATATGAAGAGATACAAGTCAGTCGTTCTTAAGTTTATTTCCCCAAAACATCTACTGTTTCTAAACATCACCTGCCCACTCTACTATCAGTTAATGTAATGCCTAAAAAGACCATTGAGGTAACTCTACCACCACTGTATGTTGAAACAATAGCTGAAGGAAAAGATAACAACTAAAGGTCGAGAGTCACAGGGTTTCCACCCTGTTAGTCATGGGGAGTGGGGACACATCACTGCACTGCTTATCTTTTCAGTTTTGTCAACCTAATTAAACCTATCATTCAGCACACCAATAAATGAATGACTAAAACACCATTTTTTTACACCTGGCCAGCAAAGGAATGTATAAATGTTCAGGGACAAAAAATTATTTTTGGAAAATGGTTTGGAAAACCTCTAGAAGGCCAGCTTGAGAGAAAGGGGTCAAGTTGAAACAATACATAACATACTGATCTTGAAGACTAACTAAGTGGCATTCATGTATTTAAATACATGTTAATGTAGTTTGGCTAAAAAATACTTTTAAGCTTTTGTATGTGTATGCGAAAGGAAAATTTTCTTTCACAGGGTACAGACTTAATGATGCATCCAGCCATACATTATCAACACAAAAGTAACATTACTAACAATTTGGTAGACCACCAAATGTGTTTTGCCTCATATAATATTTCCATTTACATGCTTGGCAGACACTCCAAAACGACTGCATTCAGCGTATACATTTATCAATTCATGTATTTCCTGGAAATCAAACCTATTTCCAGGGAATGATTCTGGCATGCTGCTGTACTGTCTGAGCTACAGGTGAATTTCTTCCTTCTTACCAAGTTGTTTTCTCTTTTGAGTAGCGGATGCCAGGCACCTTCCCAACACGTCTCACCACCATCCGCAGGCGATTGTTTCCCGTCAGGACTTTCACTGCGCTGCTCATGGTGATGCTCTCCAAGCTAATGCCATTCACCTCTACAAGCTTATCACCAACACTCAACCCCGCTAACTCTGTTATGTGCAATGAGCAAACAAAATTAATCACTTTGAAGATTTTGCCACTAAGATTTTGTATTTTGTAACTATTTTAAGTTTTAGAAAATTGATGGATAGTTTGTATGAATTCATACAATCTCATCTGCGGTAAAACGATAAGGTTTCACCACTATGAAATCACCACTTTGTGAAGTAGTTGTTTTCCTTTGAGATAAGGTTGTATAGCTTATACATACATTGTCATATCAAATGATGACTTTTGAGTGGTGGTGATGGTGGTTTTCTGATCTCGAGAATCAGTTCTAAACACTTTGAATTGTTCTGATCTCCAGAATACCTGCAGAGCTGTCGTCCTCCACCTTACTGACAAAGATTCCAAGGCCATGTTCAGAGCCTCCACGCACGCTGAAGCCCAGCCTGCCATCCTCACTTTTGTCCACAGTAATTGTGTGGATGTCTTCACTGTCATCCCCACCTACAGCACACCAACATCAAACAGAAAATGGAAAGCTTTAGTTCCTCTGAAAATAAATTTTTCATGCAAAGCATGCTTTCATGGATTCCATGGATGACTTTGCTCCTTAAATGAAGGTCCTATCAACTACGCAACCAGTCAAATAGCAAAAAAAAACAGTTAGCAAAAAAAAAAAATAGATGTAAAAGTATATATTATACTTAAATCTCTAATAATACATAATTATTCATAATGTATGTACTCACCATCAACAGGTGCATTAATGAGGATGACTCTGCCCATTGGAGAGGAAGATCTTACTCCTCTCTGGCGCTGCTGCTTCTTGTGCAGGTAGCGTGGTAGAGTAGAGGTGCCCGAGGGCCCTGGCTGGGCACTGGGATGAGCCCCATTCGTCATGTCTTTGCGTGCCGTGTCAGACGAATGAGCCATGGCAAAATGGCAATCTCCCCTCTAACCCTCATCCAGGGCCTGAGGTTCTAAAGGGAAGAGAGGTGAAGAGGACAGACTAGATGTCTGGCCACAAGGATTATAGTCCAAAGGATTAGTTCCACAAAAAGAAACTGCACTACAATGGTGCTGTAAGAAACTAATATGAATTCAGCATCGTTTACTTTAGATTCAAAGCCATAATGTTGATGTGTCTTTATAAGATGTACTGATCCAAAAGGACTGAATATTCAAATAAACGGCTATTAAGTAAAACGTCTTATTGTTGGACAGGGGCATTGATCTGGAGTCCTTCCTCACTGCTAGTGAAGTTTTGCTTGGCAAAAGTTAGTCATCTGGTCCTCCCAGTGTCTCACCTTTACCCACCAGTGATTCAAGACGACAAGGATCTGTAAGAACACAGCCGCGCAATGACTAATTTCCCATGGGAGGTAAAGTGATATCAGCAGTTATTACGTTCTGGAAAGTTAAGGGTTGCCCTGTTTCCACAGTAATATACATTGTGCCTCTGTAACACGCTAATACGTTCCCTTTCTGATAGCTAAGAAACTGAAATTTTATGAGCTGATGGTGTATTTATGTCAGTCTTAACAGGAACTTTCGACTGAAAGCGCTTATCATCAGCACCTCGGACAGCGCTCAAGCAACAGGTTGCGTGTCTAAACGCGTCAGTGGTCACTATACTAGGGTAACTAGGGCAAAATCCCACTTTAAACGAGTCAACGTGAGGTGATCTTACAACTAGACAAAGATCAGTAATAGTACTATCTCGTAATCTTGTCACAGTCATCATCTATGAGATCCTTGGTAAAAATAAAGTGGATTACCAGTAATATTAAAAATGATAAATATCGTGTTCTGTTGTCTATGCGATAGCTTAATCCAAGAAAAAAATAAGATAATTGTATTTACCTGTCTCTATGTTGCGTTGCATGACCCTCACCTGAGACAGAGACAACATTAGCCTCTCTTAAGACCGCCTCTCAGGCGAGGTGATTGGATTATGTGGAGCAGCTCAGGATGTCACTGCACAAACTTATTCAGCCTTGTGGTGGATAGTCGCCTCTCATAGCATAAGAGTATTATGTTCACAGTGGTCCTGTGGAACAACTTACAGATCCAATTAAATCTCGCGTTGGTTTGCAGGTGTAGATCCCCTTTGCCATCAGATTCTAAAGGAAACACATTTTAAGATTTCTGCTTCACTATTTTGCGCTAACATTATGCATAATCGTTAAAAAGTTGCAATTGTGAGTGTTTTGACCAATATATGATCTAATGTCAGAACTTTAATCAGTTCTTCAAGATAAATATGCATTTGACTTAATGATAAACTATCAGTTTAATGTATTTATTTAATTCAGAAAAAGGTTTTCAAAACATTATACTGCCACATTGCGGTCTTTTAACGACATTGCTTTTTTTAAGATTCAAGATTCTTCTCTGCATCCGGTTTATGTATTCTGCATTACGCTCTTTATTAAATATTCACACGCGTTTTGTAATTGCTTTGGGATGACACCGGATTAAAGCGTTTAAAAGATCCAAGATCTTTTAAAACCAATATCTTAACAGTACCTTTACTTTTAATGTTTAATGTCCATCTTTACAGATAGGTCTATCAATGAAGTGAGAAGTAGATAACCAATTACAACGTAGCTTTCTTCCACACCCCGTCCTTGTAGCCAACTACCAATCACAACCCTTCTCTTTTTCACGCCCCGTCTCTCGAGCCAACTGCAAATTTCTGTGCTTTAAACGCCGCCTTTTCACACAAAAACTGGCATCTCATTTTTCAACGTAGTAGACCGGAAGTGCGGGCAGTACGTTGTCATTACTCACATTGTAAAGCAGTCAGCGTTGAGGTCATCCGTTTGAAGGTGTCTTAAGGTGTATCTGGAGGTTACCTGTGGTAGTACAGTAAGTATGTATTGGATATGACTTTGAACAAAACTGACGTTTCTCCCTTTTGTTATGGTTATGCTTTCATAAAAGCAATGCTATATTGTAACTAGCTAACGTTAGCTTAGCCGGTTAAGGAGAATTAGGAATTCTTGACATTGCATGGTTTACTTTGTACATTAGTATAGCACATGCATAACACCTCCAAATTGTTGATGCAATCAAATGTCACTGTAGGTAATAAAATGGTCTTTTTTGTCCTTTTTTGCCAGTTTTCATCATGTCAGTAGATAGCTAACTACAGCAGCTGAAGAATGCGGGTTATTTCGCCCGCTTCCCAGCTTAGATTAGCAAAACCATTTCTTGGTTATGAATGCGACCAGTCACCTGTGCTTTCTGAAGGAAGACGTTTAAACAAATGTTTAAGATATCCAAGCTATGATGTTAAGCTAGCCCCGCCGTGTACTTTGCATGTGCAGTAATACATGTCAAATGTGCATGTATTACTGTACGTCTCATATTCATCTGTAAGTCATTCAAGTGTGCAGCCGTGCATAACAACAAGCGTTTTATTGATGTACCAACAAATAGAGACATAGTCGATATTGATTATTAGTAAATGGGGATATGAGTTATACATTGGAAACTTTGTGTATTGCAGGTCTACTTTTGTAAAAAGTTCTTTCGTTTTGAATTTTAAGATGACCCTGTAAACCTTATTGCTTTATACTGGTTTTAAATAGATTGATGCAACTTTTTTGTGATCTTTACAGAAGTCTAATAGGATGTCTGGAGATTTACCCCTGAATATCAATATTAAGGAGCCAAGATGGGACCAGAGCACCTTTATGGGCCGGGCTCAGCACTTCTTCACAGTGACAGACCCGAGGAATGTGCTTCTTTCCAGTGAGGTTTTAGAAGATGCCAAAGTGACTGTGGAGAACTACAGGTCTGAGAGTTTTCACCACAAATTGTTTCTAATGTTCCTGCAGTTAAAATGATAAAGGCTGAAACCTGTTCATTTTGTCAATGAAGAAACTGCATGCACCCATGCAATGTTAAAAATGTTTAAAATACTTAATATATTAAATAATGTTTTTTCTTTCTGTATTAGAATTGCATTGAAACGCATGAGTTTGTTTGACTAATCAGTGCTGACCAGCCCTGACGTCTTTACAACCTTTCTCTGGTTTCTTTTGTTTATGTACTGTTGTATAAAAATAGCAGCGAGGTTGATGTACATTAGTGCAACATGACTTGCAATGAAAGGCATTTAAATATAATATGGAAATTATACTATCTTATACAGTGGGTATTTTAAACAGCAAAACTGAAACAGTTGGAGGTCTGTTTTCAATACTTGGATGTATATATTTAGCGTTGTTTTACTACCTTTGTTGCCCTGCCAGTCTTAGCAGTTTAAAGATGAACTGTGTAACTGTGCCACCAGTGTCATTAAATGGAGTTGCAAAAATAAGGTCTGCTTTCAAAGCTGCTGAGTTGGGCTGGTCAGGATGCACAAGCAAACACAGCAATGTTTTGATAGTGCCACATTGTTTACACAAACAGGGGAATCAAACAGCTCAAAATATGGTTCAGCTGTTGTTAGTCTATTATAAGAAGAGCAGTCTAAGCAACATTTTGTCATTTTAATTAAAATGTTGTAAGGAACTGTCCTTTTCTGTACAGGGTGGGAATCGTGAAGCCTGGGCTAACAGAGGATCAACTATGGAGGGCCAAATACATCTACGATTCGGCTTTCCATCCAGACACAGGAGAGAAAATGCTACTGATTGGACGCATGTCTGCACAAGTGCCCATGAACATGACCATTACGGGTTGCATGCTAACATTTTACAGGTAGGTGCACTGTCACACTGGTTTTCTGGATACCAGAAAACCAGTGTTTTCAAATAAGCAGAAAGTGTGCTAAAGTCTACACCATTACACATTACAGTCAGGAGAAAGGAAATCTTTCCATGTCCCTGCCCAGTTGAGTGAATACTTTACCAATGAGTCATCATGGAAAAAAACAGTATTCTTAGCAAAAGCTTGTGTTTGGTGGATTAATTTAGGGGTTGTACCCTTATTGATGGTATTTTATATATAAAAAAGTTAACTATGGTAGTATTTTTGGTTTTTAAACTTTGGCAAGCAGTTTTTCTTTTAGAATCAGATTAAAACAGAGTAGAGTTTTCTCAAAGATCTCCTTCCCAGTTTTGTGAAAACACTGTTACTAAGTTCAATGAGTCATACATGAATGAGTCATTTTAAGGAAGACCAACATCTGATTCAAATTACAAGCTTGTGAGAGATTCATATGACTTCTGCTTTGTGTTCATAAAAGAGTTTCCAATGAGGGATTATCTGTCTATCTATAACTAAACTGTTTTAATCCTTTACTTGGAAAAAAGCCAGTTGTTGGGATTTTGTTTTTATCTTCCTTAAATCCGAATGAAAGATGAGTTTTATCTTTATATTTCATTCTCCGTTTCCTTTTTTCAGGACCACCCCAGCAGTTGTGTTCTGGCAGTGGGTTAACCAGTCCTTCAACGCTGTAGTCAACTATACAAACCGCAGTGGAGACGCACCGATCACTGTGAAGTATGAAGGCTAAGATCACTTCTACAAACAATCTAGCTACAAGTTTCTATATGGAGGCCATATGACAAGCCGCCTCTTGATGGTGTGATGATGTGTCCGACCACACCTATTGGTATATTGCACCAATTAGTGTCCTGACAACTGGCGCATGAACTGCATTGCAGTGATGAAAGTGGTGGAATCCATTCCACTATTGCCCCTTAAAGAGAAGAGTCAGTGTTATAGATTTTAAACTGAGCATGTTAGTTTATTTTTGTTTCTGCTCATGTGTTTGTTTACCGTTTTTTTTTATCATCCAGTAATCTCATTGACTGTTTAATAGTTTCACTATAAGCAACAACTTTTGGTGGTTATGCAGTGAGGCTTGTAATCCTTACATGCTATCCTAGTCAGAACAGTATCACACATACTTAATGGATGAACATCATTGCTGTCTTCTATACTCATGTCTTAGAAAAAAGAATGGTGCATTCTTTAAATATTTATGCTACTGGTTTTCTCAGTGTGTGTATTTTTAAAACATTTGCAGTCAGCTTGGAGCAGCCTATGTCAGCGCTACTACAGGAGCTGTAATAACAGCCCTTGGCTTAAAGTCTCTGACCAAGGTGTGTCCCTGCCCTAAACTCAGACAATAATCACAGTTTACTATGTTTAACGTGTCAGACAAAATGTTGATTCACAGCTTTCACATGCTTTCACTTTCAACATTAATTTAGTCATGTCATAAGACCTGTGGTGCAGATGTTCCTCTTAGCTGTGACTGTTTAACAGTTTCTCGTATTTGAAAGTCAAACCTGATTTTGCAGTATACACTTAATTGAGTAATCTAGCCCTCAGCTAGCCATGTTTCTTGTTTTTTGTAGAACTACTCTTTAAAAGTTTTCTCAATTGTATGTTAACTGTTAATTGTTATTTTTTTTATAATAAATTATCTAGTCTTTTAACTTTGCTGTTCATAGCAATTTTGAGTGACAGCAGTAGTAACTTGGTCCGATGAGTTTATCTGTGATTTCTTATCTCTCCTCAGCACTTGCCAGGTATTATCGCCCGTTTTGTTCCATTTGCTGCAGTGGCAGCAGCAAACTGTATCAACATACCCTTCATGAGACAAAGGTAAGTAACAAAGAACTTTCAAGGTCAGTCTGAGCTTTCAATCACTGGGCTTTGAGAGTAAATATTCAACCACTGAATCCATTTCAGCTCTAAATTTCTCCACACAGAGAGCTGAAATATGGTATTCCTGTCACTGATGCCGAGGGAAAACGTCTCGGAGAATCAGCTAAAGCTGCCCAGCAGGCCATTGTACAGGTGGTGGTGTCTCGTATCGGCATGGCAGTGCCGGCCATGGGTAAGGCCACTGCATGTTTAAACTAAGATTTTTGAGAAAAATGTTTTTTTAAAAAAATGTTCAAAACACTGCATTCATGCATTGGTCTGACAAACAGATACTTTTCAAGAGAATCAACTAATTGTTTTTGGAAATTTTCATTGTGTTTTCATTTTTATGCCTTTGTTTATTACACAGCTATTCCTCCAGTTATTATGAATGCCTTAGAGAAGAAAGCCTTCATGAAGGTAAGGATCCACAAAAAGACATCTTTCTGAATCTTATACCAGCAGCATTATGATGTGTGTTTAAAACTGTGCATCACAAATTTCTTTCCCTGTCTTAGCGGTTTCCAGTTCTCAATGCCCCAGTACAAGTTGGGCTTGTTGGATTCTGGTGAGTCCTTTGGGTAGTAATTTAAATATGTATTTCTTGTAAAAGACACATTAAATGAATAAACAATTTTAAAATATCCGTCCCCACAGTCTTGTGTTTGCTACTCCGCTATGCTGTGCTCTGTTCCCACAGAAGAGGTGAGTGCTGTTGTAATAGATCTTTTCACCTGCTTTGATTGATATACTGAATCTGGTAATACTCAGTTCTTTTTCTCTCTTTTTGAAGTTCTATAAAGGTGAGCAGTCTGGAGCCTGAGCTTCAAGAGAGCATACGACAGAACAATCCTCATATCACCACTGTTTATTTCAACAAGGGTCTGTAGAGCCCTCTAGGTGGCAGCCCATACTGATGTGAGGTTAGTGGGCACAATTGAAGAGTAGAACATATTTTTGTTTTGCTGATCTAAATGATATATTTTTTTTGTCACTTTTACCCATGTTATACAATCCTAAACAACTTATCTATATATACACACGATGAAGGCCAGAATCTGCTGCTGCATTTTAGTTGAAAATGCTTGAATGTTAACTGCTGCATTGATGCTATATGGGTTTTCATGCACACAGATTTGTTTTCCAGTTTATATACTGCTTGGCATTATATGTTGTGCCGTATGTTGCTTTTCACACTCCACTCTTTATCTTTCATTGGTTTTATTTATTGTAGATTAGCATATGCATATTGTATGGAAAATGCTTTTTTTGGTATTTTTTGACTCTAAATTTTCTAAGAGTTCCAGGTTTGTGGCTGAAACATCTGCATGCCACTTCCATGTGAGTTCTCATTGAAGCCGGTAACAGAAATTAATATTGTGTTCAACCTTATCCTGCCAGAATAAATATGTTCTATCTTACATGCACCAGTATGTGCCACTGAAGTGCACTTACACTGCAGATGCAGTGTTCTTCTTTCTCATTGCAGACACTCCAAAACACATTAAAATGCAAAATACTGGGTGACTGTCACTAATGTACAGTACTGTAATTGATTATTGATTTTGTTTAACCATTATAGGCCTGTGTGGTTTGAAGTCATTGCAAGTGTTTCTGAGATGTGACGATTGGTCATGAAGACATTGTAGTTTGTGTATTGTTATTTAAGAATGGTAAAATGGTCAAAATAGTATCTATTTAAATATTTAACAGTTATTGGGCTTTGTTTGTATGAATAATTCCCCCAATGTAATGGAACAGCACATGTTCGGCTTAGAAATAAAGGCAGTTTGATGTTCAATCATGCAGTGCATCTTACAATAACAATTATCGAAACAACAAGGAATCAGATTTATCATGGGGAATCTGTAATGTGTTATACCAATAATATATATGATGTCAATCTGTAACATAATATATAATTGTGTAAAAGTAATATGTCTGAAAATGTACTGCTGCCCTCTTTATTCCTGTAACTGAGCACATATGATCAAACTTGGTTTTCCTGACATATTGTGGTAATGTTACAGTAAGTCATTTCATTGTTTAAGTTTGTGTTTCGTTTATGTAGATGCAGTTAACCAGCCTTTGCAGTGTTGCTTTTATGTCAGCCACTTACATTGTTGTGCTTTTTGGGTAGAAAGACATGCCTTCATGTCTCTTGAAGGCATGTCTTTCTACCCAAAAAAGACATGCCTTCAAGAGACATGTTATTCTCTTCATGTACTCTGGGAGGCAGTACAGATCTGTTACTATTTTGCCCTGAGCACTCTATGTAGGTCAATATCCATCCATCCATCATCCATCTTTTCTCTAAACCCACTTGTTCTCTTCAGGGTCATGGGTGTAGACCAATGTCTACGCACATTGTGTCACTCACTCAATAAGCGTTGCACAAGTATGCTTAGAGTATTTTTTAAAAGCACCAACAGAAATTTGGAAATACTGCTTGGTATCAAAACATTTAATGCACATGTTGTGTTACTATGATGATCTCTTGCAGAAACCCATTTCTAGGATTAATGTTTAGATATGTTGACTACGTTATGCAAAAATGACTGATTGTGATTTGTATGAAACTGTCATATATCCTCTCTGGGGAGCCTGTTTAAACTGAAAACCACCAACTAGTTAAACTACATGCTGTTAACTCATTCTTCACAACATAACCTAATATACTATCAAAGTTCTGGTTGTTGTTGCACTAGATTAGTCATACCACAAATGAATACACCTTTACAGTAATGCTTAAAGTAAATAAACAAAAATTCAAGAACTTAAACCAGGTTGTTGGCTCTGTGACATTTTACAGAGTACTGAGACTAGCAAATACAGCATTTTCAGGAGAATTTTATTACCAGTACCAAATTGTCTGATATTGATGTATCAGGTACTTTAGATGTTGATTGTTAATTGCACTAGTTCACTGACAACTTTTTACTAGAAAATCGACAGTGGTCATGTATAATTTTTATGCACTTGCGATATCATGAATGTCCACCAAGAATGACCACAACATTGTTCATATTTGGATCCAAGTATATGCAAAATTCAGTACCAAATGAAATACCAAATGCCCTCATTTTAGCATTTTACAAAAATGAGACCTTGCCAAAGACAAAAGTTCTTTGATGTTTCGATGCAAAGATGCATAACACTTAAAGCACATTTATTGGTAGATCTCCTGTTGCCTGGACAGGGCATAGAAATGCAAATGTTTAAAACAGTTGTGAAGTAACATGGGTATTAGTCTACTGCACCTGGAAGACCCACATTAGCACACTTAGTATGGTTATTATTGGTGCTCATTGCATGTTTTATTTTTCCAGTATTTTGTATTCTGTTTTGTTACATCCTTGTGTGTATTTTATCTGGAACAGTGTAATAAAGATAACAAAATGTGTGTGACTACGTTTAGTTCTGGTTGTTAGTTTTTCTGTTTAGTACAGAGTAGCACTTGGAGCCATGAACACAGTATTTGAGTTAATTTACTTGATTGACATTTTAAACTAGAAATAAATCTGGTGATAAGGTAAAACTTAATTTATATAATCAATGCATACTTGCATACAATCTAATAGTATCAATAACTCAGTAAGTGTAAAGTTATCTAGCACTTTAACATTTGCATATACACAGTTTAATACAGAAAACCATTAACACAGGATTTTCTTAAAGGCACATTAGGGTATTAATTAAATTAATAATTATTTAATAATTAATTAAAATTTAAATATTTGAAAACATGACAAAGTTTTTTTTGTAGTAGCATGTTTATTGCGCTCTGTAAACTCCACCTGCCTTGGAACCTTTTGCTGCTCGCTGACCAGACAGCAGCAGGTATGTAAGTATGTGCTGGCCTCAAATCTGCTCTCTCAACATAGAGTTTGGAGTCAGACTATCATTAATACACATACCACCATTAAAACAGCAGGCAGCAAGCAGCAGGCAACAAAAGAATTCCACTGTGGTGAAAAACATTTGTGCAATGATTTATGACAAGCTACCTTTAAAGTGCCAAAACAATAGTACTCATGTTTATTACACAATATTACCCTTTGTTCATACACAGAAAAGCACCCTCAATTTTATGAGGTCATATGAAAGTAAATTTGTGGCATTGTCATTTACTTCTTAAAGTGTACCAATCAGTGCCTAGAATTCTATATAACCTGAGCTCTCTCTATTCACAGCATTAGTAGGAGAAATGAGATGTGATTGATGTCTATAGATTGTGACTCAGAAAGAGAGAAGAACTTTCCTTCATCTCCAGTCTGATTAAACTTGACAGCTTTGCGGCAACTTATAATCATCTACTTCTCTACCACAATTTTCTTAACAGCTTCCAAAACAGACTCATTGCTGACTTTATCTCCAAACTCCTTTTCTCTGTGTTCCATAAGAACTCCCTGAAAAAAAAACAATACGTTTTTTAAAAACAGTCATCAGTAAGTAACAAGTGGTTGAAGATCTTAAATGCATTGCCAAGTGAAGTCAGCAGGGAGCTAATAGATGATCAAAGTCAAAAATGCACTATTTACTGCTTTGTAATGGTTTTATATGGGACATCTAAAAGATCACCTGTTTGCCAGATCCGATGACAAATACTCCTCCCAAAATGAAACCTTCTCCATTCATGTTGCCCTGGTAACCTGACTTCCAGGCCCTTATAAAGTTTTGCCAAACGCCCAAACGGATGAAACCAAGCCCACCCATTTTCCTCTGCTGTGGCCCATAAAAAGCTTGCTGCAGGCAAATAGACACTAATAAATTTATGGACTCTTTACACAGTACTCAGAAGTTTTAATGTTAAAGTCTACTGACCTTTTTATCCAGGAAAATCTCCCCTGCGAAGTGAGGCCTAAAGTCCTGAATCTCTGTGCCTATGTTCTCCTTAACAACAGCATACAGAGGGACCCCGAGCTCATCCAGCTGAGGCTTCAGAGAGGACAGCTCAGCAGCCTCCTGGAGATAGACAACACAAGCACTACTTCAGCATCCCCGGTGAACAACAGCATCTGACTGGATTACATTAAGAGGAATATAATCACTGTACCTCTCTGCACAAAAATCATCCGGGCCGCCGCACTGCCATGATCACGGCACCCGACTTCTCCCACAGACTTTTAGCTTTTAGAGACTTCTGATCTAAATGGATGCAAATGAAGAACATAAAAGCTTCACTGCTATTTGTAATTCTGACAATTACGCAATTCTTCAAAAAATAATAATTCCCTACATTCACTGTCTCTGGATTTTAGTCATACAAATTCTTACCATTGTCTGTGGTTTTGAGGTCAGCGTTTTCCAAGTACTCTAAAGTTGCAGGTGCTGGCTTGGTCAGCAGGTAGTCAGTGTTTGCAAATATAATGCCAGCAATGGCAGCAGCCACAGCACCAAGGCCTAGAGACCACAAGCCCATGATAAGTGTCTCGCCCTCCAGGGTAGATGACACTGCAGTGAGGATATGAAGGATATATAAATCATTAGTTCAACAACAACAAAGTAATTTGTAGGTAATTTCTCAACATCCATTTCTATATCGAAGATATGTATTTAAAGACTACAAATGTAGTTTCAAGAACAGCACTGTGAGCAAAGAACCTGTTTTTAAAAGTGATTGTCTTTATATTATTACTGAAGGGATGAAGACATGCTGGAACAACACCAGTACCTTGTGTCTAACTAAAGGAAGACTGGCTGTTCCGGCTCTCCCTCCCTCCCTGCAGATTTGTTGAAATCGCACAAAACATTTAGTGTTGACAGAAGTGGGACACACTAATGTGCTGAATGCCTGGCATGAAATGATCAATGGTACACACTTCAGAGGCCTGCTTCTAGCCTGTGATGAGACAAGGTTGACGTGGAGTTGGGAGAGACTATGTACTTGACAGCACTATTCACATTAGGAAATACGCTTCTTGGCAACAAATAGATCAAATGAATGGGATGTAATTGTTTAAGGGCCATTGTAAACATCCAGGGTGAGTTTAGCCAACCATCCCGAAACACCATTCTGGAGAGGAAAGGAAAACAGTGCCTCTCCCTGTTTGCTTTATTTGTGTAGAAAGACATAAAAACAATGTTTGATTAAGCCCTTTTTTAAGTTTAAAAGCACTTAGTGTTTATTTTTTAAGTCGAAACGTTGTGGTGAAGCTAAAACTCCTCAGTTGTGGTGTTGAATAAGCTACATAAAGCACTGCACTTCATGGTATAATACAAGCAGGGTTTTTTTACTGTTCTCATGCTCCTGATGATTCCAATTCAAACTTAATTTAAAGCACGATACCAAGCTGCTACTGTCAAGCAGAAATGTACATAACTACTCCAGCCATATATTACATTGTTAGGCCCATTTGCATTTATATATTTTTAAACTGCAATATTCATCGCGATATAACTGACAATAACGCGCACGTTTCCCCTGTATGAACTGAGCTGCAGTGTTTTGTAACTGCGTCTGAATCATCACAGATTTGAGACAGAGCCAAATATAGAAACGGGTAATGAGAATGAGTAGAGATCGCTAATACCAAGATATGAAGCTTAACATTACAGACAAACCTAATGTAGTATGATGTTATTGTGGAGTTAGCCGCATGAAGATTATTTGCCGCTGAACCGATTGTTTATCTAACCAGTCACACGTATTTAACAATGCCAGATAAAAGCATGGGCGCAATAAAAACACTATAGATTAAAATATAATTTGCATTACAAGTTTTAAGAGCTGGTAACACATGAAAGTAATACTCACAGTTTGCAGCTCAACGGTTGTCGGTTACTAATGTTGTCAAACTACTATTGCAGACTGAGAATGACGCAGCACAAGAGCCGTCTAACCTCTTAAAGAGACAGGCGTCAAAAATGAACTGCGCAAAACATTTACTAATGCTGTGTTATTGTAGCTTAATAATAAATAAATAAATTAAAAAATAAATATCATTGCAAGATATGTCTACATTTCCCAGCTGAGATATAATTATGATTTACAAAATATTGGTTATTGTATTGATGAGACTTTATTGTGGTGTATAAGCATTAAGCCAGGTTTTCTCAAAGGGGCAAAAGTAAGCAAACAACATAAGCAAACACACTTTCACACACATTTTTTGCAGATGAAGGGAAATACAGTATAGTGTAAACATTTACGTTTTTTCTTATCTTGGGATAAATTCACATATTTAAACAAACAAAAATTGTGAGGTTTAATAAATAATTCAGCTTGAAAGTGTTGGGTTAGTTGCTTGCAAGGAAATATCATTAATGTTATACACCACTTTTACACCAATTTTAAATGGTACAATCAGGATTGAAGCTCTTTGTACACAATACCCCACAATGCCTCAATTGCCCCAAATTTTGCAGGCAGTTTTGGTGAACAGCCAGCAGGTTTGACTGCTGGGAGACTCAATATACCCTGAAGAAGACAAATCTTTTGATGCCCACTCGATCTCTCTTGTAGTGTTCTTGTAGTGTATAATACCTAATCTTAGGTATTATAATTAAAAGTAATTTATATTAAAATTACATTTAACCTATTAATACAATAAAATGTCTATTGAAATAAATGACTTATGAAGACCAGAATACTGTTTACATTTAAACCATTTACTTGCCCAGGCAGTTTAAGGAAGATTTATTGGAAGGAGTGCAAGATCAGCAAAGAACAGGCCGACTGCTCTTAGATCCTGGATCAAAGTCCTTAGGGTTGAGACTGAGTTCTTCCTATAGAATTGTTTCAAAGAATAGAACTGTTTGCAATTGTCATTGGCAAAATACAGTACACCCCATCTTAAGATTTAATGATCCAAATGCATTTTCACCACATCGTACCCCTTTACTTCAAATATTATTGAGTGTTTATCCCGTTTTCAGCACACTTTCGATTGCTTTATTTCACATGGACCAATCACATTTCTAAGTGATTTCTAAGTAATCATCTGTTCCAGAACACACACCAGACTGCTATCTAACAATCAAGTAGTCAGCTTATACTTCTTAGACATGCATAAAACAATTATGTTGTAATAAGTGAAGTTTCTTATGTGAAAATTGCATGTGCAGAACCAAAATTCAGAACATGGCAAATAGCTTTAAATCAAAATATTCATTTATATGTTTCATTTTATGGTCATTTATATTTTTTCTTTGTGGTAATGATACCTAGTACCTACTCATCTCAATGTTTAAACACAAATGTCAAATGGATTGAAGTTACTGAATTATCTCTCCACAGAAATAAAGTAAGCAAAAATGTCTTATATGATGTTTGCTGTAGGATATTACTGGCCTTTACAGGTAAATACAGAGCCTGCATTTTGAGCTGTTCAGTGTTTTGTACATTACAATGCTTGGTGTCAGGTAATCTCCTAAGGACTGACTGAATGACTGACCGACTGTCTATCTTCTTCCAAAGACGCATGTCTGTTGACACTCAAAGGTTTATATTTCATCCACAGGTTACTGCTCTTTGTTCACATTTAGTTACATTATTACTGTGGCCCAGATGCTCTAGACATACATCGCCAAGTCTCAGTGCCAATGACAGACTTTATTTATATTTCATTACATTAAATTAGCTGAAGACTTCAAATGGACATATCTGTCACATCTGTGTGATCAAACGAATCACTCTAAAACATTATGAAGACAAAGGTTTTTGATAAATGGCAACAGCACAATTAGATTTTCTAACAGACCACATTAAACTGAAAAAGACTGATGAATGGTTGTGAGATTTGTGTCATTTTTGTCTTAATAAATTAGTATTTTATGGTTTCCATAAAGCATAATATGATATATTTCACAAAAGAAAAGTTTTGTCACAGTATTTTATATGTTTGTCAGCTCTTGGGTGTTTGCGTACAAGTGTTAAGAACTTGATTATGTAAGATGATACAGTTGGGTTTGCTGATCTGGACCAGCTTCTGTTTTGGTGGTTATGGTTATTTTTAGAGGAGCGGTGCAGAGGCCAGTTGCTTCTGGCTGCTGTAGGCAGGAATGTGCTGAGATGAAAGCTGCCCAACATCCCACCCTGTCCTGCAGCTGCTGCATTTTAGCAGTCCTCTAAGATCCTATGGGAAAGCATAGGGAAACCTCCCGTGGTTGCAGTGGTGACTGTAAGAGAATGCATGTTTTCTCAAATAATGCATGTTTGAAAGTTCTGAAATGGGAGATCAGAGGGGGTGGAGACTGGATGCGTTAATTATTAGTGTTATTCTGTCTTGTACAAGTTATCACTGAGAGGCAGCATATGTTTCATACCCACCATCTGTAAAGTTCACCCAAGTTCACCTTACTGGGCTACTTTGAACAGTTTTTACTAACACATTTGTGTGGGATTGTCTGAGCTTAAGAACCAGTGAGCAATAAGCATATGTACCCCACCTACTAAACATTTTATTCCCACATGCCTATTGGTTGACACACCCACACCTCCCTGCTCTCTACAGCTTATCAAAGGAAATTACATTTGGACAGGGGTAGGGAAAGTAACTATTTGTGTTTACTGTATGACACCAACCAGCAGCAGCCACGTAAGTTTTGTCATGGGAGCGTTATGCCAAACATAAACAGGGGTCTGTCACCTGTCACATGTAATTCTCAAAATTCTGCATGAAAAAATGTAAAATGAAATGTTTAGAAAAATGTAGTTTGTGTTTAACATGTTTTATCATAAATGTTAACTGACACTTAATTCTGAGTTCCATTGCCTAAAAATATAAATGGATTTGTAATATAGTACAATAAATTAGATAAATGCTTATCCAATGCATGTCAAGTCATGACTATTTCAGCGATAAGTTGGTTTATGAAATCTTATTAAATAGAGGTTATATATTTTTATTAATCTTCTAAAAAGATTTTAATTGGAATAACAATCAGAACTGCAAAAAGAGCTTAAAGGTAAATCTATCTAACCCCCCCCTCTCTCTCTCTCTCTCTGTATATATATATACATGCATCCTTTCAACTAGGCTATTTCATCCTGTTTGTTCCTGTTTTCAGATTGCTGTGACACTTTTGAGAAACGATCACTCAGAACTGAATGATCATAGTCCATGAATCGTGGCCGCATATGTGCTTGTCTGTTTATCTGTGTGTAGTTTGGAAAAGTCTCAGATCAAGTATTAATGTGTCATTCTCATTTTTAAATGATTTTTTGTACAAAAAGTGGATTTTTAAAATAAATAATTGAATAATAAATACTGATAATAATGATTTATTTAATTGTTCTGTTGAAATGGTAAGAATAACTTGCCGTGGCCTTAATTTCACCTTCAACCTGAATTTTCTCTCAAGTGCCACATTTGTTTTAGGCTGAAAGTTCAAAGAGAAATTGACCTTTGTCTCACTGACCACAATTTTAACAACTACACATTTGTACTCTGTTCAACTGCTGATGTTCAAATGTGTATTTACAACTTGATATCAATACCTTAATTGTAAACATCAATACATTGATTCAACATCCATGCAAAAGCAATCCACTATGACAGCTCCAGCCATTACAGCATTCATAGATTGATTTTGCCACTGTGAAGAGTTATATAGGTTATTCCTATATGACCCTGTAGGTATAGCCTATAGGTTATCCCTGGTTATTCCCTAGAGCACACATTTTATCTTACTGCTCAAACATGCTCAAAAATGTTAATCCCCTAGGTGGCTGCTCAACAAACTCAAAAGTAACTAGGACCACAATACTCTCTTTTAAAGAAAGGCAATTATTATTGTAGGGAAAATGAGTACACCCTACAATTAGTGTACTAAAAGTGGCTTCTGCTGAAATCATCTACTAAGTCATTTAACTATTAACTATCAAGCCAGATCAAACCTGCTATCTATTAGCTATTAACCTTTTATTAGTGTTATTCAAATATTTGGATACTTAAATAACCCTTACACTTTTCCTATTACATTGTAAAAGTGCAGTTTTTCAAGCATCAGACTCCCATCAAAGGAGCATCATTCCAGGGTCAATGTACACTATGATGAATGTTTTGTCAGGTAACCTAAATATGTACTTAACTGCATTAGACTGGGTTATGAAGTAATTATGGGTTAGATCAAGAAAGGTAACAGTTGTATGTTACCCCCTGTTCTGTGGCCTTGAACTATAGACCAGAACAGTCTAGCTAAAGAACATACTAATCATCCACAGTATTTTGCCTTAAAAAATATCTCAGAATGATCCTGCATCATGAGGTGTGTTATAACATGCATTAAGACCTTTTAAAGTCTAAAGAAATTTTGATTATTTAAGAATGTTGAATTCTTTAAACAGTCTATAATAAAGACAATATGAAAAGGAAGAAGATGTGACATGTTAGGGTATATTGCGATCCAAACCTGTTAAAAATGTTAAGACATAAGCATTAATTTGAGCACAGACAATTCAAATTGTAACACAAAGTCCCACAGTGCATGGCTTAATTGTGCAAATCTTAATTGTTGTATGTTAATCCACAAGTTTTTAAAAGGTTTTGCAATACATTTATTACATAACCAGAAAATACTTCCTCTGCCAAGCACATTCTTTTAAAATAAGAGGAGTGCTGCATCTTCCAATCAAATCTACAGCTTCACCACACCCCCTCAAGTCTTGATATCACTTAACACAAGCTCTCACATCCTATAGTTTTATTATAGGTAAATCACCTGTTTGTAAACACTCCAGATCTGATAATGTTTAGTAGAATGATGTGATGGCAAACAGTTTCAAAGGAAACATTAATTGCATCCATCAGCACAATAAATTACCACACAATTGTCCATTGACAACAACAGTCCCAGAAGGAAACTCCTATAACACAGAATTTAGTGCACAAGGGGTTAACAGTAAGTTTCAGAGACTTTTAATCTCCTCCCCCCAAAATAACACCCCCTGGAATGGTCTGTCCCACTCTTCACAGGACACGTGTTTGTGTGTGTATGTTTGTGAGAGAGTGAATGAGTAAAGCTGTGTGTGTGTGTGTGTGTGTGTTGTTTTCTGCCATATATAGGGGCTTGCTTTGAGACAAGGTTGTCTATTTTATAGTCAGTGATTCTTATACAAACCTCTCTTTCCTTCTTTCTTTCTATCTTCTAAATGAAGTTCTAGAGACTTTCAGGACTATAAGGAGCTCTGCATTATTGGCCTACTTTTGGAGAAATTATAGAGCCTTTGACAGATCAGTTTCCCTGTTGATTCTGAAGCTCTGCTGAGTTGCTGACAAACATGGAAGGATTTAATGATGTGCATGATGATGGCTCCTTTATGTTCACTTCTGAATCTGTGGGAGAAGGGCATCCAGGTGAATCTACACAAAAACATTTTTATCTGAACTTTATACTGTATTAGACTGTCAAAAAGATTTCTTTGTGGTGTTCTTCTGAAATGTGGTCTTAAATTCTTTCCTGTTTTATTAGTATGTATAAGGGGATTTAAGTATCTGTGTGCTCTGTTTAATATCATCTGTACCTCTGTGAAGGCCCTAAAGCAAAAACATACTTGTAGCTTGTTTTTCCTGCCTTGACAAATCATTGAAGCATTTTGGTGTGGTTAAACAGAAAAGTTAAGCAACAGTTTAATAGGGTTCAAAAGCTGACACATGCTCATACTTGGAGTAAGTATACTTCAAAAGTACCATGTGCTCAAGTGGTATTTCATTGAATGAAAGTGTAGTAGGCAAAAATAGTCAATTAGAGGTCAAGTCTTTTACACGGGTCTTATATTACAGCCTACTGCTGGAAGAGATTTCTCAGTTACATATCTACTATGCAGTTTATTTCATTGTGATGCTACTGCTACAATGAGTCATTTTATAATAGCAGCCTCCCAGAACTGTACTTATAACAAATAGCCAGTGAGAGTCAATCACTGGCACACCTGTCTACCAAGAGATTTTGCTTCAGTAATTTTTCGTGTGGGAACTTACCAGACCTCACATATCTTATCAACTATAATGCTGTTCTTTTATGTCATGCTACAAGGCCAAAGTGCTACAGAGACTTGTGCAGCACACTGCAGCAATAACTACATGCATAATCTAAATGCATAAGCTGATCTAATTCCACTTTCTTAGTATTTCTCTAAGAGGAATGTTGCAAGAATATACTATTTTCAACAATGAACCAAAGTTCAAATAACTTGTTAAGTCTTACTAAACATCTATCATCAGCACATATTTTAGCAGATCAATATGAATGTGCAATAGGAAAAAATCCATTCCACAATGTATCTGGTTAAGTTCTAGACTGAACTGATCTCATAGATTTGGCTTGTCAGTCATGCATTATCACTTCATTTTGACAGCTCCGTTTCTGATGTAACCCACCTAAGCTGTTGCCTCAGCTTTCACCCCTAATATAGACTGAGTCAATGATTCTGAAAGGAGAGGAGCACTGGTATTGTCCTCCAGCTGCTCAGCTATGGCTTTACTTTGTTCGGATTATGTGTATAGTTAAACATGGTGTTCCAGAGTCCTATAATATAAAACACATGAAAAACTCTTTAACTGATTCAGGACATAGGTAGATCATTCAACTCCTAGTTATCATTGCATTCAGGTGTAAAATCACTGGAGGTATACTTGAACATTTATCTGCACTATTACATAACGTTGTTTCATAACGGTATGTGTTTTTAATAGATAAAATCTGTGACCAAATCAGTGATGCAGTCCTTGATGCACACTTGAAGCAGGACCCAGATGCTAAGGTGGCCTGTGGTGAGCGAACATTTCTGATTCACTAACCCAAATAGAAGTTTTGTTTCCTTTACATTGTCTTTTGTTAGGTTACACTGCCACTAAAGCAGGTAAAGCTTATGACTATTTGAATAGTAAACACCAAATACAGCAATTGATTACATACCATTTATTTGCAGACTTTTTGTTTGTCATGGGATATATATGACTAATTAAACATATTGCCTCAATTTTTAGAGACAGTTTGTAAGACTGGCATGGTACTTCTGTGTGGTGAGATCACATCTCGGGCCAATGTAGACTACCAGAAGGTTGTGCGTGATACTATTAAACACATTGGTTACGACAACTCTGAAAAAGGTTAGGACTTTTCTTTGCACCTCTATGCTCCTTAATGCTAACTGATTAAAGATATTTTATTTATATATCTGCTTTTTCTTTCTCTGCTGTTTTTTCTGTTTAGGTTTCGACTACAAAACCTGCAATGTGCTGGTGGCTCTAGAGCAGCAGTCTCCTGATATAGCACAAGGCGTCCACATTGACAGACATGAGGAGGATATTGGGGCTGGAGATCAGGTTAGAACACAAAGGAAATGTAAAAATGTGTGTGTGCATGTAATATTCAATAAACATAAATTCCTAATATTGCTTTTGCCATGTTTCAGGGACTCATGTTTGGGTACGCCACTGATGAGACAGAGGAATGCATGCCGCTCACTATTGTCCTTGCCCACAAACTCAACGCCAAAATGGCCGAACTACGACGGGATGGCACCATTCCATGGCTCCGCCCAGACTCTAAAACCCAGGTCAGCAATTCAACAGTGAAAGGTTTCAAAACAAAAACAACATTTTAAATTTAGAAGCATGGTCCAAAATATAATTTTTGCATCTGTCAAATAGTATTTAACACCATGTTTTGCATTATTTTTAATCCTCATGAATTAATTTTGCTGGCTTACTGAAATAAATATTCTACATTCCTTAAAAATACTACTACAGTTTAACTTAAACCCTGTATTATGTTTAGTTAATAGTTATTTATTAATAATAGTTCTTTCTTAATAATTATTTACTCAACAAAGTAAATTTGACTCATATTACTCCAATTTTGGACCCTACAGAAAGTATAAAAATGTAGCTGATTTTGCAAACTTACAGTCACCAGTTGATGTAATAGTGGATTTTGTCTTTAGAGTCACAGTGTGCAGGTTACAAACCCCTGACTGACATTGACCATGCTATCTTATCAGCCTGAGTGTTCATTGAACCAGTACATTGGCCAACAGGTGTGACTGCTGTGGAGTAAGATAGTGACCATGAGGCGGTCTCTTTGAATGCTTGTGAGAAAATGACCCTCTGCATGATGTTCAGAGCCCCTGTTTCTTACATTTCCTAGTGGGACAGAGGACACAGCTGTGCACCTGTCAATCTAATGAACAAGCCAGCAACCCAAGCTGAGCAGCTGGGAAGCTGAAACCTCTGGTCTATTTTGGAGATAACTCTGATTTAGAGTTGTTATATAGTCTATTTTAGAGATTCTGCCAATTCCAGACCATGGAGCAGGAAATATAAACCATTTCTAATGTTCTGTATGTTTTAAATGTATATTATAATGATGGTCTCAAATGACCCTTCATTCTTCCTCTACATTTACCAATAGCAATTCATATAACAATTCCAGGTCACTGTGCACTACAAGCAGGAGAATGGTGCTGTGATTCCTTTGCGCGTTCACACAGTGGTCATCTCTGTCCAACATGACGACAACATTTCGCTGGAAGAGCAGCAACGCATTCTGAAGGAGAAGGTCATCAAGGCTGTGGTGCCAGCAAAATATCTTGATGATAAGACTGTCTATCATCTACAGCCAAGTGGCCGCTTTGTCATTGGAGGACCTCAGGTGAATTAATTCGACAAGTTTTCTATGGATTTGTCTTTTGTCTAAAAAAGTTATAAAAGGCAGTTTTGAAAGAGAATGCATTTACACATTCATTTACTCACTCTCATGTCAAGAAATCAAAGTATGCTGTTGTTTTTTCTTTGGAACATAAAAGGAAGATTTTTTGACACCTCCACACAGCTCTGCCATATAATAGTGATCAAGGGCTGGCAAGCTCCAAAAAGTAAAATATGCTGCATTTTAAAGACTTATGAAGCCATGTGACAGCTTTGTGTGAGGAAGAAACACAGAATTTAAATCACTCTGCACTGATAATCATCATATTGTGTGTTTGACGTCAACACTATTTCCCGCTTGTTAACGCCATCACACTATTTTAAATCCACATGCAAGCATAAGAGCACATGTCAAAAAAAGGTCAGAATGTTTCTTTTAGAAAACCTCTTTTTATCTTCAACTGAAAAAATAACAGCATATTGGTTTGGAACAAGATACGGGTGAGTAGACAAAAAAGATTCCATCAATGATCACTGATCCCATCAATGATCCCATATGTTTAACCATGAAATAATCTTTGCTTTCAGGGTGATGCTGGAGTTACAGGTAGGAAAATCATTGTGGACACATATGGTGGATGGGGAGCTCATGGTGGCGGTGCTTTCTCTGGTAAGGACTACACCAAGGTGGACCGCTCTGCAGCCTATGCTGCACGCTGGGTGGCTAAATCTCTAGTGAAGGCCAAACTATGCAGAAGAGTTTTGGTGCAGGTGAGAGTGAGACTAAGGTTTTGTCTAAGCAAACAAAACTGAAAAATAATCTGTCATGGTTGTCTGGACAAAAAAGTCAAATGATGATCCAAGTAACTTACATTATTGACTAATTTTATCTGATATGGAGTAGATAAACCTGGAATGGATCAGCTGGTGTCTGAAGCTATTATGTTCATTGTTATGTTTTGTAGGTGTCTTACGCCATTGGAGTTGCCCACCCTCTTTCAATCTCCCTCTTCACTTATGGTTCATCGGAAAAATCAGAGAAAGAGTTGCTACAGATTGTCAACAAGAACTTTGACCTCCGCCCAGGTGTCATTGTTAGGTAAACAATTAAAAAGATAATATGTTCTTATTATCTTCTGCTTTAAAAATAATAAGCAAAATTTTGTGGTTTTTAGCCATAAAATGTTATAAAAGTAGTTTGTTTATTTAGATTTATTCTGCTAAATGTAAGCCACTAATGCAAAAGTTACTTTTAACAAGGTTAAATCTTTAAAAATGGGTGACATAAAAATGAATACTGCGATCCATAAATGCATCAACAGAAATACAGTGATTACAATCATGCTGAGTCACAGGAATGTCATGAGAATGATAAATGGCAGTCCCACTTTTATAAATTGTATTGTATGTACAACTCTACAACATCCACTATAGTTGCAGTCAACATATTGGAATATTTATTTTGGTGTACATTTTTGCTGTTTAACAAAAGTTAACTAACTTCATTTTCACCAACAGGGACCTCAATCTGAAGAGGCCGATTTACCAGAGCACTGCCTGCTATGGTCATTTTGGCCGGTCTGAGTTCTCCTGGGAGGTGGCCAAAAATCTCAGGGTTTAAAGCGTCACAAACATCTTTAAGTCATCGTTCTGCCAGTGAAGCTTTGTAAAGAATGTTCTCTTTCTTTCAATGCTAATTGTCAAGTTATTTTGGCTCTCTTGGTACACTACATTTCAAATTAGATTGACAGTGGAGAAGACTGTAAAGTCTGTCATGAAAGGACCATTATTTTGTTAAATTAGATTGTTGCTGACCATAATATTTCAAGTGGATCAGCATTAGCAACTTTTACATATCCCAAATTAATATTCAGGGACAATGATTAATAATTCATGGGATGATTTCCCAGAGAATTGTAAACATTGTGGCTTGTGGTGCTATCAAAACATTGCTCTGTTTGTTTGAGCATCCCAACCAGAACAACATGGCAACATTGGCTTAACCAATGGTGTGAGTTTGGGGTGGGACTACCTGTGTTCAGAAAATCTCTTTTAAAACAATCATTACTTGACAAATTGTGTTTGGTGGTGCAGTAATAACACACATCAACTACAAATGAAAGTAAATTATTTGAATCATAATTTTATAATTCTTTATTGCAATGACATTTTTTCCTTATCAAAACTGACAGCCAAATTAACTGCTTTTTTCTGTTGTTTTTTATTGTAGCTGTAACCATGTACAGATAATTCAGTAGCATTTTGTAAAGAGACAAGTATTATATTGTGGACCATTGCAAGCTTTAGGTTTTCACACATTGTGCTATTGAAGAATCCTATTTCTTGCATTGTGTACTTACAGTCTTAAAATGGTTTGTGTGCCTTATTTTTGCATCAAAAGTCTGTTTGTTTTTTATTCTCATCAGTATTTGAAAATGGCAGAGGGATCATAACATGAAAACAATCAAAGCTTGTTTACATGTACAGCTCACTGTCTTAGTATTTCTCACCGCTGGAAAGTGAGCATGTAAGCAAAACCCAATTATGTTGCATATTTGATATGTGTGTGGAAGTCACTATGTAATTTTATTTTATCTTAACAGCTGTATCTCCATGTGTCTCCAAAAAAAAAATTAAACCTTATTCTTACCCTTTCCACTCATTTTGTCTTAGAATCGATGATCTGACATGTAAATAATTGTGAATAATTAAAGTGTGGAAAATTGTTTATTTGTGTGGTTTCATTATGAATATCTTTAATCAAGGAAGCACTCAGATAATTTGTGAACCGGTTATGATGAACGAATGAAGTGTGCAAATACATTTTTAAAAACATATGATGCTTTTGCAAGCTACACCACTGAAAGCTGATAAATCAAACAAGAAAAATCAACATCAATGTATTTGTGTATGTATACAAATCCATGTCCATGGTGACAACTAACAAAAACAATCTGACCAGGTCTAAGTGACATGACAAATGCCACAACAGTAAGACATTTTGGCATAAACAAAAGGAGCAGCTGGTGACCAGTGTCTGTCTATATATATTCTGATAAACCAAGGGAAACAAAACGGTACATTTGGGATAATGTTTTATTTCCATTTCTTCTTTCCATTTTTATTAAGTCAAATATACAGTACAAACACATCCTGTCAAATACACAAAACCCTTTTTCTAATCTCTAATCTTTGGAAATCCTTAAAACAAAGGCACATAAAGGTACTTTTTGCTGTCTGAAATGTAAATGAATGCTGATCCATGGCAGAGTTTTAATGAGTTTTAACCAGTTTCAGCAGTGAGTTCTTCAGTTATTTGTACTTAAACTAGATTGTTATTAATCTATTTGCAGGAATGAACCTTCAGGGTCCATGTTTAAGCAACAGTTCCAATGGGTGTTTTAAGTACACTAAAAAATAAACACAAAATCTAGGCAATAGGTAATGAAAAAAATCTTATTCAGCAGTATTTTAAAGGAACAGTTTGCTTAAAAATTCTGTCAACAATATACATTGTTGAGGGCGAGCAAAATAATGACAATAATAATGACATTTTTATTTTGTGGCAAACTATTCTTTTAATCAACATTTGATATACATATTTGAGGTATGTCAGTCAATGCACTTAAACATAAAAGTTTACCAGATGATGAGGGCTGAACAGAGTTGCCATCAAAAAATATTGCTATACAGCAAGCAAGATCACTGCCTAGGTAATAAACTGCTCTAAACTGCTCTAAACAAGGAATGGAAATTGTAAAACTTTAAGTCATCTGCTGGAACACCACAGACACAAGAAAATTACTCTAAAGGTGCATGACATCATAAGCAGGATCTCAGATTCCTGAGCACAGAGAATTACTAATAACTAACAAGCTGAAATTACATAAAATATGGTTTTGGAACAGCAGTGGTGGCACTGGATGGTGATATATGGAAAGGTAATGAACATGGCTCTTATTCAGACAGATTAACACTCCTTGATAATGACTCGGGAACAATACACATTTGTGATATCACAATTAGTTTTAAACAGAATCAGAAAATTGCAGTCCTGCTGCAAATGTATTTGCGCCACAAGTCTGTGAATATATCAAACTAGCCACCAGGGGGCGACTACCTTTTACCCTAAAGGGCTTTTCAGTCTCATTGCAGACGCTTTGCAATCCTTTCTCATGAACCCTCTCAACTCTCCCAATCAACACATGAAAATTCCTACTATGACAGAGAGGAAACTCTGTAATTACATTTACTTCAGGCCATACATCTCTACTTAATTACGTTTGGTCACAATGTACACAATGTACAGCAATACTCATAGCTTTTAACATTAATTCTGAAATGGCACCAATTAGTGGCGACTTAATACAATCAGCTTATGCGTCTGTTTTGTGTGAGGTTGCTGCTGACCTCATTCAGCATAGCTGTTCATTGCGATCAGTATTTATATTCACTGCATATTGTAAAATACATGCCTCAAACATGCCTGTTCAGAGGCTATTTACGGCTATTGATGTATATATGTCTATTAAACAGCTGTTGGTTCTTTGTTATAAGGCACGCTGGTACTGATAATCTCCTGAATACACACACTGTACACACTATAATGTGACTAATACGAAATAAAACACCTTGATCAGTCAGCCAGAAAATCACAGATAGATGAAAAGAAACATTTCATATCTGCCTTAAAAAAACATAAGGCAAAGATCAGCATTTTTGATTCATTGTCTTGCAATGTCTGGATTGGCACAATAACATTTGTTTGGAGGCACTATGTTAAACGTTTGAGTGCTGTTGAGTGCAGAAGGCTTTGGTATAGTTTATTACATCATTGATGTAGGCTTGCTCTTCTAGCTTCACCAGCTAGCAGTCTGTATTTGTATTTGTTTTTATCCAGGAATACAAATCCTGATGAGATCTCCAACCCATCTAATTGGTTTTCTCATTGTGGAAGTTGTTGGATTTAAAGGTCCCCATAAACTGGACGGTTTAGGTGGCGTAGATTTGGTCTCTTCAAAATGTGCAAAATCCAAGCTGGATTCTTTGGTAAAATATTGATGTATGAGAGTTGTTTTTTTTCTAGCGTTTTTCTAGCAAAGAGAGAGACATATACTCTATGACATGTTGGTTACAGTATGGACAAGCTCTCAGGCTGGCACTGATTGGCAATGCTAAGTGAATCTATTTTGTGGTCTCGGCTTGAGGTCTGTAGAGACTGCCCGCGAGCCAGCATCATCATTGTGTCACTGGATATCCCAGAAAATTCAAAAGCAAACGTGCCAAAGAACAGCATGATGATGACACAGAAGACCCACTCGAAAATGGCTGATGCGTGTTGCAGGACAAAACTCTCCTGAACGAAAAACACGCCACCTGGAGGAACGTTTGGTCAAGGAATCATAGCGAGCACTGTAACAGGAAATAAAACTCAACAGTAACAGGGTTGAAAATTTTGTCTCAGTTGATGTATCACTTAATAGGGGCTAGCTAGTTTAAATTAACCAAAAACAATAACATGGTCGATAACATGGTTCAATGGTTGAAAGTTGAAAGATGAATGTCTTTATTTTTATGTCTACAATTATTGTATGTCTACAATTTGTGTAGAACATCACATAGAAGAATATCACATCTCACAAAAATGAAGAAAATAATGTTTCACATATCACAATTCCCAAAATGTTTAACTGATACTGAAAGAGTGAGAATGGCAAGGATACTAAGCACCAGGGCTACAAAGGCCAGCAGGGTCATAAACAGACGCAAGTGGCCCATATTGTAATCTCCCTGAGTCTTGGCCAGGCGGTAGGTAAGTGCAGACTGCAGGCACACAAACAGCATACTAGTGGGAAAGGCCACACCTGCTCCGACATAGTGAAGAACCTTGGCATTATCCACCTGTAACACAATGAAACAAATCAGTAAGCGTATATCAACGCTTAATCATTTGCAACATTCACAACTATACATGAACACAAATATGTAGATACAGTAGCAATGCATTTTACACTAGGGAAGTGGTTTAATGAGGTGGAAGTTACGTAATAATTTTTAAAGGTGAACAACCAGAATAAACAACCAGATGAGTCATATGGCAACAAATGAAACAGTAGGAGGTCAAATTCAGCACACATCGTTTACTGACATATGCTGAAATGAGTTTTGAATTATTCTTGATGGTAAATTATGGAATTATTGTAATTGCACCATTGCACCATGATGGAATTATTCTCAATGCTAATCCCTAATGCTCTATCCTATCCCCCTAACAAAAAATAAAAAAATAAAATAATTCTCCTTGTCTCTAGTAGCAGAATACAATATCCGCTTGTAAAAAGTCCCCTGTAAATTGTAGAATACAATATCCGCTTGTAAAAAGTCTAGCTTTGTAGACTTGGCTTGTCAGCTCACAAGGCAAAATGTTCAATGCTCTTGTTCTTTGTAAGTCGCTTTGGATAAAAGCGTCTGCTAAATGACTAAATGTAATTTTTACATATAAACAGAATTTACAAACCATTCCAAGTTCATATAATTTGCCATATTTATCATGGGTGGGTTAGAACTTCCAAGGGAAATATTATTTCAGTACAGTAAGTACTGGATCTGGCCAGCTATGAAACCACAGTCCCAAAATGATCATGGAACATACTGGGACATAAGCGGAAACTTCTGTTCATGCAGATTTTCCATTTTTATAACTGCAAGTGTTTTTGTACTTACCACACATGGCTGTGTGGTATGTTTATGGTCCAAGTGCCGAAGGCAGAGAAGAGTTAATTCACAATGGCACATCTTACAACTCCTAAACTCAATTCTCTCCACCACCAGCAGAGAGCAGCAGAACAGCCACAGCTACAGTGAGAACTCCACACAAACACACTGGCTGTTTGGAATGGCACAGTACCACACTATTCACTAGTTATTTGTATTATTTGCAGTGTGTATTCTTTGTGCAGTATAGATAGATTAGTGCAGATTATTCTCTTTTCATGGAAAACCTCAGTCAACCAAATCCATCTTGATTACAATATTCTTTTTGACTCCTTTTCTTTGGGACTGCCAAAAGATTAAAAAAAAATAATAAAAACTGTATATATTTCTGAGACAATAACTGCATGACAATCACTAAATTAATCATGCAAAGTATTACATTTAAGTGACAAAAATATAGTTTGAATCATTTATCAGTCCATATTTTGCTTCACATGCTCTTTTAGAAATTATATTCTGTGCAGTGTGCCGTATACCAGTATCCCGTTCCAAACTCAGATACATCCATTGTTTAACTGATATAATGTCATTATACTGATGACTTTTTGATAACTTGCACAGAAATTCTTTGGAATTTTGTACATTTTCATTAAAACGTTGTTTAGTATATTTATGAAGCTGAATTGTGAGGACGGTTGGAGGAGTATCCTTAAAATATAGCATATTTTTTCCCACAGCTGAAATTGAAACGTATACTCTCATACTCTCTACTCTAATTTACTTCTTTACACAGAAACGAAAGCAAAGTATCAAGTGTTGAGTAACTTTTGGACCATAAATCAACTGCAGGTATTGTCAGGGTAGCAGTGTTTATATGAGTAATGATATTGTGTATGTTCCCCTAAGGCAAAGACTTCCCTTTCACTTCTATTGAGTTGCTGTTCTCCTCACTTGCACTGTCAATAGGACAAGGACATGTTCTCAGCTCTGTAATGTTTAGGTATGCAATGGGCCTTAGGGACAGGAATGGAAGCAGCAGTATGCATGCTTGCCATATGGGTTACAGGCACTGTCACAATGCACAATGAAGAAGGCTGTGGTCATGTGATCCATGCACAAATTCTGCCAGTGATTATTGTATCAATCAGCACGTATTCAATGCTGTACAAAAGTTAAAAGCCAATCACTGTCCACCTCACATGCTTTAAGTCTGTACCTAAGTGCAGAGTGAACAATTTACACAGTTTTCCAAGAAGAACCAGAATACAGCAAATACAGTCTTTGTACTGAAGTGAAGCTTCTTTTCTCATGCCTTGGGGTGCAAAATTAGTAACAGGGTAAAGAAGCTTTCCTCATATGGACTTGCTTTAACATGTGGTTGAACGTCTGCTGTACAGAAGAGTTTTTAGCTGTTTCTCTCTCTCTCTTTGTTAGTTATATACATGTATTATATATATATATATATATACACACTGTGCCTTATGTGTCCAAATTTCCCTTAAGGGTAACTCTATGATAAGCAACAGAATTTTGGATCAACTAAATAATAAGTTTTGAGTTTATATCCATGTATATATCCATGTGTAACTTTCCTCCGTGGTCTATCAAGGTCCCATTCCTCTGCCCTGAGAATGTGTGTGAAAAGACCTTCACAGGCTGACAAGAAGAATCTACAGTATGCCACATCTGCTGCTTTGGCAGGCAGTACCTGTGAGGCCTACAGGACCAAGAGGGAAAACCTTCATGCTCACACACACACGCACACACACACACGCACAATTCTATTCTAACACAGGAAGAGCATCATGGTTCATTTATCCAGAATGATTCCTCTATTCGATTCTAAGCAAGAAACTTGCTTTCCACTGAGGACGTCTGGGTGTAGTTTAATGTTTATAGGGGACCACACAAACATAAACATTCACACTCACGTATAAAAAATGCACAAATGCTTACAGAGACTCTAACAGATCTCAGGAACTCACTTAAGCATCATTTAAAAGGTATTTATCCTCCTATCGACATGTGAATTACGATTATTAACAGAGCATTTCATGTCAAATCTACGCATATTCCAATCCCCTCTGTATCAGAGGAAAGAAATGAGTATGCACTGTCATAATGATAATCTATAACATTATACAAAATAACTAAACCAATAAAATACCAAATAATATACTGCAAATCACAGCTTTGTCTCTTTTTGGCAGGACTACATTTCTCAGACGTTACCTCAAGTAAGCTAAAAGAAGCAGTCATTTGCCCTGTAATTTTTACTCAGCTTGTTTGGAAAAGCAAAAAAAGAAAACCTGGAAGCAGATGAGAAACATGGTGCAGCTTTCTCAACAAGCTCAGACAGGTTTGCTAGAACAGGTGAAGGAGGACCACACACACCTGCACATTCACACTTCAACTGTATTAAGACAGGACACACTCAGTGATCTCCAGCCTGATCACGCACTCTGTGCATCTGTAACCTCCTGTTTTTCTGTGGAACCACACCAAAGCTTTCCCAAACAAACTGATTTCCAAGGCAATCAGAATGATCAAACTCTTGCTAATCTCAGATACTGCAAAAGCACGGCCAGAGTTACATAATGTGGTTTCCCATTTTCCTGATGGTAGTAATGGGAGCAAAGGGTGTCACCCTACACTGAAGTGCTGGAATGGTTCAGAAGGGCAGGCAGTCCTGCTGATGAGGTACAGATGTGCCGTCCGGGCCACGTGCTCATTCCACCCCTTTTGCCTGTCAGATCATGGTAGCTCTGTACTGCACACGCACAGCGTGGAACACTGTGACTCATTCACCCACGTTTCCAGTTAATTCCCATCCATTTCAGAGAATTTGAAAAAAAAAAGGATGGAACAACTCTACTTTCTTAATAAAGCCCTTTTGGAGGGGTTGGGTGTTGGCAATAAAACTAGTTTGTCTCGATTTTTTCAAACCAGCACTTCAAAGAGAAACACTGACAGGCTGGACTGTTTTGCAATCTAGAAGGTCCAAGTTTTACACATCACACTTTGCACTTAAATTTGACATGGATTCAAAAACTTAACTCACATTTCCAATCTCTGGAAGATTTATCAGTGCATGTAAATCCAATCTGAAAAAAAAATTAAAGATTTTAAAGACAAACGTTTATCAAAATCTTTATGAACTTTCTCTGCCTCTAAAACAAACTTTCCTTTTGGCTGCCATCACCCTTCCCTCACCAATGTCCTGTTGCTGTCTTTCTGTACATTTTAAAATCACAAAACGTAATAATGTATTAAATGCATAAATGTAAATCTCTAAAGTTAATTTTGTCATCAGGAGTACACAAGCTCACAGATAACCTCAAAACAAAGGCACAGAACCTTTAAAATTTATCTTTTTTCCAAAAGGTCCTGAACACATTTTTCACAACAAGAGAGATGAGCAAAAAAACTACTGTTGCATGCAGCCTGTACTCCTCCGAAGCAAAAGGGAGTTTTATTTGGCAAGCAGCATCCCCTTCAGCATATCAGTGAGCCCTAATGAAGGCCTGACTCTGGAGCACAATGTGGTAGGTGGTGGGCAGGGACATTCCGTACACGTTTTTCTTCCACAAACAGAGGAGAGGGAGGGGCTTCAGAAGCAGACTGCTTTACTTTTTCTGCCCTGCTCCAGCCTACAGAGAAAAACAGAGGACCAAGGAGAGTGGGGAGGGCCAAACGTGACCTATCGGACATCAGACTTCACATGTGCCAAACATGGATCTCTCTGCTCAGTACACAATGTTGCTCTCTACACACAGTGTGGGTGGTCCTTGTATTGTAACAGCTCCAAGTAATAGTTTGCTCAAAAATATATGTTCAGGGTTGGATGTGAATCAAACAAGTTTTCATCTTTGTTTGAATCAAGAACTTCAACAGAGATGGACATTATCAGTGAATAATGGCTTTAAATTCAGTCTGTTTATTATATAACCCCAAATCAGAAAAAGTTGGGACAGTATGGAAAACACAAATAAAAAAAGAAAGTAGTGATTTCTAAATTTACTTTGACTTGTATTTCATTGCAGACAATACAACAGCACATTATTTAATGTGTTCCTCATGATTTTTTTTCTTCAAAAAATCAAAATTCCTATTTTGGTTCTTACAACACATTTCAAAAAAAGTGGGAACAGGAGCAATTTAGGGCTAGTAATCAGGTAAATTGGTTAAATAATGATGTGATTTGAAACAGGTGATGTCAACAGGTGATTGTAAATATGATTTGGTACAAAAGCAGCATCCAAGAAAGGTCTAGTCCTTTAGGAGCAAAGATGGGCCAAGGATCGCCAGTTTGCCAACAAATACATGAGAAAATTATTGAAATGTTTAAAAACAATGTTCCTCAAAGAAAGATAGGAAGACATTTGCTTATTTCACCTTCAACAGTGCATAACATAATTAAAAGATTCAAGGAATGTGGAGGAATTTTAGTGCGTAAAGGACAAGGACGCAAGCCTAAGCTGAACAACCGTGCTCTCCAATCCCTCAGGCGGCACTGCATCAAGAATCGTCATTCATCTATAAGCAATATCACCACATGGGCTCAGAACTACTTTGGCAAACCTTTGTCAAGTACCACGTAGTTACATCCACAATTGCCAGTTAAAACTGTACTGTGCCAAAAGGAAGCCCTATGGTAACAGTGTCCAGAAGTGCCGTTGACTTCTCTGGGCTCGAAGGCATCTGGGATGGACCATCACACAGTGGAAACGTGTACTGTGGTCAGATGAATCAGTATTTCAGGTATATTTTGGGAGAAATGGACGCCGTGTGCTCCGGAACAAAGAAGAAAAGGATCATCCAGACTGTTACCAGCAACAAGTCCAAAAGCCAGGGTCTGTCATGGTATGGGGTTGTGTCAGTGCCCTTGGTAAAGGTAACTTGCACTTCTGTGATGGCACCATTAATGCTGAAAAGTACATAAAGATTTTGGAGCACAATATGCTGCCTTCAAGAAGACATCTTTTCCAGGGACGTCCATGCATATTTTAACAAGATGATGCAAAACCACATTCTGCACACATTACAAAGTCCTGGCTGCGGAGGAAGAGGATACAGGTACTTGACTGGCCTGCCTGCAGTCCCGACCTGTCTCCAATAGAGAATGTGTGGTGCATTTTGAAGCGCAAAATGCGACAACGAAGACCCTGTACTGTTGCCCACCTTAAGACTTGTTTGCAGCAAGAATGGGACAAAATTACACTTGAAACACTTCTTCACTTGGTGTCTTCAGTCCCTAAATGTCTTTTAAGTGTTGTGAAAAGGAATGGCAACATTACGAAGTGGTAAATGCTTTACTGTTCCAACTTTTTTTGAAATGTGTTGCAAGAACCAAAATAGGAATTTTGTTTTTTTTTAAGAAAAAACAATAAAAATCATGAGGAACACATTAAACAATGTGCTGTTGTATTGTCTGCAATGAAATACAAGTCAAAGTAAATTTAGAAATCACTACTGTCCCAACCTTTTCTGATTTGGGGTTGTACACACCTTGTTCACTATATACTGTACTTTGTATGGAAAAGATCCAAGTAAAGAATCTTGAATATATCTTTGTGTTCAAAGGGTTTCAAACAATTGTTAGGGTGTTTAAGACAATTCAAATTCAGCAAAAGAATAGCTTTGCAGGATTTCAAAGCATTTCAGATATGCAGGGGAGCAGAAGCAAAATAACTGAGACAATAACAAAGTAGCTGATAAAATGAATTTATAAGTTCATAACCCTACAAGAACGAAAGTTTATGCTTTATAACACCTGCCTATTAAAGTCAAAATAATAAATACAGCATGCTTCAGTGAAGGAGATAAATATGTCTGAACCTGTCTTAACCTGCACTTTCTTCACACATACACGCAATGATGCAGGACCAGCTAAGACATGGACGTTTACATTATCAAGAGATTGGTTTGTCTTTCCCCTGTATCTGTGGTAACCAGCCCATAAAAATCTGTGATGCCCCTGTTGGCCAACCTCCCCACATCACTAGCAGTCTGGGCACTCAGCCAATCATTCAAACATTTCAACCTGCAAAAACGCTGCCACTATGGGCTCATGTTGAACCAAAGGTTAAGGATGCTGGCTTCACAGGGCTCAGAGGAGTGCAGGGCTCTGAATGAGGGGGTTTATTATGGTGCCTGCCTTCCAAATCTCCTAACAACAACATTTAACTAAACAGACCCAGGAGGATCCAGAGTAGAACAGGAGTATAACTTAAGCAGGAACAACACAGGCATTTTCACAACATATTTAACAAAACACTCATCAACACACTGTAATATACACCTATTTGTGCTTGAGTGTCATTTTGTGATTGCGTCATTTAAACCACTTTCAGAGGCAGTCAAAAAATGTATGCAACCACATCACGTGTGTAGTGCAAAACTAATCAAAAACTTTACTGCAAAAAATAACTACATTTTCTGGGATTCTGGTGTGTTGTTATCTCCAGAAGCTTCTAAACTAGCTTAGCTAGCAAGAAGTCCTTGGCCAACCAGTGTCAATAGAAATGGTCTTCACCAGCTATGCTTGTCTACTAGGTAAACCAGCACCAAACCAACACAAACCAGGCAGCACCAGCATGAAACTCATACAAGTCTTTGCTGACCATTTCAGCTCTACAGTCAGCCAGGGCATACCAGAGTATTTCTGCAGGAAGCCACTGTGTGCACAACAGAACAGAGGTCTATAGAATAGTGTTCTCGCCATGTCACATGCTCAACCTGAAGTCCCTGGAAAGAGTTCCTGTGTACACTACTAACTAAACAGCTATTTAAAAGCACACAAACAGAAAAGTTAGAAGTCATGCTGTACCTGGAAGTTGCCCACCATGATGAGTCCTGCAGCACAGATCCAGCCCGTGGAGAGACTCGCTGTGTTCAACACACAATTCTGGTGCTTCTCTATCACATGGGCATAACGCAGCAACACAATTACCATCACTGAGTGTTGGGAGAGACATGGAGTAAGAGAGAGAGAGAAAATGCCTTTGTTATTTTGTTTTCATTGTTAAATAAAAAAAAAGTAAAGAATGTAATTTAATCACAACTGACAAGCAAATATATAACATAAAATTAAGAAAATGTAAAGTCCAGAAATAATAGGTAAAACTATGTATGAAAATACATTATTAAAAGTAAGTTTGTGGCCAATTTTTTTACAGTGTTTTCCTACAGCATGTCACTGCTACACGGCATGTCAGTGTGAGATGTCAATTCATATTTTATATACGGTTCATACACTCACATAAGATTAACAGTACACTTAAGGTTTATGTATATGTTACCTGGGAATCAAAGCCATGCTGATGCACTGCTCTACCAGATGAGCTACTGTACCTAAACAGTTCGCCATTTTTAAGCTGTTTAAGGTTTTACGCCCGCTTTACTCGTTAATGCAAACCAGCATAGCCATACTGTTCACCAGCAAATATTAGCTGGTCGGCCATCATGGTCTTTGTGGCAAAGAATGTCTTGTTAGATAAGCAAGTTTAAAGGCCTGTATACCATATTTGGCATTAGCACCCAAACATTCTGCTGACCGTCTTTTTAGCAGGGAGGAGGGCCATTTTATATATAATAGGCTGTATGTAACTGTGGTAGTAACAAAGTGAAGATGTCTGTTATAACATAGTTTAGGAGAAGTTACGAGCATGGAAAATCCAACATGTCTGCAGGCAAACAAGATTAACTGTGTGTAATAAATTCCAGCTGAAACATTACAACAACACAAACTGTGGACCACAATAGTTGTTGACTGCACTGTTAGATCTCAGAACTCTTCCTACACAAGCATCTACTAAACAGTCACATTGACTTTCCTTTATGAATTGGTCTCTTAGTTGATACGGGTACAAGATATAGATTTAGGCTAAATTTGTATTTACATTTAAATATAAAAAAGGCTAAATTTACCTGCTTACTACAGACTGAAATAGAATGCTAGGATATAGTAAACTTTATCCGCTCATGCTCTGGACATCCCCAGACCCCAACCTTGTAATTGTTAGATATAATGAAAGCCCACAGGTGTCATGAAAAGTCGTCATCTTTTCAACTGTCTGTCTGCTTGTGCGTAGGTGTTCGGGTTTGTGTGTGTGCGCGCGTGCGCATGTGTGTCTGTAAACACTGTTTCCTGGAAATAAGCTCTCAGCCTTTGAATCCAGGACACATAAGTGGGGACTCAGAAACACATGGTGTCAATTGGATGTGGGCCATTATTATTCTACGATGTAGCTACGGTCACTCCTCAGAGACAAATAAAATAATGGTAAACTCCAATCAAACTCGCACTACAATAATGTCATTGTTAATGTTAGATGTTTCAGATTGCTCAAGCATGAGGCGAGTCTTTGGCCTTGAATACGTCACTGGGTTGATGCCAACATGACAACAGGACTTACAAGGTCACGTTGCAGGTCACATATAGCTCTGTTCTAACTAAATGCATGATGTTTGTACTAAATACATCATTGCTTTTTCAGATACAAGAACACACCATGAAAACCTATGAATGGCACAGACAGAACATACCAGATTCAGTCACACAGAGTGCTGGCTATCAGTCTTATTAAAACCTTTAAGAAGAGGTCTGCAACTCTAACTGCACAGAGACTTATACAGTCAATGGAATAAAACCTTAATTACATTACTGCATTTGGCAGACGCTTTTACAGTTCATTCAAGTTATACATTTTCTTAGTAAATGTGCTCCCTAGGAATCAAACCCACAACTTCTTGCGCTGCTAACGCAATGCTCTACCACTGAGCTACAGGAGAACAAGGAGAACTTAACGGTCAGCAAGATGTGTAAATTAATGTAACTTGTGAGAAATATGGTTTTAATATGACATAAAGCCTCCATATCAGGGGTCACAGGCGGTCTCTTCTGATTTCTGTGTATCTGTGCTACGAGAAGATTCCAGTTTGTAAGACGTAAAATGTGACGGAAATGCCTGTTCTAACACATTAGCAAGACAACACTTCTATATTCATGGAGCAAGTGAGGGAAAATTGGGAAAGAGAGCCAGTGGGTGTGATGGACATTGCATAATTTTAATAATGTGATCCTACATTTTGAAAGGGACTACAATATGGAATAATATGAAGAGACACACAAGAAATACACATGAAATAATTCATGCAAAAATTAAAAATCTCTCATAATTGACTTACCCTCATGCCTTCTTAGGTGTATTTGACTTACTGCCGAACAGAATCGTAATTATATAAAATTATAATATAATTATATAAATCCCGGACATTATTCAATGCCATTAAAAAGCTGATAAGAGCAAGGATATTATTTAATATAACTCCAAATGCGTTCATCACACACACAAACTCGCACACACGTGTATACACACATAACACACACACACCCATAGAAATGAATGGTTGAGACTTTGACCAACAGATTTTGTCAAATAGAAATCAGTCATGCACACACAAAGCAATAAATGTATGAGATTTCGCTTTAAGTGATTTTGCTTTAGTAAAGATAGTGTTATGACATTTATTTGAAAAAAATCATGAAGATTAAATTTGTCTAACTGATTAATGGTCCTCAATTTAAGAGAATCATAGTTTTTTTCATGTTAAACTACACTTTCTTTGTCATTGTTATTCTACTTAATTATATAATTATTTAATAAATATGAAAATATATAGCATACATGTTGATGAGGTAAAGTCCTGTTACAGTGTCTTGGGGGCCTTAACTAGCTTTGGTCAATTCTTGCTGCAAACTCTCTCCACCCTGTTTCTGCATGGTTACAGTGCTACTACGTTGAGAGATGTTTCTCCTAATGCCATAATCAGATTCAGGAACATAGAGTATTATATAACCTGAAAACAATGCACCCCTAGGGAACTGCTGGTCACCCTTGATCGGACAGTCGGCATGTATTTTTTGGGGTGTTGAGATGTTTATCTCTATGTGCTGTGTTCTGTAAACTTTTTTGTCTAAACAACTTTAATAAGTTCTTATTGTCCTGGAAGTGCAATGCAAAAAATAACGGAAGGTTTTTGTTTGATAGCAGTATTACATAAAATACACCTTCTAAAAGAATTCAAAAACAGCACTTTCTTGTATTGTTGAATGAACAACAGTAACTTCCTTATGCAAACAGATACAGAGTTTCACAGCAGGAGAACACTCTCAGAGTTACACAGGGTGGAGGACTGGATACAACAATACAGCCCTTCAGCTCTCAGCATGACCACTGCCATCGAGATCAGACGCTCAGGTTAAAGGTCACGGTAAACCAATGAGTCTCTACAAGCCCCTCATTTCAGAGACCTGCAGCATAATTCACATTTGGCTGTAACTGACAGTATCAAAGGCCACAGAGACTACAGCAAACATATGATTATCTGTTGCCATGAGTCTGAAAAGTGCCATGAGACTTTTGAGTGAGTCTTTGCTATCTAGTGTATGATGTGTGATATCAGTCAGTCACCAGTTCTCTTTTTTTTTAAAGAGATGTTTCCGTGGTCTGACATTACTGACATTCTTTCAACAAGTATTTTTAACTTGGTTTGCAGCAAAAAAATTGTTAAACAACATTAAAACAAGACATTTATGTGAGAAACAAAATTGTGTAAGATAAGACTTTCAGGAAAAACTACGTATATGACTTTAACACTTTGTCAATAGGGTGAGAAAAAACACCTTTACCAGAAGGGCTAAAAAATCACCAGAAATATATGTTCTCTGAAACAAGTCTTATCCTATACAATCATGCTAATTACATAGTGTAAATATATGTATTTTAGGAATGTTTAGATATTTGTACTTTAAAAACTTTCTTGAACAGAATTATTGATATTTGAACATTTCTCATGTAATGGAATCTGTTTTTTGATGATATCTCTTAGGTCTATGTTTTTGTTGTGATGTGATTTAAGTTAGACTCAAATAACTTTAAAAGATGATTCACTCTTCGTGCAACTCACTTGGTATCTGATGAAAACATTTCATAATGAACCACTCAGTTTTATACTTGCACATGTCAATTCTACTTGTTGTGAAATATCAACTGATGCTGAACAAATAAGCAGCATATATCATTTTAAGACAAAAATGCCAGTCTGACAGCTTTACATGAAACAGATCACATCCGTTATGTTGAAGATAATTGTTTTATTCATCAACCTGTGCAAAACACAGTAAGCCTGTGATTTCCTGAGCTAAATGCTGCCTAGACAGTGAATCAATGAGGCACAGATGGGAGTCATTTACTTGTGAGTGAACTATAGATCTATCTGAAACTCCATAACCAAAATAAGTTTAGGAATTGTTTAAATGGGAAATTGAAGCTTAACTGAAATTAGCTATTCAGTACTGCTGATTTGTAAGGCTTAGTCTGGCAATTTATGATGCGCATTGTTTTGCTCTTGTTGTCTGAGGCCTAAAGGACTCACAGCTTCAATGTGAAATTAAAAGTAAAGTGTGTAATTTCTTCAATGCCAAAACACTCTTCCCAAATCCCAGTTTTATATGCAGTGACAAGTAATCCAGCTAGGTCAAATACAGTGTGAAGACAGCAGCAGCATCAAATTTTAAGAATCCCCTTCAGCCCAACACGTCAACAATCTCATTGGCTTAATCAATGAGAGGAGTATGAGATGGAACTATCAGTTTGTCCAACCAATGCAAGACAAAGGACAGTTTTGGAAATACTTTGCAATTCAGTTTGGTGCAATTAGTGGCCCAGAACTTCACAAATCACCTTCACACACAAGATAAAGCACACAAATGAAAACAGAAAGAATGTAAATGGGCAGAGAGATATGCAAGATTTACAAGGTAAACTCACCCATAAAGGATCCAGTGCTACAGATGAGACTGAAGAAGCAGCTCTCTGGAGGAAGTGTCCCACATTTACTGCAGATCAGAGCATCAGAGCAGAGGTTAGATGCCTGAGGTTGTCACAATATGCATACACATACAGACAGACATCTCAAAGCAAATAGTCCTAAGGGATAAACTCCCATTGGCAGATAACCAAAATAGGCTTGTTTGGCCCTCGGGAGTGCACTGGCAGCTGTGAATATTTTGGAGAAAGGGGGTCAGAGCTGAAAAAGGGCTCAATGATCCTTAGCATTCACCACACAGCTGTCACATTGCATGGGAAATTAAAAAGACAAAAAAAAGATAGCACACAACATCACTAGTGATGAAAGACAGAAAAACTATGCATCTAACCATGAAAGTAAATCTTTCCTCTATACACGCAGGTTATCATTACTGAAAACCACTTCATTCAGTGACTGTGGCATGAAGGCCACAAAGGAGATACTTTTTATACCTTTAAAAGGAGATACAATTGTAAATAAAAGTAAACACACCGAAATATATGCATTTTGGCAGATGCTTTTACCCAGACATATCTCAAGGTGCAATTATGGTATACATTAATCAGTATCCCTCGGAATCGAACCTATGACTTGGCTTTGCTAGTTTCCTGTTGAACTACAGGAACTAAACGATCATAAACATTTATCTGACTTACTGTGAAGACCAAACACAAAAGCACACATACTGGATTACATATAGCATACTTTCTATAAACAGACCACTGAAGTGTTACACAAGATATACAAAAAATAATGCAGTTACTGTGTGTGGTTGTGGATCTGACTCTTCACTATCTTAGCAGCATGCCTGGGCTAAGAACTACAGACTACGGTACTACCAGTCAAAGTAGTCCCACAATGACACACACTGCTGGTAGTAAAAATGCAGATCACAGACACACCCAAAGGCACACATAAATAAGGCATAACTCAAGTTAAACTCAAGTTCTCATACTGCATAAACCACTCAGCCACACAGCTTGGTAGGCAGGGAAGACAGAGGACCTATTAAACAGAGGACCTATTAAACAGCTTGGGCAAAAGATCCCACAAAGCTATTCCACTTGCTGGGGAAAGTTGCATTAAGAGAGGAGACCAGCTTGGGTTTTTCCCCTCAAAGCAGGAAAAATCTCAAACTGGTGCGGGGCAGGTCACGGCAAACAATGTTTCTGGATTCTTGTTTTTCTCTCACCTTTTCTCTGTCTATAGATGGGGGTGATAGAAATGACACACGAGAAACAAGAGATGCATGCAGAAGGAAGGAAAGGGGCTATTGAATGAAGAATTTGCTGACATAGAACATTGCCTCGGGTACAGAGGGTAAGAATTAACACTTTTTATGAAAAGGTATACTACTATTTATTTCAATCTCTAGCAGTTTCACAATAAAACAAGCCTAGCATGAAAAGTGTATAACTATGTAGATAAACACATCAAATGTTGGTCACATAATGAAACCGAACATAAAAATGACCACAGGGTCCTGTTGTTATCTCATACAAACCTTATAAGAGGAACATTGTCCAGAGTACAGCACAGGGTTTGTCCCCTCTGCAAGGGCAGATCCACCTCACACGTCTGGTTATACATCCTGTATGCAAACAAATATACAACCGCCCACTGAAATTTGTAGTTTAGTTGTAACAGAGTACAATTAGAGAAATCTTGCTCACAATCCATAAAAGATGGATGCCTTTGACATTTGGTTGTAAATTTAGAGGGTATACAAGTTACAACCTGTGTGTTCCTATTGCACAATGGATGACATAATCAGCAATCCAATTCATTTCCAGTATAAACGTGTTCATTCCCCATAACTTTCTGCTTGTACAACGCTACACAAATCGTTAAGACAAACATAGCATAACTTTACAACACTTCATTTGTAAAGCTAACACAAGCTGTCCTACAGAGCTAATGCTCCTGCCCCAGCAGAAAACTCACTTAAAGAGCCCAGTTGTTTCCACAATGTACAAATTACCCAGGAATGTAAAGCTCAACTCTTGGTTAAAGGTGGGAACATTTTATTTGAACAGGCTAAAAGTGACATTTGTTCAGTTTCAGCTGTGTACTGAACAGAACTGCTTTTCCTCAATCTTTACTGATTTCTTGGGTCCACAAGTCAGACTTTGACTAATGGTACTTTTTATCCATTTCTGAAATGGTCATAAAATTGATCTCTTTTGAAATCTTTTCTGCAACTTCTCATGAACCCACACAGGGGTAATTATTAAGGCTTTAACTGATTGAGATGCAGTGAAGCACAAACCCAACAGAAGTTGCCTAGACTCTGCTGTGCTGCACATGCTAATGTTTGACTAGAAGCTCTCATGGTATGCAGCACAAGTTAACCTGTAATTAACAAAGAAAATAAACAGACGTTTGATTCTTCACTGGCTCATGTGTTTTTGACCTAAATAAAGTTAATGAGAGATGATTCTGACACTCGTTCAACATCTCATTTCAAATACATCACTCATTGGAACTGATGATGGGAGGCAGGATGAAGGAGAAACAAAGCTGAGGGCCTCAATCTAATGTGCATATTTTAAAAAAGGTGATAGTTTTTATGTGCAATTTGTAAATGTTTGATAGCTTTAGTGCAAATGTACTAAAGAGCATTTCTTTCAAATTAAAATATGCACCTTTCAGTTACCAACAAATTAATAAACTTAATAAAATTAACAGAAAAAAGATTTACCCCTACAGCCCTTAAAATAAATTATTAACAGTGATCATTTTAACCTAAATTAATATTATACATTTAAAAGTTTGAAATTTGTTTCGTTTAAACAAATTAAATAAAAATACTTTTGAAAAGATTTTTTGAAATACTATTTTTTAAATAATACTTTCAAAATTGCTTCACACAAACACACACATATCAACACATAGAAACATAAAAATACAAACTATATTAATTCTTACCAGTTGTCCACAGGACAGACATGTTGATTGTACAGGGCCATGGCATACCTGAATGATCAGAAATTATGGCACATTAGTTAGATAACAGCAAACTTGAACAAAGTTTTGGAAGAACAATTAAAGCAATTAAATTCCGCTATTGCTATTTTAAAAGAATTGATTTGCCTTATTTAAAGTAGGTGTATTCTTTTAGCTGTATTGTTACATTTCACCATCTACACAAGTATAAACAAACACCATCTAAACAAGTGTATAAATAAAATAGACCAGAACAAACCAAAATAAATATTATATTCTAAAAACTGTTTAAATGGTGTCTGTGTCTTTGAATTCAGTCATTATTCTGTCAAAATAAATAAAAATAAAGGTTTTAAATAAAAAAAAAAAACTCAAGCTGGCCACAAGAGCAATGTAAACCACTGAGGTCTGAAACCACTCTCAGGATGCATTTCAGGCCCAAGATTTAAGGGCCAAAACATATAAAATACTTAATCTGTTTATTATGAATGGCACCAAACTACTTCTAAAATAGGCTGCAGAAAACAACCACCACAGTGGCCTGTGTCCTCGCTGCACCAGAGCATGTCCTTTTGATGTGACTTTCTGCTTGCAACATAAAACCAAGGAACAGGACAGCTCTGGAAATACAGTTAATGTGACAGCACATCTTTAGATTACACTGGCATTATGTGTCTCTCTTTGTTCATGCAACAACCTACTGATCCAGTCACGCTGACCTGCAAAGGAAGTCAATGGACACAGAGGCATCAGATAACGGTCAAAGTAAATGTTAGCCTCCTGCCCTCAAACATTCAATGATAAAGCACTTTCAAGCAAGCAAGGCTACTGAGAACTTGACACGAGATAAGGGAAAACTATTAGGCACTCAGTGGACTGTAAATACAGTCATGGCACCCACAGCAGGATACCATCTCGACCAGTCCATCTCTCATGCTAATCTTGTCTGTTGACACACGCAAACACATTTGCATTTGTCCAGTGTAACTGCATCTGACAGCATTCAGGGTCAGCAATGGGCTAAGCAGCAAGCATGTGCATGTGTGTATCCACAGAGATACAGACCACCTGAGCAGAGCACAACGCTGAAAGAAATTACATGTGGTACACAAACATTCTGCCTTCTTCCTTGGCTGGTGTTTTGAATAATCACGCAGGCCATTGCCCGATCACTCTCAACATCTCAGATGCACACAGCCCTGCCTCAAATCACAGTCTGTCTACAGAGCAGGATAGCAGCTGGTGTGCTCTTGCAAAAAGCCCTCTAAATCAAAAAGATACAAGAAATTTTGGACAGGGCTGGACAATGTAATGAATATTCAAAATGTATTCATGATGGTTTTGTTGGCAATGTAATTCCAAACAACACTGTGAATATTGCCATATACGCCGTAAAAGTATACGCAAATTATACTGTTTGTTACCATGTATCCAATATGTTATATTGGTGCATACATTTAAAAATGATTAATAACATTGTTCCTTGTGTTTATTTAAAACTACATTTTACCTCTTGCATTAAACATTATGAATCTATTTGGCTCGAATGGCTGCTTAGCTAAAATGAAGGTTCCTCTGACAGATAAACATTTTTGCAGCAAATACATACATATCGAAATTGAATGCTGAAGATCATCAAAAGAATGAAAATGATTATTCAATGATTATCAATCATGTCTGATAATCGCTCAGCCAAAACTCAATGCAAAGGTAATTGCTTAGTAGCGTTGAAAACCTGTTTTCATGAACAAACCTTTAAAAAAGATGGCAGACTGCACCAGTGTCCAACCCTCCTCCATTTAACGTCACATGACCAAAATCTGTGCATCCACAGCAGGTCTGTGCAGGTGTGAGAATTAATGACCAGGAGCTTCAGCTCTGATAACACCAGATCAGACCTGGTCTGACTGGAGAAGCCACATCTCAAACCAGACGAGGCAGAATGCTTCAGTTACATAAACCTTTTTTACAACCTTTGAGTACAATGATGTAACAGTGGAATTTCATCTTGTGCCCTAAAGCAATCTGAAACTTAAAAAAAATGACAAAGAAAGCCTTTGTTTTGAATAAATGTTATCAGTGTTGTTTGCATCAACAGTCTGTTCAATCCCACAGAAAACAGCACATAATTGTGGGAATATGCAAGCCTGTGGCATGAGTAGGCCACCTTCCTAGGTCATAAACAACAGACTGAACGCAAGAAAGTCTAAATGGAAATATTGCCTTGGAAACGTACCCTCGCCTAGATGGAACATTTTCACAATGAAGCCTGAATAATTCAAAGCCGCAAACAAACGTTCCAGTGCAGAATAACTGGGGGCTGTAGACTGTGTACAATTGAAAAACGGCTCAGTGTAACAGATAACTTCCATTATGAAACAATTCAGTGTGAGAACAAACCAAACATCCTTTTTAGCTTCACATGGACTTTAAAACTTGTTTGGTAATGCTAACTCAGTTCCTTTGTAGCTCATAATTAGAGATTCCTTTTTCAGCTACACAAACAAGCCCTTTCTTGTGTGGATAATGGAGGAAAAAGTCATAAAACATGAAGACTTCGGCCCATGTTGTATTGGGATCATCTCCCAGACTATCACTACAGGAGTCATGGAAATAATAAACCGAACATCCTCCTCCTCTCCTTTCTGGCATAGTAAATGAGAAGTGGCTGATGTCGTCCTCTCCTAACACAGGGTTTATGTAACTGCCTCAGCCACTACTCTCAGGGCTTTACAGGAGAGGAAGGGGACCTTGAGTTCCCTGTGGAAACAGGGTGCCTGTAAGCATTCCACAGGAAGGAAGTAGGGCCAAGCAACAAGACACCAGTGCAGTGCTACGCTGCATCTTCCAGCATATAAATGTGAACAAATCCTGTATTCCATATTTCCAAGAGTCCTCCTGCAACATTGACCAAATAGCTGGAACCAAGGTCCCTCATCCTGATTTCCTTAAATATTATTCTGGATCATCAATCTAAACTAATTCAGATGCTAACTCATGCATACCTCTCTTCCAGAACACGATGGCCTCTCTCTCAACTGCTGTACTTTTACAATGTTAATAATAATGACCTCTGGTCCCCGTCATTTTCAGGCAAGATCAGACATGAGCAGATTTGAAGTAATTTTATGAACAGCCCTTTCCCCAAAGAGTAGTTTCAATAACACAAGGGCTGTATTGTTATGCTATGATCCTGGTATAAATAATAACCTTTTCACAAAAAGCATAAAGTTAGACTAAAAAATGGAATGCCTAAGAAAGGAGCTTTGACATAATACACTTCTCTTGGTAGGGAGAGAGGAATCCTCAAACTAGTCCAAACCACACTGCAAGGTCTAAAATAATTACGTAAGTGTCCATTAATAGAGCAACTACACCTGTTAAAACCAACACGAATGAAGGATTAAGACTCACACGACCCATATTCCAGTGATGGTCAGAGCTGGGAGGCTGACGGGTAAGATCATCCACACAGACATCTCCAACACTTGATCCTTCACAGAGCCCCTGAAAACATCCACTTCTTTCGCCTTCGCCAGCCTGCGTCCCTCTGCTCTTCAATGTGCATCTATGCTCTTTAAGCGACTCCAAAGCGATTCATTTTACAGATCATAACTGTGAGCAAAAGTAAAGAGCATAAGGTTAACAACCAGACGAACGCTGTCGCCAGTGCATTTGATACAAGAGTATTACTAAAACAAACTGTATCTGCGCTGATTTTGTATGCATATAAAATGTTGTCCTTTTGGTATCAAGGCAAAATGGCCGAGTGAAGTTGAAGCCTAACTTACGTGGTATAGTCGTCTATATAGGATATATCGTGGCCACTGCATCTCACCTTCCCCATTTGATAGGGCACAGCAGTTTCTTTCACCTTTGTTGTATCCACGGACAAAGCTTGAACTGATCACAGACAGATTAAATAAATCAATCCGCACTAACCGCTACATGTTTACCACGACTCCTGCAACGTCCAGCAAACCGTGACTTTGTATTTTTATTACGGGCTTGATCATTGAACAGAAGATGTCTTCTTCCAGACGACCAGCGCTGTCTCGTGTCCCGCCGTGTGGAGTGAATGCAAACTTAAAACAGTCCAGCTGTTTTACAGCTCCGCCTATAAACACACACTCACGCTCATGCAGCTCTTTTTGATTCAGAAGTTTTGTTGCATTTATCATGATGTACGTTACATGCTGTGTGTTATGTGGCAATGGTAAACATAAAGAGATCATTTGACGCGATGACATGACGTGCTTGCTGTACACTTATCTGAATTAGGTTGTGATAACTGATTTGGCAGTTGTTAATTATCATGTGCGATAACAGTACACGTCCCCCTTTCCCCAGCTGCACAATTACGAACAATTTTGTATACTGTAGGTACAGTGGGTTCACATTGAAAAGCTTGCATTTATTCTTTTATAACTCCATTCATTTAAATTAAACTAGAAGGTTTGAACATTTAAACAAATCTTTTTAAAAACGTAAATATTAAATAAATATTTAAAAAAATCGAATTCAACATTTCTAGGTCACTGATTAAATATAAGCAAATGTCTGACAATGGTCATATTAACTCTTCACACACAAGGTCAGATTTCTTTGAAACACAAGATGCTCTTTGGAACATTGTCAAATCATGTTGCGATAACATGGATCTTCATGGAGCATCTGGTCCATGCCAGCTGGAGTGCATGCTGTTGTTAAAACAAAAGATGAACCCACCATGTTAAAATCCAAAAATTCACACGCATCTTTCTTTTTCCTTAAATTGTTACAGGATCTAATGATACGTTATTAAAAAATGTTATATTCAATTGGAAAGTAAAGCAAAACAGAAGCATTCTCACTCCAGATAGACTCCTTTGAAATTAATATATACTATGATCTTAAATAACTTTGTGAAACCCTTTTCTGCTAGATAAGATGTGTTACCCATGTTTTTAACACATCTATTAAGGTTTTAGTACATTCTGAAGTTCCCAGATGATTAAATGTGCTTGCCTTTGTAATATTAAACGTAGCTCATGTTGTCATATTTTATCAGTCATCATGCTTGTTACTTTTTATCAGACAAGCATGGCAGTGTTATCTTGACAGACTACGGTCAGATTTTCAAAATAGTTTTTTACTCTGGCTCCCTGTATTAGCCTGACTTATAGTTAGGACTTCTAGTCTGGATTCTTTATCCTGCTTATACTTATATACGTTATATACTTAAATAAACACCAGTATTAATAGTCTTATCAATTCAAATGGGTCTAAGAAGCTGATATAATTTAACATTTATTTTATTATTAATTTCCCACAAGCAACCAGACAAAAAGACCCTTCAGACAGATCTTTTGCTAAGTCTGTATCTCTGTCCACCTTTGGAAGTCTAATCAGTGTTTATGTTTGTGTTTTATGTTGGGTTTCTTTATCAATGCCTTTGTTCTTTGGCTGATAATATTTTGCTGACAAATTATTTAAAAACAATTCCCGCATAAGAACAGGAATATTAATAGTTATTAAGCCTCTCAATGATGTAGCTAGACGTTCAATTGCAATCATGTGAAGCGAAAAGAAAACACAAGTAGAGCTAAACATCAAAATTATAGTAAAATAATATTTTAAGATGAAACATGAAATTATCGGTCCATCTGAACGGGTTTAGTTGCATAACTTAGTATTACTGGAAAGAAGTTGATCAATCTTTAACTTTCAATAAATTACGAATCCCTCCATCTAGTGGTGATATTTAGCATTGCACACCTATACATTTTTCAGTTACTAAAACCAAATGACCGATACAAAGAGTGAATAATTTCAATAAAATCTAGTAAGTAACCTTAATAATATAAATTAAAATTATGATAACAATTAAATGTAATTTACTCTGATATAAACATATGTTTGTCTTAAATTGTACAGTATTATAGAAAAATGCAAAATTACAGAGAAGCTTCCACTATAATTGGTAACTTGTCACAAGTGACGTATTCTATATTTGTAATTTTTTTATATTGTAATTTAATATCTGTAAAATATTATACTCTCCTGGGCAATATATAGCTAACCACAAATAAGGGTTAGAACCTATAAAGGTTAGAACCTGGTGGAAATAAATGTCAAGTATCTTACATCAGAATCTGAATCTGTATCTTAAATGTAAATAAATGAAGGTCACTATTGATATCCTGACCAACCTTTACTCACAAATTTAGTCATTCGCTCTGTTTACAGTCGCACAGTGGTTCCATATCCCCAGACTCCAAACCCAGGGTAGATAGGCTCAGTGAATTTAGTATGAACTGTGTGAAGAAGTTTCATAGTGTCAGACACACTATAAAATGCCAATGTTCCACTTCCATAGTCTATATACACTCCTACCCTGAAGGATTTGGGGACAGATATGGTGGTGCTTTTGCTGTTGTGCACAAAGGAGAACTTAGATTCAGAACAGTATAAACTCCAAGACATGTCATTCCACCCAAAGCTACCAGTGTTGTCATTTCCTTTTCTCTGAATGCCCTTGTAAGTCACAGCTATATCTATTTCTGTGCCAGTCCAATCCACCTCCCAGTAGTAACGTCCACCAGCCAGACCTTCCCTACACAGCACCTGCTGCCAGTAGTCGAAGCGATCAGGGTGCTTAGGGTATGATATTGGTTCATTACTCATCTGTACCACTGTGTTTCTCTCTGACAGGTGTAGGTTTGGGTGGGCTGTTGAGCCATCTAGTGAAAGCTGGCAGGCATCTAGATGGAAATATAGTATCATTGTATTTTGATTACATTGTATTTTGATTTTGATTACAATTACTTAAAACTCTTTGGGGTGCACTGTTGTGAAAAATATTGGATTGTAAACGTTAGAATAGTTTGCAAGTATAAAAAGTCCTTTATTTTATTTTATTTGGAAAATGTTTTTTTCAGTACCTAAATGCTAAATTGCTACAAAGTGATTGTTTCCTGTGCTTCTGTAGAGAGTATCATTAGACTCTTGTTGTGTCAAATAAAATTCAGCATTTGATAATTATTTATCCTGTATTTCTGCAAATGTAATTTATGTGTGACTGTCTACAGCTACTGTCTTTGCATTCATTTAGCACATAGGTGCAGCAGCATTCTAGTAATTTGATTGAGGGTGTATTCCTTCAGAGGACTCTCTCAGCTACATTTAGATGCTTTGTGTGAGTGCAGTGCACATAAAGTAACTTACATTCTAAGAACTCCTCCCTTTTTACTGGCTCCACAGTCTGTAGAATTTGAACTTCCTTAACTGTGGATAAAAAACAATTCCATTAATATGAAGTGTCATTATATTAAAGGGAGTACTAACTGACCAACTGACTGACCAACTAATTAACTACAGTTTTGTTTTAACTGTAAGAGTTTGATCACCTGCTGAGGAAATTTTGTTCAGTTCGTCTTTGCTTATGTCTTCTAGTTGCACTTTAAGTTCAGAGATGGCTTTCTTTGCATGGTCAAAAGTGTGGTGTGGAGCTAATGTCACCTTGGACAAGTCCTCATATCCAGAAGGAGCAGAGAGAGACTGCCAGCTCTGAGGTAACATGAGCAGAGATGTTATTTGATCATCACTGTAGGTAGCTTGCAAATGCATGCAGGCTTATTACATTACTGTATCACAAGCTTATCTGAACCTGTAAAAAATGAATGTGATCATCAGAGTGGGACAGCTGCTCCAGGTCATTATGCTTCTTCCTCAGCAGTGTGATCTCCTCCTCCAGTCTGTCCAGGTGTCCCTCTGCATGTGACACCAGCAGGGTTTCCCGGGCTTTGATCATCTCCTTCACGTCTGTATACCTTCTCTCCAGAGCCTGCAGCAGCTCAGCGAAGATCCGCTCATTTTCATCCAGCACAGTCTGAGAAGAACGCTATAAAAAACCATGTACTTGTGCTTTTGTACTATATAAATAAAATATATAAAATATATATGTACAAAATCAATTTTATATATATATATATATAGTGTATATATAGTGTTTTGTCTAACATTGCGTACTGTTTATTGCCCATTGTTCATGTCAATTACTGATTTCTGGGGCTTAAGATTAGGCATTATTTTACAGCAGCCCTGGTTTTATGTGGTCTGCATTTACAATACCTGTTCCAGCAGGTGGGAGTTGTCATTCGGCTAGTTTTAATAAACCATTGTTTCAAAGATCTAATAAAGTAAGATGTGATCATTTAGCCTTAGAAAGCAAGTGGACAGGTGGTCAGTCCAGTGCATGTGAGCAATAAAGAGATATATTAGATGAGAACACAGGATTCTACCCAAAAATGTTTCTCACTGTTAAGGATGTCACTGCCTGTCTGAGATCTTGCCATTTCTTCACCTTTTCCTCAATTTTTTGTTGTGAAGACATCAGTTTAGCTCCAAGCTGTTTCTATTGAAAAGATGAAACACTTGTTGTGAGACATTGCACTGATCATGTTATTCTAACTATGGAAAAGCACTGAAAGGGGATGACTTGGTAATTACATCACTGCTTGCTTATGCAAACATTTCAACAAAGCTATCTGCAGTTCTTGATGAGAGCTATTTGTAGTCTACACAGGAAATGGCATCACTCCCGACAACCTCACCTGCTTTTCTGTCCTTTCGGCTGCAGCAGAAACAATATCATGTTTTTTGTGTTCCTCCATGATGCACAAAACACAAACACATGTTTGATCAGAACGGCAGAAAACCTCCAAAAGTTTATCATGCTCTGCACAGATCTTCTCACGCAGATGCCCTGTTGCTGCCACCAACTTGTGTTTCATGAGAGCAGGATACTCATAATGGGCCTGAAGATGAGTTTCACAGAACGATGTTAAGCATGTCAGACATGACTTCTCTGCTTTGTTCTTCTTAGCCAGACAGAAATCACATAGCACTTCTCTGTGGCTGTTCTGGCTACTGGGTCTGGAAATGCTGTATCTGCCATAGTTTCTTGACCGTCGGGGTTTCTCCAGAGTGCTGTGTCGGCTTTGGCTTGCTGTACTGCTCCGAGACATGCTCAGACTCTTTCAGTGTGAACCTCAAACACAAACTCTTCAGGTTAAATGCAGTTTCATTGAAACTGTAGTGACACGTTCATTATATAGAGGAATGTAAACTATGTGTGACAAACAGGTTCACCAGGTTAGTGTAACCTCCCACAGTAAAGAGGTGTGACAGCTGATGGCAAAACTAAAAAGAACAAGAAGACAAAATGCTCATGGGACATTTTGGAACATACATATTGCAAAGATCATGACATGGTAAACTGAGGTGAAGTGGGAAACAATAGTTTACAGTAAATATAGATAAGCAATGCAAGGATTTCCAACACTGTATGGAAACCTTTTATGTATATGCAGTTTTACGTATACACAGTATATAACCAATGTCCAATGGTACTGTATACACTGAAAGTGTTCAACTGAAGTAGAGGTAATACACAATACATTCAATATTATTTATATACATTATTAAAAAGTTCATGAAAGAACTAGGAGGAGCAGCACAGTTTAATTATTTTGTAGCAATTATAGTACTTTAGAGAAGAATCCAGAATCTCATGATACTCAGAGGGTCTCTACTCCACATATCTGTTCTTCTTCAGATTGCTAATGAAGACCAAACAATTTTTTAGTCTACCTCTTCTCCTCTTAATGTTGGAGGCGATGGACTTTACTGCTGCAATGTCCCACATAAGATTGTTACAAAAAATATCGTGTGACATCATCCTGCAAATGATTTCCAGCTTTCTTGAGAAAATTAAGACAGATCAGTCCATGAAAGAAATATGTTAGAAAGATGATGCTTAAGTAGGAGACATCAAGATTTGACATCAAGACTTTATTTAATTGTTAAAAATGAGAGGTATCCCATACCTAAAATGCTCCTATGGTAAAAATCCATCATGAATTTAGACTCAGATTTAAGTACTTGATTTGAGGGGTGCCAGACTAAAGTCCTGTGCAGCATTCTTTTGAAGCAATTTAGTTAAAACTCAGATCCACACACTGGAGTTTAGGCAAGTCTATAAAGGCTTCAGCTTGAAGAATTGTGCTGTGTTGTTAATTTTTTTTCTCTCAAGTATGAAGATGCAAAAGTTGTTTACCTGGCAAAACCTCTAACACATTAGGAATAAAATAAAACGCCTTAATTTTATGAAATGTCACTAATTCATAAAATGTCACTAACTTTGACCACTTCTATTGTGGCATTAATCACACAATGAAAAATATTAATTTGATCGTTAGGCCTTTCTTTTTATAATAAAATAGCTCCTGAAAATAAATAGAGCAAAGGCCATCTAAGGTCCATTGATTTGTCAATGGACCTGTTGTGTCACTTCAAACATTCCACCGAATGAACCGATAGCAGCTCTCAAGTCACCAATTCAATGATCTAGTCAGAGAGTCTCTAATTAACAATTCACTTAATTGTTCATATCTGCCTCAAAATAAGCAGAGAACCAGGAAGACAGAGATAGATAGAGTGCACACAACTGACAGTGTGAAAAGTTACCAATCCTGAATTTTAGTATTACATCTGACTATGTTATGAGAAAGGGCGTGCTATTTAAATCCATTGTATGAAATGCTTGAAAGTGGAAATGCCAGTTGTCCACATGACAATTCATAATTATGTCAGACTAAGCTCTAAACTATTTAAGCTCTTCCCCCACTTAAAGAGTACACAAAACTGCAGAAAAAAATAAACATGAGTCAGTATTTATGGGCATCTGTACTTTTGCTCAACTGCTCAATTTGTGAATTTTGTCCACAACTGAATGTCTTTGGTAACCAGGTTTGGTAAAGGTTTGGTAACCATTGAGCAAGGCCATTTTGAAAAATAATGGCTAATGTTTTAGCATGATTTCAGCATAAGGTATAATGCTGTTCTTTTTTAATAGAAAAATAAGCTTATTAAACAGTTTGTGGGATTTTGGTATTTCCCCATTTAAACAGATGCCTAGTGGAATACCTTGCTTTTAAAGGGACTTTTACCCATGCAACTATTAAGTCATTTTTTTATTTTCTTCCTTAAAGAGGAAATGCAACTTCATGGTTAAGCAACAGATCTAATCTAATTCACTATGAAGCATTTAACATTGTTTTAACAGGTGAAATGCAACACTCACTTCTCCCTTTTGTTTATTCAAATTGTCAAGTTATTCATTTTTAGGATAAGCACAATGGCCTGTTCTACAACAAACTGACATTACAGAGATTGCCCTGTGAAGTGGCTGAACACAAAATAAAATGCAATTTATTATTACTTTGTAGCAATAATAACTTTTCGCAGACGAATCCACAATCTCATGTTACTCAGAGGGTTTCTACTCCACTTGAGATATGTGTTCTTTTTCAAATGTTTATGAAGACCAAACACTTTCTTAGTCTTCCTCTCGTCCACATCTTCCAGAATGATGATGATGATGTTGGCATTGCGTTCCATCACAAACCAGGACTGAGCCAATTCAAACTCAAAGCGACACCAGGCGCTGTCAATGAAGTGTTGAGACACCACCACAATGACCTTACGGCTTCCCATTATTCCTTCATCAATAATGTTGGAAGTGATGGACTTTCCTGCTTCAAAGTCTCGCATGTGAAGGCAAAGCTGAATAGGTGGAACACCGTTCTCCAGATTTCCCACCAGTTCATTCATCACCCAGAATTCATCACAGCTTGAGAAAATCACAAATGCATCATAGGAACATTCTTGTTGTCTGGGTGACCTATAACCTCTTAGTAATATACAGCAGTATTTCAGATAAAATTGGAACCTATAAACCATGACTGATAAAAGAACTGCTACTATTACAAAACAGACCAATAAAACAATTGTGAGTCTTGTCTTGTGCACACAGCTGTCAATATCAAAATCAATTGCTCTCAAATCTGAGTTTGGTGAAAATGTTCCGCATAATATGTTATGCGACTGCTTCAAAATTTGCTGATGATTGATGACCCACAAAATAAAATTTGTGTGGGCACAGGAGCAATCAATAGGGTTAAAGGACAAATCGAAAACTGAAAGGTTTGTTGGCAACTTCTGAAGAACATTAAGAGAGATACTAGTAATGCTGTTTTTACTTACGTAAAGTGATGTTAATTTCTTTAGGTATGAAGAGGCCAGAAAATCTACAGCCATTAACTTGTTTCCACTTAGATGCAATAGTTTAAGTCTTTGAAGATCTTTAAAAGAGCTTGGATGTAATTCTGCAAGACGGCAGTATGATATATCAAGATGCTCTAAATATGTGAGATTTTTAAACACATATCTTGCTACATCACCCTTAAAATTATTGCCAGCTAACTTGAGAACATTAAGACTGATTAGCCCATTAAAACAATGTATATTATCAAAGGTAATGCTTGAATAGGAGATATCCAGATACCTTAAATACTTTAAGTTAGATAACAGTGAAAGGTGTCCCAACTCTATAACTTTTGTATGATGGAAATCCAGAATCTCAAGGGAATCCAGGCCATCAAAATCTCCCATGCGAACATCAATTTCTGCATTTAAACTCAAATTCAAGTACTTGATTTGAGGGGTCCCAGACAACAGTGCTCTGCAGCATCCTACTAATGCCAATTTGTTAAAACTTAGATCCACATACTGGAGTTTAGGCAGGTCTATGAAGGTTTCAGCTCGAAGTATTTTGCTGTCTGTTATTACTAGTTTTTCTAAAGTATGAAGATGTGAAAGTTGTTTACCTGGCAAAGTCGTTAAGACATTGGAAATCAAATAAAGCTCTTTAATTTTATAAAAATGTACATAGTCCATTTCAGGCATATAACCACTTTTTACTGTTACATTTGTGGTATTAAGCATACACCGGAAAATGGGAATTTGCTCATTTGGACTTTCATTCATATAATAGTATACCTCCTGAAAATGAATGGAGCAAATTCCATCTAAAAAACCATTATCCAATGAGTCAAAACTGTATGAGCCCCTGTACTTCCCAAATATTAGTCTTTTGACATTAAGACCATTAAGTGCTTTCAGACAAACTTTTTGGGCAGCAGATGAAACAAAAGCAGATCGTATTTCCAGCTCCCTCAGATAAACGTCTTTGAAAGCTCCTGGTTCTATGTGTAATAATGGATTCCTAGACAATATTAAAGTCACATTTCTGCCAATCTCTCGCAACACAGTTGTGTGATCAGTTTTTATGATGGATATATTATTGGCATGTAGATCAAGCAAACTGAAGTCTGTGAAGGTTCTCATGAATGAAGGGAGAGTTATGGACTGGATGTTATTTCTTCCAACTTTAAGTTCCTGTAGCTTGGTTAGATTGTTCACATAAAGCTGTAAGGATGTGAGACCAACATCTACAAGAACTAGTCGCTTTAGATTATGTAAGATGTTAAAGCATTCAAGTCCAAAATGTGTAACAGGGTTTCCAGTGAGAATCAAAGTAGTTAAATTCTTCACATTGTAGAACGTTTCATTTTCAACGTGTATGATGTAGCATCTAAGACCAAAATAATAAACTCACTTTTACTTATGAGACAACTTCATACAACTAAGATTTAAACAGTAAAGGTGTTGCTTACCTTGACAGATCTAGAACTTTCAGGAAAGGCAAAACTGGAAATACCTTCTTCTGTAAGTCCTTCAAGACATTAAAACTGAAATCTAGTGTTTGAACAGAAGAGGGGACACTGGGTGGTATGTAGCTGAGGTTCCTTCCATTGCATGAGTAGTGCTGATTCTCAGCAATCTATAAGGTTTTGAAATGTCACAACGTAGAAAATAGAAATTGTTCTAACTATTCAATTGCAAACCAAACTATTTTAATAAGAGCAATAACAGTAACTTTTTAAAAGAGCAGTTCAAATTGAGACAACTTACCTTTGTGCATGGTTCAACAGCACTTATGGGAGAAAAGATCATACAAGCAATTACAATAAAGTAATACATCTTAAGTGCTCTTATCTAGACCCTTTAAACAGATCATAAAATGTGAGCCAGTCAAAGGAAAGTCACTGAATATGAGGAACAAATAAAGCTTTCAGCAAAGGGAACTATGAAGAGGTCATAGAAATGATGAGCAGCAGACTTAAATCCTGATTTGCTGAATGTCCAAAATGATTTAATAAATGCAAACCATTTTAAATCAATAGCTTTAAACAGTGGCATACATATTTGGCAAAGGACATACATGGACGGACGTTTCCAATTAATTTTACTGATCATATGGCTATTTAGACAGTGTTAAACGTGACGACACAATATATCCGTAATTTTCTAAACTCTTCAAATCCTTGTAGTTGACTTGGCACAAACCTGTAAGGCACAGAAGATTAGTTTGACAAGCTGCCAGCAGACGGCGCTGCATACAAAGCTAACAAAAATCGAAAAAAGGAGGCTATTTTTAAATCAAATTCACATGCCTTTGAATGTGTAGTACACAATGTTGTTTAATCTGATCAAACTTTATAACAGTCGCTGAAAAACTCCAAATATGAGTCCAGTTATGTTTTTGAAATACATTATGAAAACTATTGCATTACAGACATCAGGTTTAATTTCATTTCCCCAAACACCAAACACAATACAGCTTGATGGGTAAAAGCAGGAAGTTACTTGTTCTAAACTAAGGAAACAATACAAACCTGTTGATAGTCAACAACCTTTATTTATCCATATATGTGAGCCACTCAAAGATGAGGGAACAGACAAATGGGACAAGAACTGACCACTAAAGAGGGCAATCAACATATGGATCAATGGCATTGTAACTTTAACCTTTACATCTACACAGGCTAGTTGACAGAAATTAAAAGACAGCAATAACAGTGTAAACATTCATGTACAGAGAAGCAAAAAAATAAAGTACAGAAGGTCAAATTAAAACATTGATTAGTAAGTAAACTAAGGGAGCAGGAACCAAAACCTTATTTTTTTTATTATAGCTCAGCATACTCTTCTACATGCATGCAATAAGGCACCTAACTAACACAATGAATAAACCTATGCTACATGATTAAGCACAACTGTTATCCAATGAAAGAATAGTTTCAATATTCACTCCCATAAAAACATTTTTTTTCTTTCAATTCCCTTTCAAATTACCCATACCTTGTTAAAAAAATACATCAGTTTGTAAAAGATTTTCTCCATACACATAACAGTAAATATAAAGCACACACCTATGGAATTTGGGGAACAAAGTAAATCAAACATTTTCAAAAAGCAAGCTATATTTTGCATCTGCAATAAAGTATACACAATCTATTATTTAGTAAATATTGATAATCTGCAAAGTGTATCCAGAATACAACTAAATGCTTTACATTGCTGTCTGACAATGGCTGGAACCCTTGTAAATGTACCCTGTCAGCCATTGGTAACATAAAGGTGGGCAACAGGGAGAAGCACTGTAGACACATGAGGGACATAGACTATGCCAAGTTTAATTCTTGGAACAATATCTAGTATTTCAGAACAAAGCCAAATAAAGTCTTAAGCTTGGCATTATGTAACGTGAACCAAGTTACCCAACATATATGACATATATCAGTTTGTTCGACCTACCCTTTATGAACAAAACTGACAGCCAGAATCTTTCAACTGGGTGGTAGAAGCACAATCATTCTGCACCTGACTGGAGGTTATAAACTTTTTTTCCCACCTTACTTTACTGGGAGTTAGTCAGGTTAATAGCAGTGACACCGCTGCAAATTCAGTAAGTTTGGGTTAACGATTAGTAAGTCTTAAAACAACTAATTCAAAGCTAGTGACATCTCCGGAAAGCACCATCCTACTTTACTTACAAGAGATGGGTAAGACTAACTGGATTATACATCATAATTGCGCAATTTTCAGAAAACAGCACACTACTTACCTACATATCTATATATAAAAAAAATAAACATATTTACAGGTAATATCTGCTTTTTAACCCAATAATAATAATACAGATGTAGGTAATGATACAGACTAGGGGAGTGACTAGCAGAGTCTAAACCTATTTGCTCAATAATCTGCCATTCAATATTGACTTGACCTAATACTCTGTTCAAGACAGTGCCAGACTTGTTACCCAAAACTTTAACCAATAAACCTAAATGACACCACATAGAACATGACTAACAGGTTGGTAATGATGCAATCTCAAATTTCTACAGTTTTAAATCACACATTCCATTTTCAAGCATGGTGTATCTAGTGAAACTGTATATGCACATTTCAACAGGATTTATCCATGTTATCAGAGTTAATCATAGCAAACTGAAAACCACTGATCTTGAAAGTTAAAAGGACAAATTCAGAATAAGGAGTTCCTTTAGGGTCGGTGCATTTTTTGCCATAACCTTTGCTGTCATGAATTAGGGTGGGATGAACGCTGGACCACCTCATGTGGGAAAGGATAAGATTTTACTGAGCAAGATGAATTCTGTGATGCCTGGACAGAGAAGAAGAATGATTGAAACCTTTTCCACACTGAGCGCACCTATATGGTTTCTCACTCTGAAGGATTCTCTGTTTCAAGATGGTAGTGTGGGGAAATCCCTTTCCTGGCGAAACAGCACTGTAAGAGGACTTCTCCAAATGAACCCGCTGGTGCCTTGCAAGAGATGAAGAATGATTGAACCTTTTCCCACACTGAGCACATGTGTAAGTTTTGCCATCAGAATGAGTTCTCTGGTGTCTGGATAGGGACGAGGAGTGATTGAAGCTCTTCTCACAATGGTTGCAGCTGTATGGCTTTTCACTTACATGCATTTCCCTCTTTACTTGAGCATCAAAGGGGAAATCCTTATCAGCCTGGGCATACATCTTTGCCTCCAGGTGGACCTTGTGATGTCTTGACAAGGAAGAGGAATGGTTAAAACCCTTGTCGCATTGAGAGCACCGGTAAGGCTTTCCACCCTGATGGACCAACTGGTGCTTCTTAAGGTGGCGTTTCCTAACAAAGCTCTTCCTACACTGGTTGCACTTGTAGGGCTTTTCTCCTGAGTGAATTCTTTGATGCTCTCGTAATGTGGACACTGATGCAAAACATTTTCCACACTGGTCGCACCTGTTTGGCTTCTCACCAACATGGGTCTTCTGGTGCTGTTTAAGATTGGAAGCTGTTGCGAAACCTTTTCCACACTGAAGGCAGTTAAATGGCTTGTCACGGGCATGCAGTTCTTGGTGTTTCTTAAGATGGCGTCTGCGCATAAAGCTTTTTCTGCACTGGGTGCACTTGTAGGGTTTGTCATCAGAATGCATTTTCATGTGCTCTCGGAGAGTAATGGCAGCTGCAAAGCTTTTACCACACTCTGAACACCTGTGTGGTTTGTCAGGAGAGTGCATCATCTGGTGTGGTTTCAAGTTAAATGCATCAATGACTCCTTTACCAACCATCTCTAGACCAGTGGTATAACTTTTCTCATGTTTCATGTGAATCTTCATGTGACTTCTAAGGCTGGCTTCAATAGCAAAGCTCTCACCACAGTGGACACAAATATAGGGGTGAGTGCCTTTATGGATTTCAAAATGTTCATGGAGATCAGTCATACTGCCAAAAATTTCACCACACTCACTGCATTGCAGACCCTGGGCTTCGTGAATTATAATACCATTCTCTGACTCCACAGTAAGTTCCCCTCCGTGGTCTGACTCCACCTTCACAATATGCTCCCCACCACCTATCTCTGTCTTCAACAGCACTTCACCAAGCAAATGCTCATTCCCTTTGATTTCTGCACTGCTGAAGTATTGATGGTGATCATGGTGTATTTCAGATTTAATGTAGTCATGGTCCGTCTCTGTCACCACATCAACACATGTGACAGCACCTAAATCACCATGAATAGCTTCCAGGTCAAGTCTTTTGTCCTCTTGAGTCATAATCTCAGTTTCTGCTCCATAATGTAAGTCACCGACTTGCGTATGGGCTATGACACACTCAGATCCCAACGTATCGAGACCTGGCGTGTCACAGTCAGTCTCTGACTCAGCCATCAGGACGCACTCCAGCCTGACGACTTCCGTTTTTCCGTTTAAGTGAACTTTAGCGTTGCTCTACGAGCACCGCTTTCTTGCAAAGAATCTTGAATGGTTGCTCGGTTTGGGCTCAGTCAGTTTTTGAGTCAGGAGTCCTGCCTGTTGGAAGACAATGAAAATCAAATGTATTTGCATAATAAGTGCAGAATGTTAGATACAAACATTTACCATAAAAATGCAACCATATCTTGTTTGACAAACATTTTAAGCAAGAACAGCTACGTTAAAGCATGCAGACACACTCAAAACAGTAAACATAAAAAAAACAATGTTATTCTGCAATATTATGTTGGTAAATTGTTTGACTACCATGTTCAAACAAATGTAATGCAAGAACTCAAGTTCATGCACAAGCAATCCAACATTCTTTTACAGAAGATGAGCTGTCTTGAACAACTGAGAAAATGAGTTGTAATAAATTAGAGCTTTCAACAACTGATTTTACCTTAGAACTTGTTTCTCGATCAATATCATTTTTGTTTATGATCCAAGCTAGTTAGCAAAAATGTCTGTGGCTAAAATTGGCTAAGGTTAGCCTATGGACAACTTTTTGTTTTGGCTAACTTGACAGGCTATGTATACACAACTGAAGAGTTCACATTTTCTCAGACATTTAAACGCTGACATTCTCAGCTCAACCGCAAAAGAACAATGCGTAACTACTACAAACCTTTTTAAATATCTGACAATTATAACCAAACGAGATCCAAGTTTACAACTTTCTCATATACTCACCTGGTCTGTCAATGTTGGCTAGCTAAATAGCTGCTAGTTAGCTTGCTTGAGCATGCATTATCTGCTAACTAGCTGGCTAACTAGCAATATAACCAGTTCACATTATAAAGACACAAATGAGAGTATGCTATCAATTTAAAAGCTTACTTCGTATTTATTAAATGCACATCGCCTTCCTACAGCCGTGTGGTCGTGTTTAGGGAACATGTACTAGGGCGACATCTTCGAGAAAATACGACATGGGCATCTTGTGCACTAGAGCAATAACAGCTAACTAGCTATAAAATGGCCGCCGCAACTAGCTTCCGCCCTCAGGTGCCATGTAAGCACGCATTGAGGCAACATACGACGTGAGCAAACACAAATAATCTGGGGCATTAATAAAGTTCACGCTCTCAAACAGTAGAAACCGCGTTAACACCCCCAACGCTAATGAAGGCGCACGGCTTACGTTAATTGCTAATTAAAACGGCTAACCGCAGACGGCCACTGTTTGCGAAAGCCCGGGAAAGGCGCCCCCTTCTTACATAACATGTAATGCTTTTCTATTATGAGACGTCGAAATAAATGTCAAAATGACGAAAACGTCTTTTGTGACTACATATTTTTAAAAAAGAAATGCTATATGCTGGGCTTATCATGCTATAATCTTAGCAGATTCTTAGCTGCGTGAAACAACATGGCCTGTCGTCCTGCTAAGATGCCTCGCTAGCGGAACACTAGCCACCTCCGTCGCCATTGCTATAGAAAACCTGCAGACTTCGCGACGTCGCTATCATCGTTGGCTTCTACATTACATACGAGATACAGTCTACACAACAAATTATGTAACTAGATCTACATACATAATAAACCTGACACAAATATAGCACGCTAATTAGCCAGCTAAGTTCAATAGCAAGGATAATCTTTCAGACACATACAGCAAACGTTCACATATACATGCTGTTTATTTGAGAAATGTCCAACCTCTTTGCCTTCTGGAGTATATTTTGCTAAATGCGCTGCTATGAGTCTCGGTGCATTCAACGAACTGAAGATCTTTCTTCTTCTGCGTCCCCCCACCTGGCTAAGGTTTGTACTCTGTCACTCTTTCTTTCACTCTCTCTCCCACCCGTACGTAGCAGAATGGCGCCACGGATCATCTGGCGCCAAGTATGTTTGAGGGCATGTGCAAAAGCAAAGCATCGAATAAACGAGTGAACGACAGCCCTCTGGCGACCTGGAGTAAAGCTTCTGCAGTGGCTCTAAAGCTGCTTACCTTCCTGAGGGTGTGACCGAATGAATTTTTAAGCGTAATGGTGGAACTGGTATATGTATGTAATCGTTTACGACAAATACATTTAGAAATTCCAGGATTTTTAAAAAGCATCAGAACCGCATATGCCATGTCTTTTTTGTCATGTCTTTTTGAACTACTAGATATGCTGTAAATTGTAACACAAAATTAACCTAGCATGACAACTAGATGACTAGATGACTAAAATTTTGTCTTATATCAGAGGTTTCAACATTCTACACTTTAACAAAATCATACACTATTTCATAATTTTCACATCATCATTACAACTAATATTTCATTTATTTAAATTGACATCATTTGGACCATTTGTACAACATGACGGGAATTTTTTTTATTTGTACGCAAACTATAGTGTTGACTGAATCAAAAACTGTAATTGTTAAAAACAATTTTGTAGCCTATTCATGGAAAGTAGCATTTACTCTGCCATCTACGCTGAAACATTTTTGTTTTTGATTATAATTTGATTATAGTTGACCAGACATAAAGCTAAAATAATAATCAGGGGAGGTAGCCTGTTATAATTAATTTATTATTTAACTATTTTATTATTATTTAAATTATTTAATTATAATTATAATTAAAATAACAGTGTGTAATAGCTTGCCTTGCAATACTGTGTGCCCTAGTGGGGACATCAGATGAATGATTTTTTAAATTTGTTTACAACTCTAGGATGGTGTCTCTCCTTAGACAGGGTTTGACCCCGATTTAGTACTGTTGCCTAGGTCAGTGGTACCACCAGGGTGCGCCATACCACTTGACATTTCAAAACAGAAAGTTATGTTGAACCTTTCAGGGTGGAAAGGGGCTACCCATAAAAGCAGTATTGTTAAGTATATTATTGAAAATAAACGCATGAAATTCTGCTCTTAAGCAAAGTTTTGCCTATTCTCTCTAAATAGTTTAAAACACTAAAACATTTTGTCTTACTCCAAAGCAAGCATACAAACCAAACTAACTAAAGAAGCTGTAGGGGTTTGTAGCCTACAGTATGCCTGTGCTGTCGTTTATGAACACAGGGGATGCTTTGCCCTTTGTTCTCAGCTAGTGCAGCCTGAATGAAACATGACACAGTCAGCCATCATTTAATACCTGTCAATCAGCAACACCATCTGTTGAGCTCCTGCCTAAACCTGTAGAGCTTCTCACCTTAGCCACCTGGTTCAAGTTACTGGAGTCACACTGTGTGGTACAGCTCAGACATCTTTAATAATACTGTATCTGTTTTCATTGTCGTACTACAAGCCTGGTTCTTAAGTAGCAAACTTTATAACAGTTAGCTGTGACTACTTCTTGGTTTTGACAGGTAAAATTTTTGATTAGCTTAAGGCTAATTCATGAATTTTGCATGACCATCAATAGCAGAGCCATTACAAAGGTAATCTTTGTTATTCAACCAAGACGGCATATGAATGTCTATATGGATGTTTGAGTGTGTATTTCCATTCGTCTTATGACTAAGTTTGTTTGCCTGTTACAGTTATTTTTAAATTGTATCCTTTTTAAACCCCTCCTCTCAGATGTCTTGTTTATATATTTGTAGGTCATAAGTATTTATTTGTAGTAGGGATGATGACAATGAAAAATAATAAAGTCAACATAATTTTATTTCTGCTAATGACCTTATATGTATGTATATAATGCAGAGGATTAACTTCAGTAGATAATCACTTAAAATAACTTTCTCTTAACAACCAAGGATCCTTATACAAAAATATGTTTACAGAACAAAAATCAGTAAAACTATTAATCCGTTAAATGGTAAAGTGGTAATGCAGCAAGTATATAAAAAATGTAAATTTATTTCCTATTATTTTAGGAAAATATATAATTACATTTGTTGAAAACAATTCTGTACATTTTTACATTTAAGAACTGTTGCCAGTTCCGAGCTGTTTTGTAGTTTGTTTAAACATTCATGACAGGTGTAAATTTGAGCTGAGAATTCTGAGAGTGAATGCTGGTACTCTTGGAGTGGAGCTTTTCAAAGTTCTGCAGGAAAACACGATGCTTCAGTCCTCTGAGTATGGATGAGTTACTGGAGGTTAAACTCACATGCGTTCTGTAAATGATCAGTGAAAAAGCAAAATTTTTTATCTCTATAATGAAAGCATCAGTGAAAAGTACAGATATGTACTTCCAAACATAAGTAAACGGGAAATGTTCAAATAAAGGCAACCTTAAACCTTTTAACTTTACAAAGTGCTAGTACTATAAATTTGCTTGCTGTTGCAATATTTCAGGAATTGTACTGAAAATACTTTTGACTACATTACATGACTACATTATATGGAATAAAGACATATTCCAGATCAAACACTACAACAACCAACTAACCTTGGGGAGTCAATTCCACTATCTGCTTTGTTACTTTGACTCTCTACAGTTTCTCCTATGCAGGCCCCTGTAGGATCATTCAGATTTGTACTGTGGATGTTGCTAGCATCCTCTGGTGTTTCTATTGTACTCTGACGGCAGTCCTTTAATTCAGGGTGACAGATCCAATGGCTGGATTTGGCCTCAGCTTCATCTGCAGACTTGTGTATAGTCTCAGAATCAGAGTCCACCTCGCTTGTGTGACAGTAGTCAAAAATGCTGCTTTCCTGGGCTTCTGCGGATTCACCTTCTACCAAACAGGATTTGTGTGATCTTTTCCCCAGACCCTGGACATCCTGTCTATAGCTGGCAGCCTTCTGAAGGAGAGACACAGACCTATATTCATGCTGTCTGTGTGTGGTTCTGGGGGGCTCCCGATGAGCTCCCGATGCATGGCCCTCAATGAAATTGTCATCCCAGTCTCCATCCAGGCAAACAGGCTCATGACAGTGAGATGTGTTGGTCTGCGATAAATCACACTCAAGCTCAACGTTCAGGCAGAGACAGCTACAGACATTTTCATCTGCCTTCTGACAGATATGCTGTTCATCATCACTATACACCTCACTCTCAGTCTGGCTTAGGTTTCTATCTGAGTTCTGAAGGTCTGACGGCTGTTGGTTGCTTGTGAAGTTGTCAGATTGCTGGTGTGAAGACAACAGATCAGGACGGTAATGTAATTCTTCCTTGCTGTTAAGTAGCTTTAGGGAACACTGAATTGTGTGTTTGGGCCAAGAGAGGGGTGCTTCTATTGTGTCACATGAATAAGTAGGAGAATCTACACTGTTATTTTGATCAGAAACACTTCTGAGATCTTTATCCTGAAAAGCATTATGTTTAATTTCTGTTACTCTGCCATGTCTGAACTCTCTGCTTCTGAATTTATTCTCTCTCAGCTTGATTTTGTCCTCTATCCTCAAAGTGCTGCTCTGAGGGTAGACAGAGTTGTAATCTCCATAAAAGTCTTTAACTGGTTTATAATCCAGGCTGGAGTCCACAGTCAATTCTCTTTCATGAAGGTGTTCAGAGGGTGCATCCATTAACATATACGATTTCTTTACACTGTCAGCTGTTCCTTTGACCCGGTGAGGATCCCAGGACTTTGACCTGTGGCCTATTCTTTCCCGATGTCCAGTGATTTGATTTTTTGGTTCTCTCTTTTGTTCTTTATGACCAGTATGTCGTTCCATGTCTCTTCCTGGTGATACCAGAAATGGATTCTCTATCTGTTTCTTGTAAACACATTTTGGATTCAGAATCATGCTTTCTTCATGGTTGCCTGCAGGTACATCCAAGAGAGGCAAAATTTGATCATCTGCCTCTAAATCTTCAGCACATTGCTGAGTCTTGTTCTTTGATTTCTGCTTCTCTTTGGATAAAGGCCCTCTTCTCTTACTGCGAGTAGTTCTAGGGACTGATTTCCTGCCCCCGGCCCTTGAGGTATGATGCCTCTGCTTAGATACAAGGGCTTCAGTGGAAATGCCCTTGTCCACAGCTATATCTGTGCCCCTCTCAGCTTTCTCCTCCAGCTTCTTCATCAGAACTGTGTGTTTTACTAAATTGTCCACAGTCAGCTCTGGGTTGATCCGTTTGATAATGGCATGTTCTAGATGCCTGGGGAGATTATTCAAATCATCCTCATCTCGGACAGGCCATTCCTCAGGTGGGAATTGCCCAGAGTACGTGGCATATTCTTTCTTAAGCTTGTTCTCCTTCTTCCCTGTGTTCCGTCTGAACAGGTTAAGGCCAAATTTGCGGCCTGCTTTCTCCTTGTCCTTACGGCCGGTGCTGGTTAATTTGCTGATCTCACTAGCCTGATAATCTGTTGCTGTTGAAGTGGATTGGTGCTGAATGGAGGGCTTGTGTTCTTTTGGCCATTTGAGGCTTCTGCCAGTGCACTCACTAATGCTGGTGGATTGATGGTCTTGGACAGATGGCGGTACATTGGAGGGTGAGGTGAAGCAGCTGCAGGACTTACAGTGGGCCATGCCAGGCATCTCAGCAGAGGTGTCCATGCAGCTCTCATTGCTTACCAAATATGTGATAGGAGGAGGCAATGGTGGGTCATTATCTCCAGTACTCCAGCAGTTCCTCTCCTTCACCATGTTGTTGGTGATGAAGTATGTTTGAGGAGTGACAACAAAGTAGCCTTCGCCAGTGTGATAAATCTTTCTCTCCTTAATAAGATTTCCCAGGGCATTGTAGAGGATATCTTGGGTAGGAATGGTCATACCTAAAAAGGTATGGTGTGTTATCAAACAGTATAGCCAGATATTTTAACAATAATGCAAAAAAGCACAATAATGCAAAAAAGAATACTGTGTTACCTGGGTGTGCTTTGATCATGTGATTGATTAAAGATTCCTGGTTTACCACCACATGGTCAGCATTCATGTCCGAAATGACAGAGCACAGTATTTCAGACAATGGGATGAACTGAGACTGGGAGATCGGTGACATCTGCACTGGGGACAGATCACCTGTCAAAACAATATATAAACTAAAATCAGACACCATTTCCCAGTCAAGTACAATACCTTTTTAAATATACAGTGCACAAAATAAGTCTGATCGTTAGTCTATGGCACACAGGGCAGTCTGAAGTTTGCTTTGTTTTACAATATATAATCAACATATACAAATGTCCCTTTAAGCTATGAGACAGAAAAAAGTAAAAAATTTAAAAACCCTGAAATCCCAAGAAGGCTAAACTTCAGCCAGTATAGGGAAGTAAAGTTTTACATGAAACAGCTTAATTATTGGTGGGGTATTTAAACCAACACACACAGGAGGAGAAATATGCAGTTGAATCTCTAATAAAATCTTCTACATTTGCATAAGGAATTTCATTTGATCCTTCTAAAGACAAGAATTTTTTTAATGTTTTATCTTTGAATATCTTTATTGGTCTTTAAGAGATAATAGAACACAAAGCCCCTCAATGCTTTAGGTCCACTGATTGTTTACTTGTTCTGAAACATTTTAAAATACAACTTTATTACATAAAATTATTAGCATTTTTTCAAATGTGACAAGGCATCAGGAATATCAAGTCATACAGTAATATGTCACGTGCCGTTCCCGTCACATGCTGTATCCTCATTTGAAATTTCACTCATCCAAATGTTTTGTGTTTTTTAATGCTTACAATGTCTTGATTATTAACTGGGTATAGCTACATTAAATCTTCCATCACTGACTTTCCACTCTGTTACTGATTAATTAGCCAAAGCCCAAGTACGACTCCTTCCATACTGAGTTCATCTGTAACTAATGTTTAGAAGTCAAACCCACTCTAGCTTGGAAACATCACTGGTTGATTTAGAGACATACAGCAGACTGTGGCATGCAGCAGGTCTTTCATTCATATGTTCATGCTTGCCATCGCACTCTCTGCTGCTGGAGGTCTGTTTATATGTGCTTCTCTTAGAAGTCTGTGATCGCTAATGAAAATGCCATGATCCTCAAATAATGTAAACACATGGACCACATAAGTCATTCCCACATGGTGGCAGTATGAGGCCATTCCTACTAATGCAACTTCAACCTCTTGTTCTGGGGTTGCCGTTTTTGTCACATTCATTTGCTTGTTCCCCTTAAATGTTTTGGTCACTGTGTGCTTAGCAATAAATTCATTGTTGTGTTGCAGCAGAATGCTTAGAGATAATGGTATGCTGAAACGCTTTCTTGGCCTCACCATTTTAATTTCTGACATTGTATTTCATGGGAAAACATCCCATCTAAGGCCTTAGACAGGAAATCCTCTCAAAGGTCTCTAACCTTATGGATTTTGAGAGGTGTGAGAGGAAAAACTGATGAAAGCATAAGATAAATCCATCCTCATTTAATTTCAGGGAGGTGGTCAAAATGTGGGAACAGTGCATCCCAAGGTTCTCCTTGGGGCAGGAAAGCTGCTCGTCAGTGTTAATAAAGCATTTACATTACAGAAGCTGTGTTCAAAACATTCTTGAATCTTGACCAAGAAATGTTTCCTGGGTAAGTATGAGTCTATTCAGAGAGAAAGATGGAAGTGGTTTACACAATAATTGAGAGTTCCATCTCTAATACATCTGATTGGGCCATGTGGTTGTTACATTGTTGGAGAATTTACATACAAATTTTTCTGTAAAAAGAGAACAAATAATGTGGCTTTTAAGTTACAAAAGCCCATGTCAAGCAACAGCCTGTTTACCATCTTAGTTTCTGTTGAAAACAACCTAGTCATATGTAGGTGTCAAACTTTACACAAGGAAACCACAGAGGCAATTAAAGTCCAAGTGCACTGTTTATTTAAGCAACCCACATACACATACATAAAGGACTCATGCGCTTGTACTAATAAATACAACATTTTAATGTGGTTAGGTGAACTACTTCTCTTGTCTGTAAGCATTACCTATATCAATCCTAAAAGTCAAATTCTCATGAAGCACCCTAAACCAGCTAATCTTAGTCTTAAGAGGTAATTTTAAAATTATAGACAGGTGTGTTAGAGTGTGGTTGGAACCAAACTCTTAAAGAAGGTAGATCTTCAAGCTGAGCACCCCTGACCTATATTATCATCTCTGGAACATTTTAATGGGCTGAAACAACAAAACAAAAAGTGGAGTGTGATCCTTCTAAAGAAGGCAGGAAAGAGAAAGTGAATAAAAGGTAACCTGATTACTCCACGTGTTGTTTAACCCCCTGTAGGCGACTTTCTGAGCCTAAGGCATTCTGTGCTTCATGGGTGGCTAAAATGACATGCTTCTGAAAGCATCCAGGGTGTCATGTATTAAAAATAATTTCAGAATTGTTATGAAATAAGTTAACTGACAGTAAATCAAATCATGAATTATTATTATATTCTGGAATTGCCAACATTTGCAGACATTGCCAAAATTTGGCCAAAAATAAATGGTTTGCTTGGTGAAACAGCATATCAAAGTTAAACTGGACAAGGGATACAAGTTCTTCTTCTAAAAATTAATTAAGTCAATTGCAATATTAACGTATTCTGGTTGCTAGTTATCCTGTTTTACTTCATCTTATTACTAAGAGAGACATTTTGCTATGAATTTTGTTTAACATAGACTATAGACTGCGCAGTCTACAAAGAAATAAATGCTAACACAATGCATGCAGCGTCAGATATAGTGAATGGAGAGGTATTAGTACAAGCAAGTTGTTGCCAGTCAATGCAAAAGAATGAGGAGCCCTGTAAACTACAGGTTGCTAAATGTTCAAAAAGTTTAGTCAGTCCCTACTCACTGAAACAACATTTATTAAAGGTATTTTGTGCTCTCCTGTGTTCAGTACTTGGACACAAATTTATTTCAGTATTTCAGAAGTTCTTCACTTAGTTTCAGACATAACTTCAAAATTGCAAAAAAATCTTCAAAATGGTCACTGTAGAAAATAGATATCCTCAGTTTTGAAATGCATACGACACACGAACATACTCCCGCGTATTATTTTAAAAGAAGGACCTTCATCCGTATTAGCCGTATTAGTCTCACCCATGCGTTACTCAATTCTTTTTGTGTCGGGAAATTGTGAAAAACCCAGATACAAGTGCGAAACATAACACTCTCTATCATCAATTCTGTAGAAAATAAGATGTAAAACTCTTTTACTCTTTTCACACACAGGTTTCCTGCAAGAAAGACTTGCAGATCAAAGCAATCCATTAAAGACATTGTTTCCCATGTAAATATATTAGATAGAGACTTAATTGGCCACCACTTTACTGTTTCCCAGAGGTCTTACAGTAGCTGAATTCTCAGGTATCCAGTTTGTTCATTTTGGTCCTTGTTTTCTTTGCTTTGCATGTTGGGGATGGATAAATTTAGATTTTCTTTAAAAATTAATTTTTTAATTAAATTAATGCTGTCACGGGTTCCTGAGTGCACTTACTGGGGTGGCTTTACAATGCTTTTAACCACCAAGTCAAGTAAAAAAAACAATCCAATAATCCACAGGACAGGGGCTTTAAACATTTGACTCTTTCAGTCAGCACCACTCACAGCATAGTAGTTAACAACACACTTCTCACAAACAACTATGTCAAGTCATGGAATGTATTTGCTGCAGACACTAAAAAACAATTTTTTAGTTTAATTTTTTTTACTCTTAAGTCTTATATACCAACTATGTCAAACAGATAAAAAATAAAGCTCTTCTGCAGATTGCCACACACAGGAAAGATGAATGAACTCTCTGATTCACTACATACTAAAGGCCATTTAACAATGTTGACATTCGTTATACCCTCATGGACTTGTGTGCTGATTAACAGGAGAAATTGCCTTACACTGTAGCACTGATAAAAGTACTTGCTAATATATATACCCAGCCATTTATGTTCTCATTTTTAATAAATGGCAAACAATTTGTAGGTGCTTTATTATCCTTTAAACGTTTGCTGGACAACCTTACACAGTAAAGCAAAAATGGATGACTAATCCAATATTTAGATTTTTAAAAAATGTACAAAGACCATCAGCAGCACACTGTCCTGTTGTATTGCAGGGAGTTGTGTTCTGCACATACTGTGTTGTATCAGGTTTGTCACTTCCCTGAAATACGACCCATAGGAACGTTTACTAAATTAGTGCCCCTACCGACAGCAATAGACACCACAGAAACATTCACCTTAATCCAATAATGGAACTGCAGACATCGAAGCTTATTTTTCACAAAGTTAGGGTTACTAGGGGGCTGGGTTATGGAGTCATTAACTTTAAATGCTCCAAAACAGTACAACACACTATCACTCTGTGTGTTTTTGAAGCTTTCAAAAATTATAAAATAATCGTAATCCATACAACTCTAGTGTGTTATGTAATGTCTTTAGAAGCAAAACAATAAGTTTGTGAAAGAAAACATTAATATTTTAAGGTTTTAAAGCCAATAATGTGCCATGTATCCATTAAAGAAACAGATGAGAGCACTAAATTCAGATAAGGAGGTATTCAGATTGGGTCATTTTTTGGAGGAGGACAATGTCATGTATTCTATTAACAGTGTACCACTGAAAAATGTCCTCTTCTTATTGAGCATGATATTCTATGTGTCCACTATGTGTCCATAAAAAAAGCCTCAAGGAGTGTAAAAGGTTCAGTTTCCTGATTTGCTCTATGAGGTGTTTGGGCATTTCAGGTGTTTCATACTTTTACTACCAAGAGTTAAAAGAACCACAGTTTACACCACCAATCAAAAACCATACTGGTAATTTCCACCAGATGAGAACTGTTTCCTCTGACCAAGGCTGAGCTAGATAAGAGTTTGGGTTTGTCATCCTTATTTGGACCAATGTCACAAATGTGATGGCTAAAGTTAATTTAAGCCCCATACAGCTTTGATGCTAGAAGCTTTGTTATGATTACAATCAAGTAGGAACGCAGAAAGAGGTTTGTGCTGAGATCTAGCTGAGAGTTCCCACTCACTGTACACCACTTACATCATAGTGTAATGTCCACTATAATTGCAAACACATTAGCTGCATTTCTTAACAGTAGGAGAGCAGGATAGTTTTTTTATTTATTTTTACTGGCCTAGATCTCCACCTGGCTGTGAACTCCATAAATATGTCATTCAGCTCATATTTCATCATGGTTGACTTCCTGTGTAATGGAAAAAGGATGCTGCAAGGTATCTATAGGTAATGCCATTCCAATCAGCATAATAAAGGACATAAATAAAGAAAAAGTCATTTAGCTATATACATTGTGGGGAAAAAATTCTGAGAGACATTTACATTTTATTAATTTAGCAAACGCTTTTATTCAAAACGACATACAAATGAGAAAGCATTTACAATGACGTGAAATAACTCTAGACCACTCATGCACATAGAGAAACCCCCACAAATGCACATATACATGCCCTCACATGTGCTTACAACAAACTTCAGGCTGAAGTCTTATGTGCTGTGTTTGGACAGCGTTTGGATTTGACAGCATGAACTTTAGATTTAAAGATAATTGAAGTCACACAGACAGATCCATTTCTCAAAAGTGAAATTAGCCTCAGTGGAGACAGAGCCCGAAAGAAGCTCTATGAAATGAGGGGAGGGGCAAAGACATGAACCCATCTATCTGGCTGTCCTGTCAGGGTTGTTTAACTACAGGGGAGAATAAAGAATATAAGATTTAAAGAAAGGCTGAGTCAGAAAGGCATGGTTTCTTGGTAGCTGACTTTGGTTGGGTGTTTGGTTATCTCATGAAAACATTCCATTGGTTGCTTTCTTAGAAACCTGATCCAGCTCCACCTTTATCTCCCAGCACTGGACAAGTACATGACAAGACTTTTATTCTGACCACATGGATTATTTAACATGCTTAAATTACTAAGACAAACATTTAACAAATAAATACTTACTTGTGTATGGAGTTTCGGCCTGCGATTATACTCCATGACATTGGTAATTAAATGTTAGTCCTAAATTCAACATTGTAGTTTTGAGCTAAACAGCTTCTCTTCCTTCCTTTCTCTCTCTCTCTCTCTCTCTCTCTCTCTCGCTCTCTCTGCTTTTATGAAAATAAGAATGTTGGTCTACAAACATATGCTAGCTAAACTGTGCTTCCTCTGTTTACAGTGCACACCTGGAAGTGTTGTGGTCAGCACTAACATCTTTGAGGAGAGGACCAGGGAGCAATGACCTTTAATGCCTGGTTATACAAGAGGCCAGCTTTCAATGCATGAGAACCACAGGGTGTTGGCCTCAGGATAAAAGAGTCCAGCAAGATGCCATGTCTTTGCTAATGAGCTGAGATCTGAGAGAAGTACTCTGCATCGCATAAACATCTAACAAATCAGGTTGGACTCAGGAAATTCAAAGTACATGTACGTTCAGGTTAGGTCTTAAAGGTTTGAGGGCAGATTAAATTAAATGTTTAGTTTAAATGTATTCTAAAAATGGTGGATCTGATCACCTACTATGGTAAATTCTGAACAATACTGAACAGCTCATTAGAACTTATCATTAATGTTGAATTCTCAATAATGCAGAGACCAGACAAGCATTTCAAATTTCAAATCAGTAGACAGGCAGGATAAGATGATACAGAATGCATACAGAATTCTCTTTAGTTTTATATTTGGGCACTAACTTTATATTTGGGTACTAACTTTATATTTGGGTACTAACTTTATATTTGGGTACTAACTTGCCTTGTGATACTTGTATATATATTAATTAATTAATCAATCAGCGAGAAACATTAAGAAATCCAAATTAGAACTTAAAAGATCAAAGGTCAATATCAGTATCATGAGCAAGAGGCTCTTGTGATTATAAAACAACATCTCTTCATCTTCACTGTGCTGCAGTGTGCTACAGTGCAGACACCAGGGAACAATCCGTCGTCTTTTCACGTCATGTATACTGATAATCAAGAGGAGAGAGAGACTGCTAATTCATCACCACATCTGCTGAGGGATAATCACAGCCACTTACTAAGATCCTTGCTAAAAGTCATGATGGTAAAAAAAAGTTCAATTAAATGAGTAAATGTGAGCAGCAAACTTGGATTTTAGGTACCAAAAATGCAAATGTCCCCTTGCAACTATTTTATACAATTAAGATTAAAAAAGGTGAGAAATTAAAGCACTCAATGCTTAGGAAAATATCTAAAATATAAACTTTCCCTCACACACTTGCAGATTTTAACCATAACTCTTTTATTTAAAATAAACACAGATGTTATTTGTCAACTATCCCTTTTATTTTAAAATGGCTGAGTTAAAGTTAGGCTATATATAATATCAATATATCAAACAACATTCCTATCTATCAGCTGAAATTGCCAACACAACGTTCTTGCACTTTTCTTTAGACAGCAATAAAAAAACTCAGGCTCTATAGTAGCGGACTGAGCAAGAAACAAGAGACATTAGTTCCTCGGGCAGAGCTATAAAATCGCCCAATGGACAGCACATAACTCAGAACTATGGGCTCTGGTGAATGCGTACTAAATTACAGAGACACTGGCGCTGGGCTCATGTCACCACAGTGGACAGTCCAAACTAAGGTACCTCGAGTTTGCATGCAGATGAGCGCATGCCTCAATTATCCAAGAGAAAACATAAGTATAACAAAGCTCTATATACATTACTGCACCTATATACATACTACTTTCAACAGTAATGTGTGGTACTAGATAAAACATTCCTCAATAATACACTACATTTCTCCCTCTTCACAAACTCTGGGTTTGTTTAGCATGCACCTTCTGTGGTTGTGACGACAGGAGCAAATGGCGGTTCTTACAGTCTGCTTCATGTTTTTAGTGGGCACAGCAGATGCAGCGACACCTGGGGCAACAGAAAGCCGCACTGTCACAAAAGGTGCGTCACCTCAACATGTGACTAATAAAAACAATATTATCTCCCATCAAAACACAAAGCATGAGCATTGTACCCACACAAAACTGCCACATTTTTGGTAGTTAACTACTTCAGCTAAAACCGAGCTGTGGAAATTAAATCAGAGGGAAAGAGAGAGGACTGCTCCCCAAAAATCATATTTCCTGTCATCTGGAAATAATGCACTTATGTTGTACAAACACAGTTCTGCCTAAAGCATGTTGAGGTCTCAAAGGGAATTGTTGGTCAGGTTAAAAGGCTACCTTATACTGAGAACGGAAATTATGCTGTGGTCTTCTATTATAGCAGTACAGAAACAACTGGGAAACAATCTTGAGACTTCTAGGGAGAAAGAGTACAGGGTGAGACAATCAAGAGGAAATGTGTGGATTACCTATAGATTTCTCTACAGCTCTGGAATATAACGTTTACATATTTAGACATAACTGCAGGCAGTTTATTTGTCAAATAAAATAAAAAATAAACAACATGTTTATTTAACCAACATAAGGCCGAAGAAATATTTTTTTTTTCTTTCAGTGCACCTTGACATTCAGGGATCAACAAAGTTTAAAGTAAAGATGTCTTGAAACTAATTCCTTCCTAAAATTTCCCACCCATGCACTCTGGCCTTTGTTCTGCTCAGCAACAGGTATATCTGCAAACTGATGACGAGAAACAATGTTGCAAGCCCTGCCATTAGTATAATGGTATAATCATCAGGCTTATTTCATGAATGAATGAGACAACGATGCAATTACATACGGTACATTTAGTGATTCCACAATTTTGCAATCCCATGTCAATTTATTTAAACAGCCAAATACTGATCACCTACCCACTGCTTTGATAGTGTATCCTTTGGGGGACCTCAGCGCCCTGCGCATCCACGCTTCCCTAAGCACCTCCAAGTTATTGGCATTGCCTTGGACAAGAAGCACGTAGTTCTCCAACCATCCCTGGAAGTGAACTTCAGTCACTGCATTTACGAGCCTTTTATTCCAAAGGCTTCGGGAATTCTGCGATTTAAAATCCTCAAACACGTCCTGCCCGGTGGTGCCGGATGCAGTGTGTTTGCTGTCCTCGTCCCGACACAAAACAACAGCGAGCGAGGCTGCTGACAGTTGCACCACTCTTTGCTGTAGAGACATTTCTTCCTTTCTTCACGAACGACCCGAATAAATGAATATCATTCTAAATATCGTTTGGGGACCAGGACCACATCACTCGGCTCACTTAACCTAACGACTGTAAAACCACAGACTGAATGTACCACATTTCTAAAAAGCAGCGCTTCGTCCGGTCTGTGTAATCTTCGTGCGCGCTCCTGTGTCTGCGGGCTCCCAGGGCAACCGCTGTTGAGCGGACTGACACCGGGGAGGCGCGCAGCAACTGCTGACCAATGAGCAACGTCTCCTAATTACGAAGGCGTGGTCACGTCTAGACTAGAATGGAAACTGCAGGTAGTAAACAAATAGTGTTTAGAAATTAGTTGGTTGATTAGACTTTATTTATGACTGCAGCGTTTGTGTCCTTAAACGTTGTAAAGTGAATTTTAGTCTAAATGCAAGACTTTTAAAGTTAATTCATATTGATTTAAAAAAAAAACTTACGTAACTTACGTAACGATGTATTAAAGTATCGCTGGGAAGACTGAAGAAATATATAATATCTGGCAACTTTTGTTTTGGTTGTTGATTTGTAATTTTATCATAATTGTTTATCTTTCTTAGATTTTGTATGTACCTTTCTCTATTAAAACCAATGAAGACATTAACAGTTGTTTTAAAAATAAATATCTATTTATATAACCATAATATAAAAATGAGGCATTATATGTTTTCTAAAATATATTTTCTGATACAGGCTTACATATTTAGGTATTACAAGTGCAATGTTAAATGTGACCATTTAGAAGTTACTAGACGTTAAAAAATTATTTCTTCACTGCTGACATGAAATAGTGTGAAGAAGCTTCATCCCACATATTGGATGACAAAATCAAATCTGGAGGTCTGGAATAATGACAGACCATGACAGAGATCAAAATTTAAAATGCATGTATGACCATAAGGTGAAGGTCTGGCAGTGGAATAGGATACTGCGTTTCCTCCTATGTAAAGAATACATTGCCTCTTCCCACCATAAATCATGTTAGAGGAAGACGTGCTCGACCGCACTTTCTTTGGATGATTGCCATACAACACACTTCAAGAGTCCCAATGTTTAATGAACAAGTCCTAACATACATCTGTATTTAAAGTCAGTCACAGTATCTGGTCTGACCACAACCACATCAGGATTAGTAATTTTCTTTGTATATACCCAATTTTGCCAAGGTTAGTTTGATTTAGTGCGTTTCCCCTTTTACCAGGAATAACATTGAACTAAACCAACATGCACATGATTTTAAGAGTTTATGTGAAAGCAGGGATTTGAGATGTGAGCAAATTGGTTTGCTTTCACAATATAAGTTGGTGCATGTTGCTGTCACACAGAAGAGTAAATGTTTCCAAACTGACAGCTGCTTTCATTAACTTTTCAAAAGCAGTTAAAGCTTAAGTGTAAGTTCAGATGTCCACAGGGACATCACATGGACAAAAATGATAGAACTAATGATCTGGTGACCATAGTTGATTTTTAGATGTTCACAAGTCAAACAATCAACAACAACACAAAAAATGCTAGTAACTTCTCATGTCTAGAACACTTCTCCATTGATTCTCCTACTTTAAAAGCGTTCTTGCAGACTTTGTTTGTCCACTTGCCTTTGACTGTGATTTTGTTTTTTGAGCTGAAATGTGACTCCTTCATTACTCTTTCATTATGAGTGCACATGTAAGTACTCTGTCCCCTGCAGTAAACTGGATCAAAGACACCCTTCACTGCTTCCTGTTAAACCTTTATGGTGTGAGTTGATGTAAAAGAGGCAGTTAAAGGTGCCATTAGACATTAGGGAAAAATCAATGTGGTATTCAGAGGGGACAAAATGAGCTTTCGATTGAACAGATGTCTGGTCTGTTCCAAACATTCATAAACTTTGCATCTTAGATTAAGAATGTTTAGTTTTGCTTTAACAGGACAATGAACATCTGGGTCTATTCTAAGAGCTTCTGCTTTTCAAAAGTGTGTTTAGCCAGGATCATTTTTGGCTTTCTTTTTCTTGCATGTTTACACTAAATGGAAAACTGATGCATTTTAGTGCGCAGAAAATAATCCAGGCTTGGGTATAGATATCAGATATAGATCAACTTTAGAAATCTTTGATGATTGTAATACGATAGTGTCATCTAATATGTTCATATGGCACCTACAGCATTTAAACATGATACATCTGGGAGAAAATATAAACCAACATCTTAATTCGGCTGTGATGTACTGGTGTTTACTCAACTATATGATGTTTGTCTTAAAATTTATAGTTGTCTAAGAAGTCCCAGGAAATATAGTGAAACAAGTTCCTGTAGTGAAGGTCTGCAGACAGTAGTCCAATACCACACAAAATATTTCTGACATGAATTCTGTGAATTCTGACAAAGTGTCTGAACGTGCTGTTGTTCACAGTAGGGTGTGAAGAGACAAATGACTGCAGTGTAAACTCAAGTGATAATTGTAGGGTGTACAGCATGAAGTAAATACACAAGGGTAAGACCACTGCAGGTGTACTTGATTTCTGGTTTGGAAGCTTTACACAGTGTATTAAATGATTGAAATTTTTATCTTTTATTGTGCCTTCAAGTACAATGCATTATCTTTCTCATTTGTTAACGTGCTAACATTAAACATAATTTCTACAGCATTTATTATGTTAACGTCTTTAGAAATATAGTATTGATAATTTTTATTTCATGTTCTTTATACATAACTATTGTATACTTGTGTTATTATATATAGTATACAGTTAGTATATTAAACACATCAGTCCACATATATACACATTTTTTAGGTTATAAATGGTCATGAACTCATTTCAGATTTCTGTTCAGTGTCATCTATCAACTCATAAGTAATGTCAGAACAACACTGACTTTCATTTGTTTTATTAAAGACTTTACTAAAAAGAACTTCAAAGGAAAGGACTGTTGCCCCACTAAATGCCTTGTAAAAAAGCAACATCAAACATTGCATGTATTGAAGGTTACATAGGTGAACGTAGCATGTTAAAGGACCTCCTGCTGTTCCCAGTGACCCTGCACTAGGGTGACTACATCTACACAGGAAATGCCTCCCTTGGACTTCCTGTTTTGTGTGTCTTTTTACAACAATGAGGGAGATATCCGTGTCAGAGCAGTGTGGTATTACATTAAAAAAGGTCAGGCATCTCTCTCACACAGCAAGACAGAGCTCCAGACATGCTTTAATATGGTTAGGAGACAACCCTATTTGCTTATTATAAATCTTTATTGCATTTAGCCTATCAGTCAGACATCTGCTGCTTACCATTTGGGTTTTTGCATTTTTTTTTGCATTTATTTTTTGCAGGGTGTTTCTGTAGCTAAATAAGTAGAGTATTAGCAGTGCAAAAAGTTGTGTGTGCAATTCCCAGGGAATGCATGTAATGATAAAATGAATACCTTGAATGCACTGGAAGTTGATTGAATAAAAGCATCTGCCAAATGCATAAAAGTAATGTAAAATGTAATTTTGCAAACTAAAAAAAACTGTAGCAGTATACTGATTAGCAGGAAAGAAGTTTTATTGTTGTATTCAATAAAACTTGTATTCTTGAGTTTGTTTTTATTGTTGCTTGGTACATACATTGAAACGTACATGCCGGAAAAGATATTGTAAATAACACTGTAGGAATTTACTCTTAAGTTTTAGTAAGGAAAGCAGGTTGAAATTTCTGTCATAATGTTCCAAACCCTTCTAGATGTCTTAGTTATACTGTAAATTGTAAATGTGTAGTATATACATAGAGGCTATATACAATATATGTATATAGCATACTATTTATAACATATACTATAAATCATTACTATATCAACTATATCAACTGATATCTACCTCTATTTTCCACATTTATGCGAGTCTTTTCAATGATTTGATCCAGCTCACAAAAGTGAGTGAATGAATTTGTTTACCAGTTGGACTGATCCAGTTCTCACCCACTGATCCAAAGATCTAGTCAGGTAGAGGTGTACCTCTGCACCCATGTAAGTGTCTGTGTAAGGCCATATAGACAACACAGGGGTGTGGTGTTCCCACTGGGAGATGCCTAAAGCCAATCACAAATAACAGCACAGGTTTCTCACACTGTAACCCAGTATTCCTCTGCCTCAGAGCCAGGAAAAAGGATCATTTTCTCAACAACTGCTCCACTTTGCTTGTCCCTGGGGTTGTCAAACAAAATAAGAACAGCATACAAGCGCTCTTCACATGCTGCCTGGTACAGGACTGATGAAGTTTATGTATCAGTGGCTTAAAGTATCACATAAGTGTGTGATTTTCATGTTTGTTATGACTTCTGTTATGTAGAGGCCTCTGGCAAAGATCATGTGAAGCAGTGAGGAAAGGCAGACTCTATACTATATCCCATTTCTGCTTATGAAAGTCACAAAGCGGAGTGACACTAGTAGAACGACACTAAATTACATTATGCAAAGCCATGTGAAGTCAGAGAAGGTAATGAGTAAAATTAAAACACAATATGTCTGTCAGCAAACACTCATATACTTGCATTTGAACTTCTGTAGAACCACAAAGTACAACCATTCTCAAACCAATTCCATTTCCAGGAAGTTACAGCAAAAAATACAAAAAAACAAGAGTACTTGACATGTTTTGAAAAGCTATCACGGACTGTCTCCACAGACCACATTCCATTGTCATGATAATTACACCCTTGCACAAGTGACTTGTTGAAGACGACAAGACGTTGAGCAGTATGGGCAATGAAAAGTAGTGATAGTGTGAGGAGGAGGAGCACAGGGGCTTGGACATGGTGTGGGGTCTCCTAAAACAAAGACTACGTGCAAAAACAGGGGGAGGGGAAGGAGAATGCCAGTGCAGACACAGTGAACTGAGACATAGATGAGGGGATAATGAGTCTGACTGGAGACAAAGGGGAAACATTAGCCTCTATATGCCACCCAGGAATGGCAGACTAGAGGAGCCTTCCAGAAACAAAGGGAGAATTAGTGGAATACTGAGTGATCAGTACCTTTGTTTATTTAAATAACACACATTCAGAAAACATTTGCTGAAAAGTCACTTTTGTCCTAAAATAAGAAAAATTAAAATACCTTCTTGTTTGTAGAAGCAATTGACAGATCAAGGCAGTTGTAAGTTAACTTTCCCACTAATGCGGTTATAACGGATACAACCAAACTCCCCACCCAAAAAGGGGAAAAAAAGGTTGAATTCAAATAAGTAGATTGTTCTGTGGTTTCAGTGTTACCCAGCCCTCTGAAGAAGAGGGTGATTGTCTCACTGCCCTCTTGTATATGAGCATTACCCAAACTGCAGGATGAAAGTGGGGGCATAAAGGTCCTCTGTCTGAAAGGAGTGGACCTACCTGCAGTCTCTGGTTTCACAACACTGGCTCTGCTCCTACCACAGCTGTCCTACAAAGTGTTTTTTTATGTTGCCATGGAATGCATGGATTAGATGAATAATAGGAGCTAACTTTAACCTGTTAAATTGTGCTTGTAATGTTGCTTTGGATAAAAACATGCTGAAAGACTAAATGTGATTGGTCTCCAGGTATTTGAAATCAAGGTGGTCACAGATGGGAATGGAATGTGACAAGTACCAGGTTTTGTTAAAGTGCTCGTCTAATCTATTGACCATCCAAACTAAAATCTGTCAGACGTCTTCCTTTGGATTAAGTTACACTGTCAGTGCTGTTGTATTGGACTAGGCTCAAATGGTGCCTGACCCTAAGCAGTCAGAGTGAGGGGCAGGAGACAGACCACTAACAGAAAATGAATGGGAGAAACTGAAATACTCAATATGGTGCCAACAGCTACAAAAGTCCCAATTTTCAATTAAAGTTCCTTTTTGACAAAGGCATCACTTCACTCATACAAAGTTTATCTGTGAAAATGAAGAAATGTTGCCATCTACTGGGGAGAAAAACTTTGCAACTTTGCATTGCAAAGATATCCAAACCCACCCCATACAAAACATAAAAAGGCAGAATTCAACTTTGTGAAATATTTAAAACGAAGCACTTTTATTTTATCCTCGACAGGACAACCGTTAAGTACATCAAGAATAGAAAAATATGCACTTGGCTGTCTTGGGCTCATTTTTACTTTTTGGCTCTTTCCCTCAGCAGAAACCACCCACTGTAATCATACAATAATTCTCCCCCTTTGTGGGTTAACAATAGAAAAACATAAGAAAAACATGAGAATTCACTGCCTTCCAAAAAATTCCAGGATAACACACTCTTGGAAAAACAGACTGTATTCAATTCACACTATTCATGAACACTACAATCACTCTGATATTCTACAAAGCACCCAGGACATGACCCAATACAACCTGTGCATCATTAACGGGGTTACTGGCCTGGTTTGCAATGACAAAGAACATGGCCACATTCACTTTACCTTGGTAGGATTACACAAGGACAATGCATTGAGAAATCACCAGAAGAAAACAGAAGCAGTTGCAAGAGGAATAATCAGGAATCAAGCTGATATGCATGCACTAACTGAAATGCATGCATACAGGTAACATGGCAGGAAAACAAACAAAAAATACCCAACAAAACATGTATACCAATCACTGTTTGCATCAACAAAATGATAAAGTGGATCTGAATGCCGTTTCTTGTAGATTCTAGTAAAATCATAACTGTATTTTCTAAAGTCAATTCAATTTAGACATAAATAACATTTTTATTGCTAAATAAACTCTGCTAATAAAAATTCACACATACTAGCACAAGTCGTGTATTATTTCAACAAGGAAATGTGCTGATATAGCAAAACATGTAATAAGAAATCTAGTTAACATTTTGAAAAATACCAAATAAAATCTTAACTGTTTCCAAATGACACTCTTACATCATTTAAACAAATTATTAAACATAAACCTGGTATGTTTACTGATATAGAATCATTCTGATGAAATTAACCTGTCAAAGAATTATTCTTAATTATAGAATCATGAGGAGGAAATGAGTTTACTATTACCTCCACTGTCATACAAAGTTTGTACAGAGAAACAAAAGAAAATCCAAAATTTATGTTAAGAATTGTGTTAGGTTCAAGCTTATTTACATATTTAAGTGGAGATGTGGATCAGATGGAGAGGGAAGTTCATTCAGAACCATTAGCTTGAGTTTTTCTGTTACTGTCTTCTGAAGGATCAACCTGCAACAAGTACAGAAGAGAAAGTTAAACAGACAGTACATCTTCAGCCCCAATCACCATTTACTACAGAAGAACGTAGTGATGTCATAGATGAAGTTTATACGTTTGATAAGACACTCTGAAGGCCCTTCATGATGCTGTCAAGGCTGGAGACTGTGCTGTGGAGCTGTTGTTCATAGGTGCCTTTCTGCTGGTCTGAGGTCCTCAGGTTGCTCTCAGTCTCTTTAAGATGGTTCTTTACCTCTTCCAGCTCTCTTAGAAGGCTTTGGTTAGCTGCTTCTAGCTCTGCCATTTGCTTTGAATTCTCCTCTACAAACCAAAAAGACTGGTAAATTTAATGTTATTGCTATGTTAAAAACAGGGCTGTCATATTTTTTACGACTTAATGCCCTTTGATACAAAATAATACAGCAGTTTATATTTTTCAGTTAGGTCCATTTAATGGTGTGTAAAACTTCTATTATGATAATTATGTTATACATTGTAGTCATAATTTTACAGTGCAGTGAGTAAGCACCATTAGCAGCAGCACAGGATTTTTCAAATTTAAACAAATAATCTAGAACCATATTTCAAAGATTTGACAGCCTAGTGCATTCCAAACCTTGAGGTATAACTCCCAGCTTAGATTGCCCTGTGTTTGACAACCTGTGACTCCCTTTTTCTAGCTTTTTAGTACCACTGCAGTCTCCATCTGCTGCTACTATATTTCCCCGGTAGGTGGGGCAACCACCTGTGGCGGAAGACCAAGAGTAACACAAAGACAGCAGCCCTCATATAAAACTGCTTGCCAAATGGATCAAGCCATGGCTAGTAGTTCCAGATGAAAACTGTGCTCAATGACTCTACAGCTTTCTCTGTAATGACCAGATGTCCAAGGATGAATTTCCGACTGAATTTGAAACTTGTGGAAGCTAATTCGTAAATAGACTGAAAATTGCCTGCAAGTTTTTTTTATAATTTTTAAAAAAAATTTTTTTTAGAACTGAACTTCCCTGAAGGCCAGCATTTATTATTGTGTGTTGAATAATGGAATTATGCGTGAAATATTTTCAGTGGAAATATTCAATGCTTTAAACATTTAACTGCAGGCCTGTAACGTTATTTTAACATCACTGACATTCTTGCTCCAATACACAGATCAAAGCCAGATGAGTGATAATTACCCATTTTAATGTCATGCTGCATGAGTTTCTGCTCAATTTCCTCTCTGGTTTTCTCACTCTTCTCTAGTTTCTGCATCATGCTCCCCACATCCACCATGGCTCCGTTGTAGACTATCAGGCTACCTGACTCGCCACCCACCTCCGATTCTCGTTTGCTCTTCTGACTGGGCAGCAAGGTTTGGTTACCTGTGGGCGGGCACACACACACACACACACACACACACACACACACACACACACACACACAGACACAGACACACACACAAAATCACTGTACTGCAGGGTGATGGAGGTGTACTCCAGGTGTGATGGTAGTGTTACAAATAAGCCTCTTGGTTTCAGCTATCATCTTTGCCCACCTAGAAGGTTGTCTATCTGAGCATCAGAGGTCAATGTCGGGCTGGGTTCATCTTTTGGCCGGTCTGTTAACTTGCGATAGTAGCAGGACTCTCTGACCAATGGTTTGTTCAATAATTTCTTCACCTGAAAGAGTCAAAATGTAACAGTCCAAAATCCCATTAAAAAATGAAATCAAACTGTCTGAGATTGTCACTTTACAAAACATTTTTCTTTGTCTTTGTAACTTTAATGCCTCCTCAAATCTGCTCGGGCACCATGTCAACACTGAATACTGCAGAGCATTAGCACCTGTGCTCTAGAGAGATGCAAGCCCAATGTGTACATGATCTCCTCCAAATCCTTCTCCAGAAGGTAGCCGCAGTGACTCTGGTCGAAGTACACAAATGCCATCAGGAGATCCCTGTTAAATGTCACCATCTGCTTTTTCTTCTCATCCTACAGACAGACAAGATCATTATAGCATTATTCCATTCCTTAACTCCCCATTGGAAATGTCCTGTGCTGCAATTAAAGATCAGTGTATCACTCACTTTATCTTTAGATGATCTGTCTTTGGATTTTCGGTCATCTCTGCGGTCATCTCTTCTGTCTCTCCCATTGGAATCTTCATCATCTTTATCTGAGGAGCACAAAAGAGAGACAAGTCAGATAAACTAAAGCCTCCGATGAAACTCCAGATTCATTTGCTTGTGATCTCTACCATCATCATCATAGTCATCTGCGTCTTCTGCCTCCATGGGATCATATTCATCAGCATTGTTGTTACTGCTTCCATCTTCATTATCATCTTCATCTTTCGATTCTTCTCTTCTAATACCTCTTTCCTTCTCCTCGTCCTATACTCAGGACAGAAAATGATGTTGATAGCTTAGTCTTGTCAAATAAATGCTTAAACTTCAAAATGAGATATGAAAAAGTATATGGTGTATGCTAACTGATGGATAGCGTTGTGGCTGATAATTATTTTTGGGGTTTGTAGGCACTCTGCTTCAAGTCTGTTTCTAACAACACCCTTGAGTAGTGATATTCACAATATATAGCAGCGTCTTTCTCATTTTCTCAAGCTTCAAAATAAGATTCTTACAATCATGACACTACTAAGGCATTTAAAGGCATTTACTAAGACAAGTAACAGAATAATTCTTTGTTAGATGTTTTTTGGAACTATCCCCCCACCTTCCTTTTCTCATCTTCATCCCTCATTCTCTTTGAAACTGGCTCTCCATTTTCTTCATCCTTCTCCTTCTTAATGTCCCTCCTTTCTGCCTCTTTTTTAGCTTTCTCTTTTTTGTCTTTCCTCTCATCTTTGTTTGGAAGAGAAGCGAGTGCTTTGTAGATCCTGTAGCCAAAGTCTCGCTGAAGCATCTCATTGAACAGCTCAGCAAACAAAGACACCTGAAAAGACAAACATCAGTTCAGTTCAGTGAATTTGTTTTAGATCATTACGCATGATGCTATGGAAGATGGTCTGAAACGAATTTTCCAAAATGGGACCACACAAAAACACACTGTTAAGGTATTTGCGAGTATTAAGAAAACCCTAAATAATTTTGTCACTAGTTTTGTATATTTCTATTTGGTGCGGCAGAAACTACACATTTCACCTTTTAATAGCTCTTCACTCACTGTGTTGTCAGTGCTCCTCACCTCAAATGAATGCTCCTTATTGTCCTCCAGCCTGTAGTCCAGCAGCACGCTCAAAGACATGATACTGCAGTCAAATTTGCCGTTCTTGGCGGCCCAGTTGGGGTGGACGATAATGGTGGGCTCATCCGGCAGAACATAACGTTTCTCCCTACGCTGACGCTCCTGCTCTTCCTGGCGCTTCCGTTCCTCCTCCTGAAAATAAATGCTTGTTTGCATGTGATTGATCAGGCAGACCCGCCCATCAGCAACATCCTTTGATGTTTCCTGTCTCACCTCTCTGTCCTCCTCCGGTCTGCTGACCTCGTCTTCCTCCACAATGGGAGGCTCAGGTTTCTCTGGCTCCTTGGACTCCTCCACCTGCTCCTCCACCTTCAGCTGTTTGGTAAGACGAGCAATCAGCTGTGATTTTAGCCCTTTAGAGCTCAGCGTACGGCTCTCCAACTCTTTCCGCAGGTCATTTACCTGGATGACAATAAGACACTTGAGGGTTTTGCTGGCCCCTTAAAGACCCCATCAATCAAATCAAAGTTGTGTGGCCAGTGTACTAAAAAAAAAAATCATGGTTACCACACTTTACCTATGAATTTTCATTATTTCACATTGGCTTGCAAGTTTTATTCTCCTTGGCATCTTACCTTCATGGATTTGGGATCAAGCTTAGACCAATGAGTTGGCGTAGTGACTTCCTTCGAATCATCTTCATCTTTATCCTCCTCCTCCTATGCATGTGACATGAAAAAAGAAAGAAAAGGGGACAAAAGCATTAAAAATGCCACTCTCACGCACAGTTTCTTTTTAAACAAAAGCTGATCCAGAAGCAAAGGTCACAACTGTGTCTCATTGTCTCCTCCTACTGAGCTTTTGACTGGGTAAAAAACAAATATCCACTGCTAGGATACATGGAAGCTCTCTAGCTTTCAGAAACAGATCCATATCCCACTCATCAGCCAATCAATTCCAGTTCTGTGGAATACAAAAAGATAATCAATGACAATGGGTTCACAAGATGGATATGGGGGCAGGTGCACGCAAGAGATGATCTTGAAACTCATGTGTGGGGACACCCTACGTCTAGTTTTGCCTTTTTCCATACATTTTTAGCTTGTTTTCTTAACCAGTTAGCAAGAACTGTCCTAAGGATAAACCAACCTTACTGGACAAATCACATCCAGTCTGAGAATAGTCGTATAAAATAAAAATAAAAAAAACCAGACAGACAAGAGACATAACTCAGAGAATATTTGAAGTTCGGTAGATATTGAATTAACAGGTAAAACAAAACATTCTAAAAAAACACACATTACAAACAATTCACAACTGGCCCTCCAGATTCCAGCATTGATTTACCAAATCTCATTTGTTTTATGTATGAATTGACTTTGGAATTCTGAAATCAGATTTGGATCTGATTGGAATTAAGCAGGAAACTGAGAAAGCAAACCGTTAGATTGCCTTCTAAATTAGGGCACCACGGCCATCAGGTGATTTATCGTAAGCTGGAAGCTGTTTTACCAGTTGATGTCAAAGTAGGACCTAAGCTTTTCCAGCTGTGTGTGACTGCACAACAGAGGGGGATCAGGAGGAAATGAGGTGGAGGAATAGGGATGAGACAGGAATGAGGAAGAGATGAGAAAAGAGGGTTTTGTATGATGCCTGTGATACTTGTCTGTTTCTTTCTGTGTTTTTTGAGTGTTTTGTTTGTCTATTCCTGTGCCTGTGAGAAGCGGAAATGAGAAGAGAGGGATTAGCGTTCAGTGCCTGTTCTCCATCAGCCTCCTTCCGTTCAGCCAAGAGTTTCTCTGCCAGCTGCTCCTTGAGTCCACGGGACAGCCCCTCCCACTCTGAGCGGGTAGGAAGACAATGCCAAACATCCGGGAGAAATAAAACCACTGTCTCCACATGTGCGGGGACTGTCCGCCCTTTGTGAGTCTCCTCAGGGCGGTGATAGCGTATCTCTGCAAAACGATACCTGTCGCAAAGGAAGAAGCGCGTTGGAAAGAAATGTTCTGTGAGACATCACACAAATTCACACACTTCCCCCAACACACACAGAAAGCTCCAAGCCCCCTGCGACCCCATTCGTGGTAACGTGACCCCCGAATGTTTCTCGGGATGAAAGGCAGCCGCATATTGGGGAGGTTGACAGACAATATAAACAACTAAACAAAAACGATGAAGGCCCCTGCCCCTTGCGTCAGGCCCCTCCCACTGGCACACCCACAGTGAATCTGAACCGGTTGCTTGTGAAAGATAGCTTACAAAACCCCCGGGGGTGTGAGAGAGGGACAGATTGAGACAGTGAAAGCAAGTTAAATATGTAAGATATTTAACACAAGGCAAAGGTCATAGGGAACAAAAAGTAACGATGACGATCGACTCCTCTGGTTCTGCTCTCGGAGCAAAAGAATCAATGCATTCACCACATAGATAAAGAGGCAGGACTGCCACACACATTAGCGTAAACATTGCAAAACAAAAAAAACGAAACAAAATTAGAATAAAAATTATGAAAAAAAATCTATAAAACACAAAAGCATCAATCATTTCAGGAGGTATATTGCTGTGTAAAACCATGCAGCGGGTGACTGTATGTCAGGCCTTATTTTGTGATGCTAAGGCCGAATATTAAGAGATGCACACATGGAGATTATAGGAGATGCATCAAAAGGTACTGACAAAAAAGTTGTACTTACCACTGGGTGCATAAACTCAGATCAATGCCTGTTAGAGCCTTACAACAACGTATGGCTGTCTTTATAAGAACTGAGGGATCGTTTTCTGGGTCGGCCCCGTCCAAAGACGGAGACCAGTGACCCCCAATGGCCATGGCCTCATCTTTGCCTCTCATCCCAACCAGGAACTGTAAACACAAGAGTTTACAGAGCACAGGGGTTACACAACACTAGACAGCTTTTGAATATTTCAGAAGACATAAGTTGGCGGTGACGGCGGGAGAGACAACGTCAGACAAGCTTATTCCACACAACAAAGCATTCAGCAATGGAATAGGACAGAGACATCACAGTCAGCTCCCCGACACCAGTGACACAAAACATAACCATATCACAAAGAACCAAAAACCTCCCCAATCAATTACACGAGTGGACAAACATCTTTTCAGTTTCAAGGAGTTTACAAGTAAACTAGTATTACTGTACATGTTCAGTAGATATCAACTACAGGGTTATTTAAAAAAATCAACTGCAATGAGCTTAGAGCTTTGGTGTTGATCTCAGAGAATAAATGAGAAAAATATGGTTGATGGTTTAAATATGCTTGTATACTGTAACAATTACTTTTGCAAAGACACTGGAAATCTAATGTTGTCCATCCCTGTAACTTCCACAGTTTAACAAGTGCAAACATTTTTATTAACTAGCATGTTAATGCTGATTACTTGACACAAACCTATTGCTTGAGAAAGATAAGTAAAGCTTGTGTTAGTTTGAGCTATTTGCTTATTGCAAAGAGCTGTACCTTAATGAGGCGGGCAGGGTGCTGGAAGGCATCTTTCAGCTCGGCTGGATCTTCTGCCAGAGCACAGGACTTATGATACAGTTCATCTAGACTAGGGTTGGCAAGCAGCATCACCTACAACGGTAATCCATATACAAAGTCATACATGGAGATGTAAAATGACAGATTAAAAAACTGAATCAAACCTGTTACTGTTACATTGTATCTTACAGTGCCCGTCTTACACGTACTACATGTTACTATAACAAATAACTATAGTAATAACACTAACAATAAGTAAATAAAAGCAGTTCCTAAAAATAACACATGAGGCACATGCAGTTAATTGGTATTACTCAGTAATTACTGATGCGATCCAATAACAGGTGATACCTTTGCACTGTACGTGTGATTGGCATCAGATGGGTCCAGCACGGCTGTGTTCTTCACCAAAGAGTCCACCTCTTTATGCATAATGTGGAAGTTGCAGGAGTTTCCAAAGGTGAAAGGTCGTGTAAAGGGGAAGGCATCCACCCAGGTAAACACAGCATCAAAGAAGTCACTTGGAATATAGAGGCTCTGATACCTCCGCCGAAGCTCCATCATATCACAGTTATAACTGCAGAGAACAGGGAGTTTATATATTAAAAATTTATTTGTACCTGACAATAACATACTTATTAAAACGTATTGATTTTGAGCAATGTAAAGTAAACATAATTTGGAGCTTTCAACACATTTAACAAAATTCTTTATCCCAAACAACTTCTGAAACCTACCCATCGAGTGAGAATTTGGAGAACTGCACAGTATATCTAGGTACCACTCTCCGTGGCCGTCTGGGAGAACGTTCCCTGCGAGGAGACCGGTCTCGAGAACGTTTCCGTGTGGGCGAACGTTCTCTTGATCTTCTCCGTTCTCTTTCTCTCTCCCGACTACACAAACACAGTAAAATAAAAATGAGCAATAATGATTTATTATAATTAATTATAACACGGTAATCTTCTTTCTGACTGCATCAGTACTGCTGCAGCAATTTTACACATAGACTGCAATTTTTTTTTAACATATGCAAAATAGACAGCGGTCTATGATTGTGTGCTGACCTGCGGTCATCCTTCCTCAGGGTGAGCTCTGGTCGGTCACTACGACTAGGGAAGCGGGGAGAGGGGTCCACACGCCTCACCTGTGGGGGCTGGGGCATCATGCGCACTGGGGGCTGCAGCAAACCACCTGAGAACACAGATTCTACACACCCCAGACAGAAATACGGGAGATCAGACTCTATTCTGTAGAGTTGTGGCTCTGTGAATGACAGTGATGTACCTTTAGGGGGTGGCTGAGGCAGCAATGGCTGTGGTGGGTTATGCAGCAGTGGGGCCAGAGAGGCTGCAGAGATCTGGGCCTGCAGAAGAGATGGGGGGGGTCCCTGAGCCGGGACACTGAATGTGGTGGGTGGGGGTAGAGACTGCAGCATGGGGGGTCCAGGTTTCATCATATTAGGGCCTGGGGGTTGACTCTGAAATAGAGGAAGAGATGGAGCAGATGAGATGGGTTTGCTACAAGAACAAACCATCAAGTCAAAAGAGAATCTTTATTATTACAATGATGTGTTTGAGACCAGTGTACGTGTACATATATGTGTATGTCACCCATCCCTACATGAGACAGCAATTCAGGGTCTATCAGAACATAAATAAACATGCACATTATTTCATTAAAATGTAAATGACAGTTTTTAAATGGGTTATTTCAAACAAGCCTTGTAATAACATGTATCCAACTCTATTCATAAAGTCTGCCTAACCTGTTTTGAAAGATGGGAAGAAAAAGATGCCTGAATGAGTTAGTGTATTACAACTCAGTGAAAAAAGAAATGGTTAGAATTAGCTGCAATCATATACTCCTGTTATTATGTACCTCTTTTGGTGCCTGTTTAAAGACAAAATAGGTTTTTAAATATATTTATACTTTACAAAAAGCACAGAAAGATCTTTATCTGAAGAGAAATTCGAGTGTTTTAAAGGATGGTACAATGTCTTACTGCAGTATATAAAACTATTAGTTACATAAAACAAAACAGACAGCAGTCTGCATTAGCTTTATTGTCATGCACCTGCTCACAGATGTCAGCTTTGAACAATGATGTAACAATACCAGTGTTTCTACAGTTTTAGAAGCACAGAGTACTGGCTCACTTTGGTGCCATCACCATATTCATAGCTTTTTTTAATTAAATAAACTTCAAGCATTGTTCATTTAATTGGTATCTTTTAATTACAGTTAATAGAGCCATTTAATTGGCTCTATTAACTGTAATTTGTTTTGTTTAAAAAAATGTTTGAATAATACTGAATGTTTGAACAATTTTTTGATTCAATGTTTATTTTTATTATATTATAAATATATTATATTTTATAATATATTTATAATGTATTTACATTTTAAATAAAGCATTGTGTTTACTAGCATATTACTATGAAATTTCACTGGTATTGATACTGAAATTAGCAGTGTGTTGACCTTATTCAGTGTAAAGGTTTGAAATCAGGCTCAAAAATAACTGAGTTAATTTATAACAAAACTGAGACTGCATGAGAAAAGCAACTAAAACACTGGACACATACACTGTATATAACACTACACTATTCTCCCAAGACAAGTGTATTAAGAGCCCAGCAGGTGCTGATTAGCCAAACATGGAATCTTTGGATAGCAAAGAAAACATGTAATTACAAAACTGGCATTCAACACATAAGCTGTGAACTGCACTGTTGGGAAGGGTATAAGCAGCAACAGTGACTCGTCTTGGGCGGAAGAAAACCCACTTGTGACTACAGCCTGTTTTGTGAAACAGGAAAATGTAGAAGCAGGTCAAGCAGACGATAAAGGGAGGAAGAGAGGGTGGGGTTTTGGGACGCAGGGGTCAAGTGGCAAGGGTTACATTTTGTCTTGAATCCACCGCAGGGTGTGTGTCAGAGTAGCGTGGCATTCCTGCTTCAGAGTAAAAGCTGGACAGCTGTGGGGAAACCTGAGGTAAGGGCTGGGGCGGCTGGTGCTACATGGAGATTAAGAACATAGGAGTCAACAGAAGTATCATGACACTGTGGAATTAAAACCATATCAAATTGGATCTGTTAGACTTGCTGCTGTTGGTCTGTTTGTTGTGGACTATGTAGGTCTGCTCACCGTTTGGTTGGGCAGCTGAGGTAAGGTTTGGATGCGTTGAGCGTTCCATTTGAAAGGCATGTTGGGATTGTAGACGGCTTCCACCAGAACACGATCGCCGACTTGTGGCGTCTTTCCCTTAACAGCACTACAAAAACCCCAGAAACAAAACAAGCAAGGATTATGTATACTAAGAATTTTAGTATGGCATTTACAGAGATAAGTACAAACAAAATCCAAGCATATGTTTAGAATAAACTTGACTAGATTAAAGGAGATGTCTTTGGATTCTTTGCTGCTATCCAAGCTGTGTAGGGATAATAAAGTATAAACAACACTGCTCTGTTTATCTGCGCATCCCAACAATCCAAACACAACAACACTGGCCAATGATTGCAGTTTGGGGCGAGGCTGTCTGTTTGAACTGCCAATGGAAAACAGAGTAGTTGGAGGGGCAGGAAACCTTTAAACATTACATGTTGGGTGCTGATAGCTTAGAAACTACCATTTAATCTTTAGAAATATTAAGTCTGGACTTTACCAAAACATACATATGATGAGACTATTACGGTTTAATCAAGGCAACAGACACTTTCCAAATTCTGTAAAACAAAGCCTGAACAAACCTGAGCTGGAAAAAGACATCTTCATCCACAAAGCCAAAAGTATCATGTAGCTTGCTAACAACACCAGTGAAAACACGTTGCTTTTGGGGTTGGGTCTGCTGCTGATGGCTGGAGCGGGGGGTTGGGTAGGACACGGTTATCTGTGCCGTCTGTTGTGGGTTTGACAGGCTCAGGCTGGTGGGCAAGGCAACAGGGGGCTGCAAAATACAACATAAATTTGGCACATTTAATTGTTATTAGTTTGTAGTCACATATTTAATTAAGTTGTCACATATTTAATTTAATTGCTTAAGTAGTTTAGTTTAAGTAGTCACATATTTAATTGTTATTAGCTCTTTGTTTTGCGCATCTATCCACTAGAAAGAATTGAGGTGGGACTTCTCAAATACAAATCTGATGCAACATCCTTGCAAATGCAGTTTACCTGTGAAAGCAGGGCTGGCTGGGGTTGTGGAAGCTGTGGTAAAGAAATAAAAAGGCAAGTGTCATTAAAACAAAACAAAAAATTACTAAACAAATTAAACTTTGGATTAACTGGAGAAAAATAATGGGTTCCAGAGTGGAACCATTCAGCTTTTCCTTTCATTTCACTTATTTAAAATGAAAAACCAATACAAAGTATTGGAGTCTACAATGTGAAGCCACAATATCCTCAATGGCAGAGTAGGTTTTCAAAAAAGGTTTTAAAAAGTTTCAGTTAATGGAAATGAGCCCTCAGCATATTAGTTTGTTTAAAGAAGTGTGATTAATATATCATGCAGTATTTTCCAGTCACTGTTGTGTTTCAGTTGCTCTGTCATGGTTCTAAGCTCAGTAGAGGACATTAAATTTTAGTTGTGTGTAAAGCAGGACAGAAATATGCAAATACGTCTTGATACTATACTGACAATTTTCAGGATCAGGTTGGGCTTTAACACTGTGAAAGAGTGAAGTGTGTGAGTGAGCATATGTACCTGATGGGGGACATTGTAAAGGCTCTGTTGAGGTGGAGGCTGTGGTGGGGGGGCCTGCGGAGGTGGCTGCTGTTGTTGTTGATGCTGCTGATACTGCTGCAGGGCTGAATTGATCTGAGACTGAAATAAAACACACCAGTGTCTCAAGGCTGCTCACTGTACGCTGATGTGAGGTATCACATTACAGCACTCAAACACTGAGCTGGCTTCTAATGCACATCACTATAATTCAACTTAAAAAGCAATAAAACACATTTTTGTACATTGTACAGCATTAGATCAGTTTAGGTTCAGTTCACTAGGCTCAAATTTGTTATCACAAAAATGCAACAATTTGCCATGTTAAGACCAAAATACAAAGGTAACACTGAAAAACTCCCTCATTCATTCAACGGTTCATGTTAATTTAGCATATATTGTTGTTTTTGAAAAAGGAACACTGGCCTGCAACTAAATAAAATATACACAGTATCACTAAGTACAACAGCACTATTACTCTATGATAAACAGCACTATGCCACATTGTTGTCTTCATCACTGAGTTGACATTATGGTGCTTGTGAGTCCAGTCATCAACATGTGCTTCACTGGACAATTACTCCAGCTGCATTATAGTGTTTGATGCACACAGAATGTATTGATCACAGCTGGGATCTCACCTGCTGTAACGCAGCAGCAGCAGCAGCTGCAGCAGCCTGCTGTTGGAGAGCTGCAGTCTGCTGTGAGAGTTGGTAGTTGGCAGCTGACTGTGTGTTGAGGGAGGCTGCAGCTAATGCTGACTGCTGGGAGTACATTGGGGACGCACCCAAGAGGGACGGCTGCTGTACCCCTAAAGCTATGTGAACACATTTCATAAAGCAGACAGTGTAACTGCGTTGCAACAAATCATGAGTACATTAAAAAAATTGTCATCTTTCACAATTACACAATGCTAGGCAGTGAGAACTATATTAATGCACGCTTGGTTTAAACCTGGGCTATCATTAAATGGACGATCAAACTGGCACGTTTAAAGGGAATTATTTGCGGACTTACAATGTAAACTGTTCAGGTCAATGGACTGTCCTGTGTGTCCAGGTTGTGATACCGCTGTTGCGGCAAACTGTGCCGCCCACGGCGGGTTCTTCTGCCCTCCGAACTGGGCCATGGAGACCTGCTCACTTTTCTGCTGAACCGGGCGGCAGATTATTTCCTGCGGAAATCGTACTCGTACTTATTACTACAGACAACAGTTCATTAACTACAAGCACAAGACTGGAGCGACACGAACTAAAACTTCGTAAAACCTTAAGTATTTTGCCAATCAAGAGCATTTTGATTGTGAGAAGTTACCCAAATACCGCGACTCGATAATGCGCCCAAAATGCCGCCTGAGTAGGTACCTCACTACGTTTTGAAACACAGCCAATGCCTTCCGTCAGCTTCAGAACAGTGGACAAACTTGCCCTGGTTTAAAACTCAATCCAATTGCAGATCAACAGCAAATCACACCCCACAGTATGCGTTTAAAAAAAGACTTAAATGATCACTTTCAATCACGTACGCTAAGCTAGAGTTAGCTTAGCGCACAAACGCATTCTCACTACAGTAGGCTAATCAGCTAACACAACAACACTCATGAAAGCATTTAAAAGCCCTTTATTCTCGTAACAGTGGTCTAAACCACAATACAGTTCACTAACTTAAATAAACAGCGGGCCTTAGTGTCTGGTCAACAGTAGTACTGTGTACACCACAATTCTGCTGAGTGTTTTGTTTTTTCCTGCAATGCTGTCTGACTTGGGCCCACGCATTAGCACACTTGTCTGGTGTCTAGTGCACTTACTGATCTGATTTACGCACCAACCTGGACGCAGTCTGCACAAAACAACGCACACAATCAAGAGTACGACAAATTATCCATAATAAAACAGAACTTTACTATACATGGAAACATGCAAAGCAGCAGTTATTATCGTTGCTTACCCTCGGTCTTTACATTCACCGGTACACAGACTGAGGTTTATCTACAACGCATGCGCAGATCATTTACCGTGCATCACTGCTGCACTGATGCAGGATCGGATAAGACGAGCTAAGATGGGACTTAATTGATTTAAGTGCATATCCATACTGACGCAGACTAAAACACAACGTTGTAAAGTCAACTAACTGAGATATTACTATGACTTTACAAATTTTATTTCATAAAAAGTTTCTTAATAAATAATGCTCAGCTAATGATTGGGGTTGTCAGCTTTATTTAGCTGCAACTTTATTGTACCAAACTTGAAAAGTGGTGAATCAGCAGTCACTACGGTCCCAATCTGTAGAACTCTCTCCTGGTCAGTCACGAGTTGCCTTTAAAGCACTCTGTTTTGTTAAGGCTTTTTCCTCAGTCATATTATTTCTATTTTGACCTTAATTGTATTATTACATTACATTGTACTATTACATGACCGTACATTGTATTAACTGGTAACATTGTATTATGATGTTAAACATTTGAAATGGCCCAACAAAAGTCCTCAATCCTCTCTGAACTGGATTGACCTGAAAATTGCTGCCCATCAATGGTCTCACCAAAGAAGCTGGAGGAACCCCTAAAACACTTATTGTAATTGTTGCTATCTATATGGCCATCTATAGACTTTTTAACAATAAGAAATTCAAGTCTTTCATTCTGTAGAAATTAATGCTCCTGAATTACACAGTATTTAACAAATGGGCTGACCTTTTTGTGTTGGTGGAGGAATGTTGTTTTAAAGTGTAAAAAAAGAAATAAAATGCAGGTGTACAAGGTTCAGTACATTTGTTTCAGCAGTATTTTAATATAAATTTTTATATATCCCAAGACCACTACTAATTTATACATATAACTGTTTATTTCATTATAGGTTCCCTTTGAAACTGACCACTAGCAGCTGTAGTTACAAATAATGAACAATGTATACAAACAAATCTTCTATAACTGAACTGAAAATCAGAGAACTGTGAAAGATCTGCACTGCTTAACATCGCAACTTCAGGTTTATATATATTGATGCCATTAAAGAATTTCCACTGAACTATGGCATATCACAAATGCCTGTGAAATTGAAATGTGCAATAAATATTTTATAAACAACCATAACCATCTTCATTTTAACGTTTTCATACAGACATGCTTAAGAAAACCACATAAGAATGAACAAATCTTCTTCTTTTAAAACAGTATTTGCTGTTAGTAACAGTATGTGCTGTGACAGTAAAAATGCATTCTAGAAAGTGCAGAGCTGTTATATTTCACTTGCAATCACAATAGAGCACTATGTCAGAAGAAACAGGACAACATTCAAAGACTTTACACTTGGTTAAATATTAAAGTTAAATTTTAGATTTTGAATTGTTAATATGCAACATGTTTATGGAGCATCTGAATCCCACTGTATTTATAATACATTTACAACAACTTAAAATATGATGACAGAACAGATATCAGTCCTGCAGTTTCTGCTCAATTTCTGCAAACACTTTTGCATTAATCTCATCCACTTCGTCCTCCACCTTATTAAAAAGAAAAAAATACAGAGTGATGTGATTAGCCATGATTATTAAAATTAAAATGTGCAACAATTATTCTCATGTAGGGAATTGTGCTAAATAGTTCAGTAGTGGAAAAATGAGGAAAGTTTAAAAAGAACAGGAGGTTGAATTTACATCTCTGAATTTATACCTGTTCTACTTTGTCCACTTCAGGTATATAAAACTGTAGCATGTTCTGGATGCCATTTTTTAATGTAACTGCAGAACTTGGGCAGCCTGTGCAGGAACCAACAAGCTTAAGCTTTACAGTGCCATCCTCAAAGCCTTTGAATATGACATCACCACCATCCTCCTGAACTGTGGGTCTTAAAGAAAGCAAAGATTGCATTGTGTTTGCCTTCATGAAGAGATACATAAGCATTTGAAAATATGATGATCATAAAGAAAATGTATTTTGGTAAAAATTAGATGTCATCCTAATTTGACAATAAATCAGTTTTCTTTACAAAAAACATTCTACATTCTAAACTGCAGCAGTGCATAAAGCATTATCATGAAAAATAATGATTACACAAACCTAACAATTTGTCAAGTGTTTTTTTAATTATGTCCCTGTATGTGGGCAAATCCTTTAGAAATCCACTTACACTTGACTAGCAGTAGTACTCCCACAGGAAAGGAAAACGTGTTCCAGTAAAGATACATACCTGATTCTTGTGTCCAAAAGTTCCTTGATCATTGAGACAATGTCATCATCATCCTCTGTGACACCTGAGGGAATAAAATCACAATCACAAATTATACCCCTATAATATTACAGTTTGCTTAAACACAAACAGAACCACCTTATTCACAGTTTTACTTACTGCTCTCCGCATGTGCTGCTCCTGTTGTTATGGGCTCTCCGCTCTCAAAGAATTTAGTGATGAGCTCAACCGCATGCCTCTTAATGTCTGTCCATTCAACGTCATCATCCGTCTTTAATAATTAAAAATCAATTCACAAGTTAAACGCAGAACTTAAACTGACAAAGAAACATTCATATGAAATGTCTAATCATTGCATGCTACCTTTGTCAGGGTGATAAAATCTGGGCCATAAAAGACACTTTTTACACCTTCGATTTGGAAAAGATCCCTGTGGGTATTACACATTTATAAAATACACAGCAAGACTATGTAAAATTTACATCATTTTAACTAATAACAATACAATCTAACATTCTATGTAAGAGCAACAGAATGCCTCAATTTGACAGATTTATTTAACAGATTTAATTGTAAATTTAAATCACTACTTGCAAGGGCATTCTAAATAATATTATACAGACAACAAAGCTAAAACAGACTTTACCGGGCTAAAGGGGAATGCTCAGCTGAGTTTGAAGTTGGGAAATCTTGAGTTCCTGTCCCCAGCACAGGCTTACCGGGAAGAAACTTTAAACTTCTAGGGTTCGGAGTGTCCTGAGTTAAAACTGAAAGTTTTTGCACTGCAAAAGAAAATAAAAAAATCACAGAAAGATTGTGAATTAATGTATTCAGCATTACAAGGTCTTATTTATCTAGGTTGATCTGTCACGGAATAAAATAAAATGCCACACCTGAGAATGCTCTGCTATCATACTGTTGAGATTTTATTCTGTGGTTTTGGGCAGCCCACAGCGAATAGCATCGCTTTCTTTCACTTACTGGCAATCTATAGAAATCATACAAGGTTTATCGAAAGTTGTAAGAAACGTACAGAATCGCTTTTAAAACAACTTATTATATACAACGCATACATTTATTAATTTATGGTTAATTTATCAGGCAATAAAGGCAGTTAACGCCCTGTTAGGGTTAGCTGGAACTGGTCCGGGGCTGGAATTGCTTCCGGAATAATTTTGCCAGAATGGCGTGAACAAAACGGGTATACATCCAGATTATTTATAGTTATTTGATTTAATGTTTATACGGGGTGATGAACTTGGTTGTACTCGCTGCTTGTCACGATCTCTCATAACAATGGAGAGCTCAAGATTTGGTCGATGTGCTTATTCAGACCCACAAAATGAGCTATCCATTTAAACCAGCTCGTCAAATGTACACAGAGCGTAACATTATATTACCTAACAATACACGTAAAGAAGGTGAAAGATTAAATATATCTTCCAACCTATACTGTGCCGATGACTGGGACCATGCAAGGCGCATTAGACTCCATCTTACAGACGCCGCCATTTCGGTTGTTTTGAAATTTTGGACCCCAAAGCCAAAGAAAACGCTCCTGTTCAAAAATAATAGTTCGCGCATGCGATCGTTAAAAATTATACAATTGTTTCATGCTTGTTATATGTATCAGAGAGACTAGAGCTAGTCACATTTTTATTTTAGTGAATATATCCCAGGGTAGGTTTATGGTTTATTTTTCAAAGCTGAAAGGCACATAAGTGGAAGTGTTTTACTTAACACGCTGTAACACGTCACGTTGTGTGGGGTTGTAACGATAGAACATAAATTAATATCCTATAATATTTTCAGCAAATTATAAAACAGAATTAATGAAAGTGCAAAATAATTAAAAATGTAAAAGGTAAAATAAAGTAATACAATCATGTACTCTATAACGTCATGTATTTTACAATTTTATTTCATGTCACTTTCATGTATCAGCTAGTTTTTCATAAACTTGTCTTTGTAAAGCTGCTTTGGAACATTGTGAAAAGCGCTATATAAATAAAATAAACTTAAAAACTTTTTTTAAAGATACTATAAGTGTTTTTATGTGTATAAATATATACATATTATTATTTTTTATATTTCACATTTAAATCACGTGACAACTTGATCCAATAAAACAATTATTTGTGCCAATGTGACAATTACAAAGAATACTCTTCTCCTGAGAGCATAGGTCTTCCCTTTGGTAGGGAAGTTTACTGATGTGTCTGATGACCTGATGAGCCTGATATGCATATGATTATGCATATGTGGTTTTATTGTGTTGACTTTTTTAAATTAAAGGCAGTTATGAATGTGAAATAGGTGTTTGCAAACCGACATCTTGGTTTAGTGTAGACAATAGATAATGCTGTGTAAACTGTTCGAATAAAGGGCTTTGTGTCTTTTAAAATAAGCTCCAGCCAGAGATAAATCTTATAGTGACAGCAGTGTTCATGTATTTATTTGTATTGTGTAATTTTTTTTATAAGTTTAAACGTATAGGGCCCAAGACAACATTTTTATAGAGTGGACTCTCTCTTCCCTGGTCTCAATGACTAGGATACACCATGGGGACATTAGAAGACACCCCAAGTCAAAGGGCTCGTTCTGACCCCTGATGATGACCCAGATTTGTTTTTTTATATGTGAATACATTTAGTTTTAAACATGTGAACAATATGCCATACCATACGAAAAATCAATATGAATTATCATTACATACAGAACATTTCTCATGCTTTCAGTAAAGAAGGCTATGAGTAAGTCAAAAAGTAAACACTGAGACAAGACTAAGTTGACCCAACCCAGGTTGCCTTGTGGCTGTAATATTTTCTTCTCCCAAATGACAAGAGAAGGTGATTGTCATTTGGGAGTGGCTGGATGGGGTAGCATGTCTCAAACCTTCCTTTACGTGTTATAGTAAGAATGTAGCTCTTCTGGTAGAGAAGACATTAAACCGGTAAAGCTTAGAGAATTTGCTCAGGTGCCAAGAAGAAATGAAACAAAGATGAAAGAAGAAGTTTTTATGAAGCTGATACATTAGCTACTCAAGACCTTCTGGGAGCATCACCTCTGAGTTTATTAACATCATATCTTGATCCTCAACCAGCTTTTAAAGAAACATGGGCGTTTGGGTTATCTTACCTATTATTCTGGGTGCCATTTCATTCATCGGCTGCTGGACAGTGTAAGTTCACAAGATTCTTTGCCATTCCTCTGGTTTTAATTACATATTTATGTAATTAAATATGTAATTAAAATATTTGGTCAACTAAAACTCTTTTAAAAAGTGTTTCATAAAGTTTGCTTCCCATGTTCTTATGTAAAGGTAAATAGACCTTAAGTTCTGTTAATGTCTTCTATTGTGTCTCTATTACTTAGAAGACTGAAAGGTAGCATTACATATGGGTGGATGGATAAACAAGACAGAATGTTTTAATCAAATTTTGTATATAATAATAATTTACTGATTTATTAATTGATTTAGCCTTTAACAGTTGATAATTTTGTAAACACCATGGTGAAACACTTTGTAGAAAACATTCTAACCTCAGATTGGCTTTTTATAATGTTGTGTTTAATCTTATATACATAAAGACCATCTTCAAAGAATGTATTTATTATTAGATTATGATATTAGTAGTGACACGTTAACAATTGTTGCATAACCAGCTTAACAACAATCCAAGTCATTAGGGTGCCGATGTCATAAATGTCAAAGCACATTGTACTTTGCTGAATACAGGATCTTGAGTCATGATGAGAAAAGCTAGGACTAGACAAGGCTGATCTTAAAATGCTCTCTGTAAAACAGGACTTCTCATTAACTCTCATATTATTACACTTTGTCTTGGTTAGCTGTGTTACCAATTGTATCTTTAGTTGACTTGCTATTTTCACATGCATGGTCTAATGTACATTCAGCAATTTCAATGTATCTGACTCATCATACAGGTTCCGGGTTACTTATTAAACAAACCATACTTGTTTCTTTACAAAAGCAAAGAGGAGCTTAAGAGGCATTGAATACAAGAACAACAAAAACATGCTACCCCTGTAGCACAGTGTTTTCACTGTTTTGGTCCTGATTTTGTTATTAATATTTATTGTCCGTCTACTTAGTAAAATGTAAGAGACACAGCTTTCTCATTTATGGCAGGCAATGGCATATTAAACATGTAATCTCATGTCTTCCTCTACAGATATGGAATTGCATTAAGCCTCAACCATGTCTGCTCAATTACCAACTGGTAAAGTAATAATCTCAACAAGTATTCTCTATTAGATTTCTGTTGTTTATGTCTCGTGACACTGTGAGGTTTTATTACATCTTCACAGGAAATACACAAACTCATGTCTAACAAATAAAACAGAGACATGCTGCACTCTGCGAAATGTTCCCACCATAAGGTTTGTATAGGTTTGTTTTATTCACTTTATAATCTACAGATAACAAATCTTAACAATTTCTGCTCCCTTAGTAACTGATAAAATTATAATATTTATCACACACACCACTGCTCCAGGTGTGTGCGTTCACAATCCACTATTCCAATGTGTGTGCACTTACTGGATGGCTTAAATGCAGAGGACAAATTTCAAGTATGGGTTATCATACTTTGCCTCCACTTCACTTTGCTAAATGAATGCCTGACCTTTTTTATCTATTTTGCAGCGCAAGCGGAGCAAAATTTCCAGAAAACTCCCTTTTCTCAGCAACAATCAATGCTGGTTCATTTTTGTGTGAGTATACAAGTATATATAAATATATGTATACATATATGTGACATTGCTTTTCATATTAAACATGTCTTGTGTTTTGATAACTCAATACAATTCCATAAAACAATCGATGAAAAAAGTTTCACAAAAGTTTGGACAATGTGATTCAATTAATATTTAAAATTAATATTTCTACCTCAGATATCTCCAAAACCTCAGACAGTATGTTTCATAATGTGGTTGGAATCCACACCTAGATTCATAATTATTTAAAGCATCTGTAATAGATCATTAATAATAATAATAGATCATTTCCCTATCCCCGCAGTTCTGATTTTCTGCATTTTTCATCACGCACATATTCTGGACAGGAGCAGTATAAATTGTCTACTCAGTAAGATTGCTATGGTCTTTGGCTGTGTGGCAGCTGCAGGTGCTTTTGTGGCTGGAAACTGCAATGTAAGTGCAGTTAAATATCCATTACTATTTTCATTTGCTGCTCATGAATGCATGAATGTTTCAGTGCAAAAGAATCCTCATAAAAATGCTTAACAGTGTTTCCACCATTAACAAAACAACACTTTCCTATCAATGGTTTCGTTCTGAACAAAAAAAACCTTTGTAGCATTGTGTTTACAAGGCCAAACACAGTATGTCATGTTCATAGGTGTGGTCACAAAACAAACTTTTTGTAAAGATATGGTAGGCTATTTTATGTACACACACTGCATGCTTAAATATTATGAACATGCATGATATGTGCAAAATACACAATTTAAAAATGTAATCTTTTCAGATACTTGATGATTACAAATTCACACATCACAAACTTATTACATTGTATTATTATTACATTCTGACTAAAACAGAATAAACTGACAAGATCTCTCCTACAGTGAAATATCAAAATAAAGCAGATACGATTTAGGGTCTGGTGTTTTGTTGCAGCCAGCAGAACTGGTGTTGCTTCATTACTTGGGTGCTGCCCTGAGCTTTGTGTGTGTGTGTCTCTACACCACAATCCTGACCTCCCTCACCAGCAAATGTGTGCTGACCGGGTATGAATGGTTCCTCTACCCCTTGCGCATCTTCTCCTCAATCATACAGATTTCTTCCACCATTCTCTGTATCCTTTTATGCTCAAATGTTTTTGCATTATTTTGCATAATAATGCTTCATATACTGTATAAACGGCTGCTTTATATACTTACATTTATATTTAGTCATTTAGCAGATGCTTTTATCCAAAGTGACTTACACAAGGACGAGAGCATTGAACATTTTGCCTTGCGAGTCGACAAGCCTACATAACTACATTTACAAGCGGACATTGTATTCTGCTACTACAGACAAAATGAATTAGAGACAAGGAGATTTTTTTGATGATAGGATAGAGCATTAGTGATTAGTCAGGTGTCTGCGAAACAGGTGCGTTTTTAGTTGTTTTTTAAAGGTTGTGATGGTCTCAGTGGATTGGGTGGAGGCTGGGAGTTCATTCCACCGCAAAGGAACAGAATAGGTGAAAGTTTTACGGATTGATTTGGTGCCTACGGATTGATTTGGACGTCACAAGAGTAAGAGATTTAAATTTGATGCGGGCGGCTACAGGTAGCCAGTGGAGTAAGGTCAGGAGGGGTGTGACATGGGCTGTTTTTGGTTGATTGAAGACCAGACGTGTTGCAGCATTCTGAATCATTTGCAGGGGTTTGGTGGCACTGGCTGGAGGGCCAGCCAGAAGGGCATTGCAGTAGTCCAGCTCTGATATTACAAGTGCTTGGACTAGGAGCTGCGTTGCGTGCGTCAGACAGGAAGGGTCTGATTTTCCTGATGTTGTACTTCTATACCTAAAGACAGCTAGAATAAAATATAGCTGAAACTGTGGGCTGTTGTAGTTATACTGTATGTGGCTTTTTAGTTATAGATTGTCATTTGTTGTTTTCACATACAATTTTTTTCCATGACATATTCTTGTATCAGACTGCATCTTCTTCATACAGATGGATTACTTCTACAAGCACATCTCTGCTGTATTTGAATGGATTCTCAGTGTCAATCTAGAGCTGTATGAGCTCAGCTACACTGTGGAATTCTACTTTTTCTCTTCATCAATGCTTTCAATGCTTTTAACAGGGAAAGAAGAGGAGAAACCTCTGATTTTGTCTTGATGTTGAAAATGTAACATTTTGTATTTTGTTATAGATTGATAAAAACATACTCTCTATGCTTTTGCAAGCAGTGGATTTACTTTGGAGCAGTAAATGGAGGGGCACCAGACACTTTGATGACAAGCACTTTGAAGTTCTTGTTTGTAGAATACTATACTTTCGTATATTACACATTTTTTAATTTTAAGAGACCTCAATGCAATATTTGATCAAAGTTTAGGGTTCATATGTAGAGACAAATTTCCTGTGAGCTACAATAAGTTTTCTTCAGACTGAATGTTAACATATATATTTGGTCAGGGTATGCTGCTTAAAGGACTTGTTCAGTGTTTGCTTTACATTTTTATCTAACTTAGAAAAATGTCTTGATAACGTTGAGTCAATTGCTGGCAAGAAATGTTTTTTAATCAGTGATGAATATTTCATAAGATCCGTACAGCAAGAGATAAAAATAACAAACTTATTTTACAAACTATTTTGTATTATCTCGTCTTCAAATTCAGACTCTTAGACATCGTAGGTTGAAATCGGGTAACTTGCATTACTTTTTAACATTGCTAGGGGATGGGATGTCTATCAAGAAATAGCTTTACCTAATAATTTATTTGATTTATTTAATGAAGCCGTTTTCTGGTTTATTCTTTTGACAATGGAAAGTTAACTTCACACTGAGACTTCCAATGCAAATACACAGCAAAATGTATTTTGCCTTTGTGGCAGTTTGTTATTGTTGTATTTACAGGTATATAATATACATTTGTTTAGTTGGCATTTCAGTGAGTTACAGTTGGGACTACAGTCTCTAAGCAGGCTTTGAAAAGGCTACTCTTTAAAAAAAGAAATGATTAAAGAATGTTTTCATGTTACTTTTATCTACAGGTTAATGCAAAACTGAGCATAAAAAAATGCTAACCATGTTTAAATGCAATTCTGTTCTTGCAAATGCATTTGTGAGGCAATGTTTTAAATGCTTTTAAGCAGCATGTTAAGAAATGTACTGCATAAAATGCTCTGCTGTGAAACCACATACTGGTAAGTCAAGTGTGGTTTACTTCCAGGGTAGTTCTAGCTCTTGAAACACCTGTTCTTGAGTCCTACCACACCCACTGTTTTTAAACAAAACACTCTTGCATGTAGTAATGGGCAGGATATTATGCTTTCAAAGCTAGGTTGCTATTGCTATTCTCTCTGAAATTGCCTCTTCTACCTTTTACTATCAGGTATTTCAGCTCAGATCCTGAGCAATTATGTAAAATACACAAATGCATTAAAGCCTTTTACGTATAAAGACTTTTTAGTTATGAACTCTGATGTAACAATTAAAACTTCAGAAATGGGGGAAATAAATAGTCAATCAAATGTTAATGCAAAGCACATAACCTTTACTTTGAAAGAAGGTAATATACATCCTGGAATTACAGATAATAAAGATATAATAGGAGCAAAATAAATTCACAATGAATATTCTCTTGTCACTGATCCAAAGACTGTGGCAAAACTAGATGATGTCCACAGTATTAATATGAGGGGGAAGCAGTATCAAACCTAAAAGCTGGTGTTTAGGCATTCATCAAATCTACTGTAAAAAATGTTTATGCAGTAGTCCACATTGCTAAGAACCTGAAAAAGTAACTGAAAGAAAACATGGGAAAACAGAAGGTTGGATTTTATGTAATTTAACTGCAATGCAAAAATCATAAATAGATGAAGGGGGAGGGAAAAGCACAGCTGTTCAAGATAGGTCTACAAGCAAGATTCCACAATTTCAGCATAGCTGAAACAATAAATGACCACTCCTCCAAATTCCAAACTTGGAGCGCGACCTAAGGTTATCCTTTACAAACCTTTAAGATAATCAGTTTGCAGGTGCCTCTGCAAATACATCTCGTGCCAAACACCTCCAAACAAAGCATGTTAAAACAGTCTGGGCCCTTAAAATTTCTGAGTGGGTGCAGTTGTCAATGTCTTCTGTTCATCTGATGGTGAGCAACACTTTTTATAGCATGGCACATGAGCAAAAGAATCGTTAAAGCAAAGAATGGTATTTCTTTTATCTAAGCCTTAGAACCTCTTCAGCTAGACAAGTTTTGATTAGTCCTTTAAACTCTCCGATTCTAAAATTATATGAGTAACATCTAGCTCAATTTGTATAGCCTTTGCTGATGCAGTGCTCTCTTGGGTCAAAAGAATTAGACATCATCTGATCCACACCATACCAGTGCTGATCAAATTAGCCTGGAGAGCACTACATTTACATATTGAACTGTTTTCTTTTCTTTAAAAGGATGGACACTACAGTAGTTGACAACTCAAAAGTATTACTGTGATGCATATTTGTAATTTTATAAACCTACAATGAATTGACATTCGTTTTCTTCAAACTGAGTACATATTTTTTGTTGTAGAGCCACTTTTGCTAGAGGTGTCATCATGTGACTGGTATCCAATAAGGGTTTTGACTGGGAGATTCAAACGCTCTTTGTATTGTTGCCTAAATGGGAAGAACAACAGACATTGTCACATTTACAGTATGGTACTGGTGTGAGATATTTCTGCAGTCACATCAAACATTAGCATTTAACAATGAGACAGAAGTTCTCAGGTGAGCTATTTCCACCAGTGGAAAAAAGACCATAATTTGGAGGGATAGTTCACCCAAAAATGTAGTAATTATTTTCTCACCCTCATGTTGTTCAAACCCCTGTGGCGTTCTTTGTTTTTTCTTACAACAGTGGATTGCAGCCGACTCTTCTTAAGCTTTCAAAGGACACAAACCTTCATAAAATAATTCCTTGTGACTCATCCGTATATTACAAATGTTCTAAAGGCATTTGGGTTTGGTGATAAACTAAAATACAATTTATTATTTTAGGAAAATCATGACGTGTGCCTTTTCTCTATTTGTGCATTCATCATACCTTAATTGCATCGCTTACGCAGTTTAGGAAGCTTACTTTAAAATAATCCCATAACAACCAGAACATAAGGGTAGTTGGTAGAAGAGAGTAGACACAAATGTTGTTGGGAGCAATCTCTTGGATACTGAATATTGAATAACCAATATTCCAACCAATAATATGACCAATAATATGTACAACCACTGTCTTCCTGGTGAATTCTTGTTTTTGTGCTGATGCTTTGTGGATTTCACAGATGTGCTTTTAACTGTTATAGCAATAAACTCAGATTTGAAATCAAGTTTCCTGAACTGCGTTGTTTGCATGCATGCTTGCACAGAAAGAACAGGCACAGATCAAGACTTACATAAAATAATTTATGAAAAATAGAATACACTTGGTTTATACCCATACCCATTTGTATGCTTTCAGAACACTTGGAATATCTGTCATGATTTGCATACATCTATGAATATGAGTTGCAAATTTTATGAAGCTCTTGTGCCCTTTGAAGCTTGAGAAAAGTCATTAACAATTTACTGCATTGTTAAAAAATTCTCAGTTTTGGTTCTGAACGACACAAAGAGGAGTAAATAATAAATACACTTTCATTTTTTGGAATTTTTAGGAATACAGTTTGTCTTAAACAGAAGATGTATTCATAAAACAAGTCACATACCCTATTGTCATAATAGCTTCCCTGTTTTGGCAGTTGCCTGTCCAGATGGATATTTTATCTCCCTTGGGTCTGACATTGACCACAGCTCCACACACATCTTCACTGGCCTCATCAAAAGATTCTCCGATTAAACACAACAGCTGTGAAACACAGGTTAAAACAAGAATGTGCAATACACACCAACAAAAATTAAACTGATTTATCTGCTCAGCACACACACACAAACTTACCGTCTCCATCCAGTAGCGGTCAAGATCATTGTGTCGCTGCTGTTTCCCGAGCGTTATTAACCAGCGTCCTCCTAGTTTATTCCTATCATCCTCCCACATGGGTTTGATACCATCCTGAGACAGAGACAGTCAGCATGCAGACAGTTCATGGGTCAAATCTGTAGTCACATGATCAGTGTGGTGTGCATATATATCAGTGTTTCTCAACCAGGGGACATCAACAAACTATATAAATATATTATGGACAATTGGGGGACCTCTGAAGTCAAAAAGGCTGTAAACCACAGATATAAATCCAGAGAAATCCACAATCCCCCTGACCTTACCTTAAATAAGCAGTAGTCACAGCCAAATCCAAGCTTACTGGGCTGTTGTATGTGATTGTATAATCTGAGGAGGACACAGAAATGCAATCAAGTAAATGCCATGAGGATTTGTGAATTATTACTGCCCCTCAAATTGCTGATGCCACAACCCTGCAAGAGTTTCTTAATTCAATTAAGGAGCAATTTATCTGCTTTAAGAAATGACAAAAGAAAATGCTTACGCCCAGAAATCTTCCACTGTGTCAAACTTTGAAATGAGACGCAGGTTTTCTGTCCAACTTTTGCTCTTGTCATTTTTGAAATACCATAAAGCCCATCTGCACAAGAGAAAATTATGACTGAGCATACAGTAACTCTCCTTATATCACTCAAATAATATTCATGTCAAACCCTCAATAAGCTGCATCTATGTAAGAGACAAATCACACAGTTCCTGTAAACCTAGGAAAACTGCTCTGAAATTACAGTAGCTGTACTATGTTTTGTTTGTAAATGATGTCATCATAATGTCACCTGAAATTAGTTTAAAGGGTTTTCATTCAAAACAAGGTCATTCTTCCTATAAACATATCTAGGCATAGGGATTACAACATAGTGTGATGATACGAGTACTTAAAAAACAGGCTCAAAATTACCACATGTATGCTGTCTGATAGACAGGCAACTCCTTTCAAATGCTCATGAGCACACTTGCAAAAAAGCCAGTGAAGCAGTATAAAAATAACAGATATTTGCATTAAAGATGCACTATGTTTTTGTTTGTTGCAATGACACCAACATGCATAGGTGGAGCATTACACAAAAGGTTTCTATTTTTTGCTGTTGTAGAAATGCACTGTTTGAGAATAAATTATTCTTTAGAGACAATTAACATGGGGTTACGAAGATATATATCATCTATGTCTATATATAGATTATGTATAGTACGCTGTGGTCCTAACCTGTGATGAACTTTAAACTTAGTTGTTTATAACTTGATTAAAGACGACAGAAATCTAAACCAAAAAAAAAAAACCCTCATTAACATTTTTAGTTCATAGAAACATCTAGCAACACAAATAAAAATATGAATATTACACACTCTCTTATGGTAGTGTGTGAGTGGGCAAGGACAGTTTTTTCAATGACAGAAGGTCCTCACTGGTTCAAATATCATAGAAATACACCACAGGCAGTAAAAAGCAGTGAAAGAGCTGGAATTAGAGAGCTCAACATGTGTGCTCAGCATTTCCTGTTTGCCTGCAGCACGCTGGCTGATTGCCACAGCATCACCCAAATGACTCTTGAGCATAGAATGACAACTAAACAGAATATCTATACAAACACTACTGGTATCTGGAATGTGACACTTTTACATGTCTAGTCATGCAAGACTAGTTTTGTGCAGCTCACACTTTGTAAAGATGCCTGCAATGAGTAAGGCACGTAATGACATTACTTGGGTCCTTCACAAAACCCCCCCCACAGAACTATGTAACTATTAAATACAGTGGGATCGAAAAGTTTACAACTTTGTTAATGTATAACTTTATTCAGTATAGTGGGGTACAAAAGTGAAAGACCACTGAAAATCTGGGAATAAACAAAAACCATCCAAAAAATAAAGTACCAGTATTTATGACCATTTATCACCACAACTATTTATGACTGAGTATTTCCAGATCTATAGTCAGATCTACTATTTTTTGAGTCATTGATCATGTTTCTGCCAAACTGCTTTGTACAAAGGGTTGGACTTTCTGAAATTCCACTGAATGTTACTTGAATCATGCTGAGATAACAGGCATCATCAAGTTTTCAACAAACTTGTGGAGTCTATGCCAGCTTAAGTGTAAACTGACACTGAAGCAAGAAAGGGGACATACCAAAATCTAAGAAATTCTGAACTTCAATTTCAGTTTCCCCAAATTATGAAACTGCAGTTAAGATCACCAGAAAACCAAGTGCGCTTATAACTAGGCTAATGATATTTTGACTAAATTGTCATTTGCACTCCGTATAGGCAATGCTGCATGTGTTCAAGATAAAAATACACTGAATTCTTTACCTGTTTTGCAAAGGATGTTTGATATACTGTTCAGGACTTGTCACAGCAGTCGTAGGACTATCAGCAGAGCCTTCTTCATTTTCAGTTCCTCGCTGCGTAAATGCAAGACACAATGCTTCTTTAAACAAATGTTTAGGGTAATTTCCTACATACACAAGAAAATGTAGCAAAATCCCCTCATTCCCCAAATTACGATAGATGCAATTTTCTACACACATAACCTTAAACTGATCCATAGCACATTTTATGAAAGTGCACCTGTCACATTGTCTTCACAGCTTAAGTGACTCATGGAAAACCGCCCAATAAACCGAAGTGCTTCATTGGGGTAGCTGGCAAACATGCTAAGTGGAAACAGATGCTATTCAGATATATTGGTTCAATACCGCCAATGTTAATGCTCTGGGTCAAATCCCAATTACAGCCTCATATATATATATATATATATATATATATATATATATATATATATATATATATATATTTTAGACTAATGACTTTTGGTTTTATTATGATTTAGACTTTTGACTAATGGGACCTTTACCAAGACAATCATTATAACCACAGCCCATGTTTAATGGGAACTGTATTGTAGAACACGCTACTGAGTCAGTAAGATTAATTTACAATTTGAAGTCATACACCCTCTACTGTCCACTATGACATACGCCTCTCAAAACACATCTCGACTTTTCAGCGATCCAGCATTTTGGTTCTATTAACGCAGTCGATCTTAACGACAAAGTCGTGCACATTCTTCACATACAACTGTAACACTGAGATATTAAATCATTTAGGCAGCCACGACTCATCGCGCTAGCGGGAGCTGCTAGTAACACAGTTAGCCATGAACACACGTGTTCAGATGTGTAGAGATTTAATTTCATCAAAGCGAGCCTAGAATAAACCGAACATCATTCGCTTCCAAAGCGCCATGAGATGTAGTCAGTGATCCGAACTGGTCCGTTAACTAGTGTGAGAAATTAGGAAATGTCGTGGTCCGGACCCTCCCTATCTCTCAAGTCACTAGCAACAGAAGTGCCACCCCTAAATCCGACTAAACGCAACACGGCGATTTTCAACTTTATCTGCTTTAAATAGTACATTTCACTGGCTGGGCTAGTCCCACAAACAACATGACAGACGCAGCTTTACCATTTCTGGCACTGGGAAGCCCTAATTGAAACAAGCCCGCTCACTCTTACCGGCTCCGAAGTCGCCATCTTGCCTGTAAAAATTATTCTGACTGTTCGACGTTACTGCGTCACGCACGCGCTTGAGAAACTACAGCGACCGGCGGGGCTCAATCTCGGTGCAATTACAGGACGCGGGACAACAAAAAAATACCCCGTATAAGATGCATTTAATATGGAACATTTTTCTAACACGCACGAAAAGAATCCTAGAATTTTCATATTATTTTCCATAAACTCTGTAATATTCTTGAATTAAGCGTTTTTGTGGCACATGTACGTGTTTCAAAGGTCCGTGGCACAGATTTTTAACAGTGTGTTAAAACATTACAAAACAGTTCCAATACACAAAGGCTCAATTTAAGGAGATGCACATCTTAACCTGCCTGCTTGCTGTGATCAATGTACCTGAATCTCCTGTACTGACGTAGCTTCTCTTCCCTATAGCTTTCATGTGATATCTGTCACTTATCCAAACTCTGAGTCATCCAAAGACTGAGTCACAAGTTTAATTTTCCCCTTTTCAGTTCTCAAAAAGAAAATTCTATTATTTACCCGGCCTCATGTTGTTCCAAACTGTACACATTTCTTTCTTTTAAGGGCAAACAAAGTAGGAATTAAAACATTCTGCCCACTGTGACCCATATAATGAAGTGAATAAGGACAGGAGCTATGACGATCTAAAATCCTCTTTTCCCCTTTTTTCTGCCTGAACTCTAATGATTACAGCTTGTGATAAGTTAATTTTTCTTCATTTGTAGCACTTGGTATTTAGTTTCTAGTTTAAAGAAAGTGTATTGAGTATAAGAATTGCAAATTAAAAATGTGCAAATGAAAAGCCGTACCATGTAAGTCACAATTCACATGTAACATAAGTACTGTCCATTTTATTTTCTTAAAGAAAATATTCAAAAGCTGGTGTTTTCTTTCCATGACAAAACATTTCAAGTCACATAAAGAAAGAACAAGTCTTCAAGTCATATTATGATCTTGTTTGTTTTTAAAAGAAAGAGGTGTAAAATTCCACATAACATTGCCCGTAATAGATTACATTCATACTTAAAGCTGAAGTGCGTAATTTTGATGTTAAAATACTTCATTATAGCCCAGCTTAATAGGCAGATACAGCTATAAGTCATTCATTGCCTGATTTTTTTAAAAACACTGTGGTTCTGTGCTGCTATCAATATTTTGTCCTGTTTGTTTGAGCATCCCAACCAGCCCTAGCAACATTGGCCCAACCAAGTACTTTTAGGGTGGTATTTATCTGTTTGTCCTACCAATGGCAAATGGAGTGAGTGTTTGTGAAACCTTTATGAAATTATCATTATTTTTGCAGTTCTATTTGTTGACTAGTGGTGTAGAAATTACGTACTTCAGCTTTAAAACGTAGGTATAGACATTCACCGTATACAGAACATTTGCCAAACTGGTAATATAAATGAAGATGAGATAAAGGAAACTTTTTTTTCTTTTCAAAAAGTAAACAAAAGTAAATAAACATTTTTGAGAATTTAATTGGAAGACAGTGTGAGAATCCTAAAAGCTTATGTCCAAAGTTACACAGGGACTACCTGAGAAATAAGGAAAAAAGCCTACAAAGAAGAACAAGAACAAGGAGAAACATGCACAATATTTCCAATGTGAATAGTCAGGTGAATACATATGGTTAAAAAGGAATGTAACAACATTTATTTAATTCTGAATAAGGGCCATGTTTAGTCTTGTTGACAACTCAAATGAGATCATGTGAATCAACTTCTTAAAAATGTTATCATGTAAAACAACCATTAAACCTGGAATTTTTTAGCAATGGGTTCCTGCTGGAATTTCTAATAGGTTTTTAGAACAACAGTTTTGATGATTAAAAATACAGTTAATTAAACTTAAGTTAATACAGATAATTAAACAGTCACACCTTACATGTGAATTTTGTGTATACTTAAGCAAGTTGCTACATAAGGACAACAGATATATGATGTCAATCACTATATAAAGCAACTTATTAGAAATGTTTTGAAAACACAACCATTTCAAATGTATCCTCTGAGGTATGACTGTAGTTTATGCAAAATCTTTTTAAATTATGTACCCTGCAGACCTTATTTCACTCAAACTAAAAGCCACAAGAAGAAAAAGTAGAAATTCACAGAATAACCCATAGCAATTTAACCTTCCAGGTTGGCCTACAAATTATATTCAGGTTTTAAACAGTGACATGGAAATACAAAACCAATGAACGGAAAACAAAATTTTAGAAAAATGCATAAAATCATGAGCTTAGAAACAAATTGGTAATTCTCTAATCAAAATTCAGTGGACCCATCAGATATTATTGATGTTTCAATATCAATCATTTACCATAGGGTGACTTTGAGGTCATAATATTGTTGTGGTGCAAAAAGTCAGCATGATCTGAAGATATAAATAGATAAACAGAACATCCCCCAAAGATTAAAGCACCTAAATGTGATTTGTCAATGCTGGGGGAATCTGGTACTATCCATAAGCACCACTGATGAGATCTAAAACCATTTCCCTGAACTATATAAACACTCAGGTCTTACAACATAGTCTTCTTGTTACACATGATGGTTTTACACAAAACAGTTTCATGGTTCAGCAAAAATAGATTAATTTGAAGAGACAGTAGCGTGAATTTACCCATGCCACTCTGTGACTTCAAGTTGCCCAAAACATACTGTAGGTTCACATTGGGTTTTTGCAGAGCTTTTCTACCTTTGCAACTTGAGTACTAGTCAATAGTCAAAACATGTTTTCAGAAATGATGTGTCCATTTTCTCATAACTTACATAAAAAGATGTTGTTTCAAGTGCTTAAGAATAAGAACAGCATTTTGGGTGTACAATGGTTTCAAACACTGATGCACACTCTTTAGCACCTTAAAGAAGAGTGAAACAAACATTTTTATACTTATGTTCACTTTAAAACAAATGTAAACCTTTTTGTTTTTTACTTAAGCCAATATCTTGATTAGACCTCTAGATACATACACAATAACGGAGTCATTGAGTTTGCTGATTTTTCCATTCAATGCACCCGCATGAAAAAGAACAACCCTCTATGTTTGTATAAAATGTACTTTTTAAAAATAAAAATGCACTATGCAGCAATAAAAATACATGAAACGAGATCTCAGGTTTCATGAAACCTCTTTAAAAGCACCAGTGAAAACATACAGTAAATAAGTTGTAACTTATTTTAACATACATCATAAAATACTTGTCATTATGTATAAAATAATTAAGCTTTTCAAGCTGTTCAAGTCATGATTCAAATGTTTTGGGAGTTGAAAAGGAACAATCAAAAATGGGGCCAAATAATATTATCACATTATACAGTTTGAATTTTGACATGTTCTTAAAATGCATCAAAAATCCCTCCATGATTATTGCTCATATATGCAAAGTTTCATAATCATGATTGAGTTGCAGACAAAAACACCAAACATGTTTTGACTGTAGATACTGGATGATGAAAATCAAACGTGCATATTGGAAAGTTCAAAGATCTAGTTGGTTTGAAGATACAAAGTGCTCCTATGAAGGATGCCTAGTACTGCAAACTATGTCTCGCAATGCATAAACAATGTACCTTCATTACCAATAGAATTTAGTCAGAAAAGTGTTAAGACAAAGCCAACAGTAACTGCAATTTAAGCGTGTGACCAACAATCTATTTTAAATGCAAAGTTTTATTATTTTACTGCTACAATGGCACCATAAAATAGCATCTACTGAGTATCAGACAACAGAGCACCGAAAGTTAAAACAGAATTCACATTTGACAATGTCAATTCGGAGTGTTTACTACACACGTCATTTAAAGGATAACATAATCCCATTGCAGTAAACAGGCTTGGACCAGAAATTAAATTACAAAATAGTTTTGAAAATGATCAGAATAAATAATCACATCTTCTATGCACTAATTTCATCTATATGTATAAAACCAGTTTTATAACATCTGTTCTGAGCACCATCTTTTTTTACATTAAAAAACAAAACGTACACGTCAAAACTCACAGTTAAAAACCCACAAACGGTAGTCGATTTCATTGAAAAAGCCGACGTAAAGAGCACAACTCAAAGAGGGCACACATAAAAACAGCTGTAATAGGATGAGAACTAGCTGAGGTAAGGCATTAGCTAAAAAGCATGTAAAAATTTCACGTCCAACGATTGTAAGGCCCAGTGACATGTGTGAGGGAATATGGGGCTGCCATGATGAGGCCATCACGTGTAACTGTTACTGACTGACGAGTGGGGACTTGATGCTTGTGTCTCTCATTCTGATAAGCCTCATACTCATCTTCGCTCTCTGTACTGGAATCCTTTGATGTTTTATGCTTGGCCCCCAAGGGCCCATGTCCCATACGGGCTGCCTCTTCTTCCTTCTCCCTGGCCTTTTGGGCCATTTTAGCTTCCCACTGTTGCCAGCCATGGCCTGGCGCATTCAGGCTCTTGTGCTGGTAGAAGACCAGAGAGATGCGGGTGGGGTGGGTGCGGTTGGGTCGCAGAATTGGAGTGGTTGCATGCAACTCCCGTCGAGCACATTCAATTAGGATGGAACCGTGAGACGGTGCCACCGCCACACCACCTATATTGGCGTCAAGGAAATTGTGCTCACTGTCTGACCAGACCTTCTCTGCTTTACAGACTTCTGGAGTAACAGGTGGGTTGTGGTGGTCTGCAAGGCCTGGATGAGCTCTAGAGGGGCAGTTCAACCGACTGTGAAGACCCTCAGCCATTGACGGGGAGAGCAATGTCGGAGCCACCCCGCCCTGGTAGTACCGCATCTCCTCAAGTTTGGATTTGAAAGAGGGGGAGTAATCAGCGGGCTTATGGGAATTTGTTCTCATAGGATCATTCAAAAACAGCTGGTTTCTGAATGGTTTCTGCTCAGAAGCATCTACAAAGATGGCCTCCAGCCCTGGACCATGTTTAAGAGGAGGAGAATCATTGCTGTGGGTGGTTCCTCCAGAGTAAACATGCTGGGTTTGAAGGAATTCAGAAAAGGGTGAGGAGGACTGTGTGGCCAGGCCAAAGTTGGAGGTAACAGAGGGTATGGGGCATATGTTACCCTGGTTGTACTGACTAGAAGAATGAAAGTCTAAAAATTGGCTTCCCATTTCTGGAACCCTAGACAATTGCATGGTGGAACATAAGCTCTCAGTTTCCTTTTCAGAACTTGGTGAATATTCAACAGAGGTGTGTCTGAAACCTGTGGAGAGAAAAATGAGAATAATAAATTAATAAGAAACATACTTATAAATGTTGTACAGAGGAGGTAAGAGGAGGTACATTTTTGAAACATACAACCCCTCAAGATATCAGGGAATAAATTTGCGGCCCAGCAGCTCATATTTTATGATTGACTCTTTAGAAAAATTTGTACCATTTCACAAAATGATTCTTTATCAAAAGAAACAAGAATTCCTTTTACAAACATGGGCTCTGCAATAAAGTTAACAATGCAAATCCATTTAAAACAAGAGAAAATCAAAACTAGATGATGTTCCCATTGTAATCAACTAAGCAGTCTTGAAAACACACACCCCATCAACACTATGCTTCTGTAGACAGCGTCACTAAAATAATTTATCATCTATTTTCATTGCTTGTTTCCTGTGTATTTTGCATGATTATTGAAGTACAAATTACAAGAAAAGGCATTAAAACAACCCACAGCAAACTCCTAACCTAATGCGGTATGTAATGTCACATTGCTGTCTGACTGAATACCTGACAGTTTAAGCCAGAACTTACGCTCAGCACATTCTGTTCTATGTACCTCAAAAGCCTACTGGTTGCCATGGCAACCTGTTCCCTTTTCAATTATTATTTTGAAAAATTCATTCAGAAGTCTTATATAAATAAAGCATCAAAAGTCTTATATAGATAAAGCCTTTACTTTTTTCTTTTGTTAATCAAGGAAAACACTGCTTTAGTGATAAACCAACTTGTATGCAGGTTGAACTAGTGATACCTTTAAGAGATTCATTCTTTACTTTCACAGGAGTGACCTGCTTGTTGGCCAGACTGCTGAGTTTCTCAGCATGGGCTCTTTTGGCCTCCAGCCTCTTCTTGCGGGCTGACTTGACAGGCTCGGCCAATAGCCGGACTTCTCTTGGGAAGGCAGAGAGGACCTGCAATGCCCCGGTCTTTATTTTAGCCCATTGGCCCTCAACATGGCCAAACTCATCTGTGTCTGAGATCTTATAGAGAGGCAGGACATGCAGCTGCTCATCCTCTGGAATGTTCCGCACTGCGCGGTTATCCTCCTTGGTTAAAGTGCATACCTGCAGATTAAAGAAGTCAACTTTATATAGGGTTTTTAACAAATATTTTTCTCATTCTAAATCACAATTTCAGATGAGAAATTGTTTAAACTCTACTGAACAGACAAGCTCAGCCCAACAAATATTTCAGTTCAGGTGGTCCAGCATAGACAGAAAAGTTAACTTTGCTGTTCAAGCATAGCATGCTAGGGATCACCAAAAACACAACACATGCTGATCAGCAGGTCATGTGATCAGCTATGCTGGCCTTTTCAGTAGAGAACCTTCTAATGTGATGAAATATCAGTTGTCTCTCTAAATACAGAAAGTACAATGACAAAAAGATATGATACTTTAATACTAGAGATTAGGCTCACCACAGTACTTCCATTGGTCATGTTATGTGTGTCTTTGTGGGCATGAGCACAGAAGTCTACACATGCAGTTACACCAGAGAACGGTCGACCTTCTCTCGTGCCCAGCCGACAGTCTTGCCCCAGCTGCTCCTGCTCAACCTATATAAAAAAAGGCAGATATTTTTTATTATTTTTTACCTCATCACAAAAAAAAAAAAAAAACACATTTTAATTCAGAACCATAGTTTAAACACTTCAGAAAATGTATTTACAACAAGTAAATAATTATTTCTAAATATTAAGTACTTTTTTATTTTATATGATATTTTCCTAACAAGGAAATCTCATTCTAGAACTCAGATTTGAAAATAATCAATCTTCATGGAAATTAAAGGCATAAGGTGCAAAATGTCACAGCTCGGGTCTGAATAGACAAATAACAGCTCCATCAACACTTTATTCTGCCACGCTTACTGAGCCCAATATTCATTTTGAGGATGTGATTCCTACCTGGTTCTGAAAGGCCTCAGGAGCGAGTTTTTTGTACACAGGGGCCAAATCTGTTGCCAAGTTCTGCAGATGTTTCTCCAACTTCCCCTCCTAATTATGAAAGTAAGCATATTGAAGCAGCAGAAGGCTGATTTAAATGACCATAAATCTGACAAGTACTCCATCATGTAAATATGTACTACTTAATTAGGCTGTTTTCATTCCTGCCACTAGAGGGCAACAGGTTAAAAAGTTTTTGGTAAACATGGTCATTTTGGTATGTATTACACTCACATTTAAGGTTACTGTAGCATATAATTCTGACAGATGCAATGACATACTATTTATTAACTGATTTAGCTGTTTGTATGAATTCATCAGGGGCTCACCTCCTCTGGGTAGTCCCCCTGTAGTCTGAACTTCCGGGGCGCTTTGCTCCGTGCAAACTTGCAGCCATTAAAGTACATACTCCAAGAGCAACCAAAAGAAAAAGAGGCACCACAGGTTTCTGGGTCCAGACCTTGGCATGCACAGGTACGGCTATAGGCAGTGAAGATAAAGAAGATAAAGTGGATTCTGGAACACTGCAAGCAGAATACTAGACAAAACAAACAGACAAAACTAACAATGCTGATAAACAGCATAGTTAATCTGCAGCATGAGTGTCCTGATCTTAAAGGGTCTGATCACTCGAAAATGAAACTTTTTGTCATCACATACCCACCACATATGATTTACTTATTCTAACCCTGTATCACTATCTTCTGTGGAAAACAAGAAAATAAATTTTATTAATGTTGACGCTACGGTTTTCCTATACAATACAAGTAAATGGTGACTGAGGCTGTCATGCCTCCTTCTTTTGTATTCCACAGAAGAAAGAAAGTCACAGGGGTTCAGAAGAACATGAGGGTGTGTAAATGATGACGGCTTCAATGGACTGCCACAATTCATGCTGTTCTAAGCTGGTCATTTCAGTAGGAAAATTCACAGTTACAAAATTATGGTGTGAAGAGGTCGATAAGTCTTTTAAACATAAAAAACTTGAGTACTTATGCCTCACAAACACTTCATCAAGTGCAACCTCCAAAATGTTATTTTGTATCTGTGTGAGGGAGTGTATGCATGATTCATCCCCACACACTCTGTCCTCATGTCACTGTGACTCACTCCTCATTGAGGGCGCAGCGGCGACTAGTGGGTGAGCCATATTTACAGAGAGTCTGCGTGAGCTCCTCGTACAGTTTGTCCGCCATGGCACGAGGAATGCCCTCCCAGGCCAGGATCAAAATGACCACCACAGCGTTCTGACAGCAGTGACCGGCACGCTGCCGCACGAGACACAACAACTTCTCCTCCTCGCTTCCCCGACGAATGATCTGGATAATACAACACACATTAACAGACATTCTACCACCTCTTCATAGACTATGATATACTTCATCCAGGTCACTAACCCATTTGGCGATTGGGCAACCCTGCGAGCTCCGCCCCTCTTTGCCAGTGTAGACCACAACTTCCACGCGGACTGCATTGCCTTTCTCACCGTACCTGTGATTCCAGCAATGCAATGACAAAATGTAATTACTCACTAATATTTAAATGGTTTTGTTTATATAGAAGATCTATACAGTTTCTTACTATTTACACTTAGGTGTATTCCTAATTATATACTGTTTAAGAGAACAGTCACAATTTAGTAAGCCTCCTATAGCTACTGTTCAGCAGTATACTCTCAACCTCTGTGGTGAGAATCACTCTGTGGGCCTCCTGAACCCATTCATCAGCTTCCTGTTTTAACATCTAGAGAGAATGAAAATGTGTTTCTGCCAAAACAACATCTACGGTTGCTACTATATATGTAGAAAAATCTACAACATGCATATTTTTGTGTAAAAGTGTTCCATTGTCAAAACCATTGCATTTAAAGTCTATGTGTTACAGTTACAGCATTTGATGATGCCAGTTGAAAGTGACTTCACCTGTTCTCCATCATCTCTCTCACTGCTGCTACATTCGGGCCAGATCCAAGGTGGGTGTAGTACGGACCCTCCTCTTTCTCAATAATTTGCTCTGTGAAGGAAAGTTGTATTTATATGAATAAAAAGAACTGCTAGCAAATCATTCATATCAGTCTTTAGATCAATCTTACGATATGATTAAGCTGACTAACCCACACAGTCACAGGAGGGCAGTTCTGTGGATTGTTTAGAGGGGGTGTTGAGAAGATTCTTGGTTGGTGTGTCTAAGAACCTCACTGGAGACTCCAAGAAGCTGTTGAGCATATGCTTGGTGGGTGTCTCTTCTCCAGTGTGCTCCAAGTCACCGTTTTCCAAATTTACAGTGGGTGTAGACAAGACCGTCACGGCACCAGATTTCTCCACCCTGTAATACCCATTTTGATTTGTGTGCAAGTATTGATGATCGTGGTTAAAGCTGTTGGCTTTACAGTTTATCCCTGGGCTCTGTGACAAGTCCTTACAGGGTACACTGGGTGTGGGATGCTGAGGTTGTTGTTTAGCACCATGATTTAGCACGTTGTTAGATTTCGATACCTGAGAAATCATTTGTTGCTCACATTCATGCCTCTGACGCTGACTAGCACCTAGATGTCCGTTTGTATGATTGTAAAAGAGTCCATTTGGTGGTGACATAGAGTCACTTTGAGCTCTGTGCTCAGATTTAAAGTGAAAGCCATTCTGTTTACCAGAGCCTAAGTGCTCTTTCTTTAGAGAGCTGCTGTAATATAAGAGTTGCCTGTTCTCGTGGTGAGCCTCCGCTATGTATTTTTTCAGGTCTATCTGCGATTGTGGAAGAAATGGACTCCTCTTGTGCTGAAACCTCATCTTTTGTTGAGAAATGGCTTTCTGAATCGTGGCCTTAAGTGGGTTTTTTCTGTTAGGTGTTCTCCTGGCTAATGGAATCCTGCAATGGTTGCCCTCAACCTCACCAGCTTTCTTCTTTGATATCCTGGGCTTTGATGGTGTCATTCTAGGTTTTCTTTGCTTTTTCAAGTTCTGTTCCAAAGAGTTATGATTATATTTCATGGTTTGAGGCAACATACCTTTTGGGGGACTGTTTTCCGAGAATTGCATCTGCCTGGATTCTATCATGAATGCAAGCTGCACCAGCTGATCTGCAACCTCCTCTTCATCTCTCCTTCTTGAGACAGAAGTCCCTTCACCATGTTTATACTTCTTAAAAGTGCCTTCTAACCTGTCAGCTTTACAAAGTGCTTGGCCATATTTTGGCCGGTTCTCTGCGGTATATGATAGTTTTTCACATTCTGAGCTAGCCAAAAGAAGATCCTTTAGGGAAAGTTTTTTGGGAGTAGATGCAGAGCAATGAGTGAAGTTGGCCTGTCTGTTCAAAGGGCTGTGGATGACAGACATCTGGTGCAATGATGAACTGATTACTGAGACCTTGTTGGAGAAACCATCTGAAATTGATTTAGCCTCTTGAAGAGGTATGTGGTCACTTGAAGCTGAGTTTGTAGATGTCGTGCTTTCTAGCTGAGAGTCCTGTCTCTGGTTTTCTGTTTCAAAGGGCACTGTTTGTGGGGTAGCTGCCAGTTGGGTCAAGGCCTCAATAGCTATAGCCTGATCAACACTAATATTCCTATGTTGGACCAGAGACTGGACACTGGGTAAGGATAGTGCAATGTTATCTTTCTGAGGAAGTTCCAATGGACCTTCTCCTTGATTTGACTCAAACTGATATGGTTCTTCTTTCGGCTCAGATTTTATAGAACAGATGTCTGAGGCCTGAGGTCCAAAAAGCTTCTCCTCAAGATCTTTCCTATCCAAACTGGAGAAGCAAACTACTGCTGCTAGTGTGGATAAAGCATCCTCATAGTCAACGCTGGTTTCTAAGTGCTTTGAGTGCTGGTTATTAATCTCCACCCATTGCTCCTCCAGTTTGATCTTCTTCAGAGGAACAGTCTTGTCTTGTATCCCCGGTCCATGAGTTTTCTTAAACAATGTTGTCGTTCTACGAGACATGGTTTGTGGGTCAGTAAGACCCACATGTTTCTCAGTGTTTGGTTGTTCAGCACCATTTTGAGAGGTTAAAGAGATGTTGTGAGTGAGAAGAACATCTTTGCCATCAGTGCTCCAGGGCTTCTTTCCAGGAGGTGCTGGTTGCAAGCCATGCTGTGGAGGCGTGGGAATGTCAGGTGGAACATTGTGTGTTAGGCATATATAATGAGCCTTTCCCTCTGGTGCCACACTGGTCTCCTCCATCTGCTCTGAACCTGTGCCATTTACTGAGTAGCCTTCTGACTCAACCTAGGCAATGGAAAAATATAGAGATGGTTCAGCATGTTTTGGCGGTGCTGTGAAGCAATGCATACTGCAATTGGTCATCATAACTTATGACAGCTGGTGCCACAGTAGATCAGTAGTTACGTCAGGAAAATGGCAAGAACTTGGGGTGATTAAGCAAAACATAAAAACAAACACAAAATAATCTTTAGTCCTTGCATTTTCATTTGTCTTATAACAGTAAAAAAAGGAAAATGTCAATAAAACTCTTCTCTCAATTAGCATTTTTGTTCTGTTTTCCAGTAAAAATATCTAAACATTGTTTAGAACAAAATTGGTTTTCTTGGAAAGAACACCTGTGAGATAATACAAACTGTTTTCAGAGAATATATAACACTTAATTTTCTTACACTTTTTTCTTATTTAAAGCTTAAATATAAAAATACATTTCTGAGGTAATCACTATTACATTTGTGATTAAGTCAAACAGCAAAAAATAATAACAATATAAAACTATTGCAGGTGAAACACTCATTATACTTATGTTGTGTATGAAGTGTATGTGAGAGTGTCTGGCTTCATAACGTTTACTTCTCACTGTAACCCACATACCTCCCATAAAACCAATTTTACTACTTGTGTAAAACAGTGTGGATGAGAAGATTAAATCTTTGAGGCAGTCAGTCAGTTACTTGTGTGAAGTTCTGTGGTTTTCATGTTTTTATTATTTACAGGCAAGTTAATTGAGTCTTTCTGTGCAGTGTGTAAATAAATTCAGTAGCACCAACAACACAGTACTCAAGAAACATCATGTATCGTTCCAAGTTATGCCACCACAGTGGTGATGCAACAGAGGGGGTCGAACCAGAGTGAGGCAATAACTTGGCAGTGGCTGCAACTGTTATTACTAGGAGGAAAAGGAAGATAATGGTAATCGGCTCCTCTGATGTCCCCATGCAGAAGTGAAACTAAGCAGTCAGCATCGAATGCTGAGTAAAACTGTTGTCAATGTCAAAGGATTCTGGATGTCCCCAAGCCTGTGTGAATGTTTTGATCTTTTGTCAAACCATCTGCCTGGACTAAACAGTTTCAAATGACCCCTCAAGTGTTGTAGTTTATATTTAAATCTGGCCCATAAATCTTTAAAAGTATTGCATCTTGGACTTTAATGTTATCCCAGCGTTCTCTTAAGAATTGCCTGATATAAGTATTTTTCATACTGGACACTATATTTCATGCTTGGTTCCTTTCAGTTAGTATTAATATGAGTGTTAATATAGGTTTCATTCAGCAGAAACTTGACCAATGCAATGAAAACCTAATACAATTTAGGCTCCAGAAACATGAATGCCACAAGTTAAAGGTACTTTGTTTATGCAAATTCTGGTTGAACTTGCAATGCTCCATTTGTTAAGCCAGTGCTGGAGTTCTCCAGGGAAACCACCTAGAACTTTACATTGTGTCATTTTCTAATGAATACTTACAGTTCTAACCAGACTCTTGTGGCTGCTTGTTTAAAGCCTTCAACTGTAATGTTTTTTGATTTAAATGAACAAAAGTCAGTTACTGACCAATTACATAGATTAAAGTTTAAACCTTACCCTGATAGGTAAGTTTATGATAATGATTTATATTTTGAGCTGTCAGGTGAGATTTAGCGAGAAATGTCAGTGTGACTTCGCTCATCATCCATGTCTCTTCCGTAAACAGAAAAAGATATATATATTCTACTATATTGCATGTGTGGGCACAGAGGATGGTGGCACATTTGTAGCTTGGTCTTACAACAGTTTAGAATTACAATTTAAACTTGTCATCAATGTTAAGAAAGTAACTGGCCAAGTAACTTGTAATTTTATGTTTCAAACAGAGATGACATTAAAGATGCAAAAGTTATGAATTGCAGCTTTAATTAAAGTTGATAAATGCAATTGGATTTAATGTCTCCATCTTTAAAATCAGCAAGCCACCTATTACATGTCAAACTATTAAAGTGTTTGCCTTACTGACTAATGTAAAAGTGAATGAAAAAAAGTAAAAGTAATGAAAAAAATGTGAAAGTGCAATTGTTATGCTTCAAGAACGTTAAGAATCTTTTAAATGTGGGTCACTAAAATAAATAGTATTTTAAACTTACAAAATATTTTAACATACAATTTTTTAAACAGGTTGTAAATGTTTTGTACCAGATTTGTAAGGTTATATGACAAAGAAACGACTTTCAAATTCTGATCTCAAAAACAAATTATGTTTGAATACAGATAAGGAAAGTGTATCAAGACATAACACATAAACCCGTCTGCTTAGACCGCTGCATACTTTTCTGAATTCATATGGGTCAAATACAACTGTACATTACAATCATCTCTACAACATACTCAAACATGTTTTTAATTGAAAACATCTCTAGACACTGAGAAAGACAATTTTTTGATTCTTAGCACGGCAAACGTTAATCTCTCCCAGCAGTGCATCTGTGTCTTTGTTCCTGACTTGTTGTGTCTGAAGCCTTGAAAACTCAAAAAGTCACAATTGACTTTTCCTGCTTTTCACTGTAGTAACAGATGCGCACACACCCCCCTAGCAACAGCGTGCGTACTGCCAGAATCCTAAGAAGCCTCCCTTAGGAAGCGTTACCAGGGAAGTTAGAACAGAAGGGAACATCCAATCTAAAGAGAGGGAAGGGAGGAGACATCTGACACCCTGTGAATCTCCCTGAAGGACGTACACACCACACTTATTCAAAAAGACAAAGTACTGCTACATTCTATGACAGAATGACACAGATGTTAGCAATATTACATAGTGTTCCCGTAATCGGTAGAGTATGGTCCTAGCAACGGCAAGGTCATGGGCTTGATTCCCAGGGAATACATAAACTGATAATATGCATACAACCTTGGCTCTGCGTAAATGCAATTATCTTTTTGCATGCAAATAGTGTTTTATGTGTTTATAATTTAGAAGGCACAGAAAGTTTACCACCATCCTAAAAATGTAATAACACTTCTCCCGTATGTGCATCTTTCAAGTTGCTTGGTTACTTCTGGTGAGGCTCCCTCAACCCCTCTGAACACATCAAAGAGAGTAGTTCGCTCAAACTGCTTTGTGTGCAGTTTCACAGCGCCAAGTCTTCACTGTAACACAAATTTTAAAAAAGCATGCTTCCTTCCTGGTGTGTGTGTTTCTCTGAACTTATGAGGTTTCTTCATTCATACACTGCTGCTTTCCTGTTTCGGAACTTCACTACAGTGACAAAAACTTAACAGAGCGCAGGTGAATACACACTCGTGGCTGCGAGACAAACTAAGCTCTCACACACTGATTTCTGACTGACTTCTGAAGTCTTGCATTAAAAGCCTTTAAAGCACAAAATGTTCCTGCAAAAGAAAAAAAATCAAACAGAAATAGAAAACTAAAAACTTAAGGGTTAAGGGTCTAATACCTTAAAAACCTCTCTTTTTTTCTTGGTTCTTGGCAATATCCTGATATCCTACATAAATCATGAACCAAACCATTAGCCAGAACTCATTCAGCAATGACAATAAGCACACCCATAAGCACACACAAGCTATCAGCACATACACAGTCATAAAATCTATTTAAAGCGTCTGGCTGAGACAATAGCCATAAAATCGCAGTCTGGGGTTGTACCTTCTCATTCCTCAGAGGCAGACCCTCAATTTTGGGCAACATAATCCTAAAAGGTGGCCATCTTGCCTCCTTCAGCTTCAGAAGAATTAGTGGCTGTAGAGGCAGATGCAGAGCGAGCAGCCCAGGGTTGCATGATCAGCGCAGAGGAGAAAGGCTTTAGATCGCTACTGCCACAGACACTCAACGCATGCCTCCTGCAGACGCAGACAGCGCCCTGTCAGCCAATCACGTAGGGACTCTAGCGGCTTGTAAATGTTTCAGCCATGCCTAGACCCTCCTAAACAAAGGATCCCCTATGTGTTCTTACTCTACAAGCACGCACGAGGGAGAGAGTTAAACTGTGGTCCGGCCACTCACGACACTGGACTGGAGTCCAAAGTTAACAGCAGACCAAGCCAGTGTTTCAGAGTTCAAACCGGAAAGATTCTTTGATGGAAAACTCACTAGCTTTAGAAACACAGAATATCTAAGGGAACTCCACTCAGACACATTTGTACCTTTGAAAATTGGAGGTATTTTGATATTATATTAATATGCATTATGTGCAATACTACCATGTTATCCCCATGACAACCCAGGAGAAAATGTTATTCATCAGAGGTTGTTCATTCATAACTCAGGAAGCTTAGAGCTCTAAATTACAATTCATGCATCAACTTTATCTCTGATGTTTCCACTACAATTTCTTAGGAGAAATATAAACACAAAGGACTTGGGGACTAAAAAACTTGGCATTGTGTCAGAACACTGTCTGAGACATTGTTGAGATCTCTTAAAATCTAGTGGAGATTAGATTACTAATGTTTATATCTTAAGAGAAACATCTAATACTCCAGGAAAGTCTCAATTCCCTCTCCATTTAATCTGTTATCTATTTTTCCTATGGGAAACGCTAAACTGCAGCAAATGCCACATGGCTGTCTTAAATAAAAATAAAAACTCATGCTCAGAAATAAAGCGAAAAAACATCTTAACCCATCATGATGCAATGTAAATTTGAAAAGACATTCAAAACAAAACAAAAAGACCAAAGTCAAGTCATGACTAAGCACGCTGCCACAAAGCTGTTTTTATACAAGACGTCACGCCGCGTCACGATCTCTTTTATTTGGGAGGATATCAGACAGGGTACATCGTGCACTCACACTCTCTCTCTCCCGATAGAGACGCGTGTTTGGAGTGGATGTGACAGCGCAGCCGCAGACTCCCACCGCTGCACTGCAGCTGGAACACACGGTTTAGCCCAGTCTGCCTGCACGCCGTCATCTACCGACCAACATATGGCAGAGGAGGTCACATGGGGACAAGGGAACTAGACAGCTACTTTTAGCTTGTGCTATTCAACATGAAGACTCCACAGTGGCAGATCAACTACATTTTACTGCCAACAAGCTGTGACTGTTACATAATCACTGCAAATAAATCATGCCTTACCTTGTCTGATATATTTTGTACTAATTTAGATCTAAATCTAATCTGTCTAATTATGTTTAAAGGTACTAGCCCAGAAACAAGCAAATTTTGATGTCAGTGTATAATGTACACAATCAAAAACTCAAATCCAATTGCATAAATGGTTATTTTTGGTAGAAGTTGTTTTGCATATTGGTTTTAAACAGCTACAGAAAACCGCCAATTTAAAGTGTATTGCTACAAAACCTGATAATAAACCTACCCTGAGGAATAGGTAGTGAGGTAAAAATTGACAACTAACCCCAGTCTCAGCCCCAGTAGATATCTTAATATAAAGAGAGGAAAAATGCATTGGAATATTAAAAGCATTACAGAAACCATTGTGCTTGTGCACACATCTTGCTTAAATTAAGTACTGCAGACAGTTAGTATATTGTTTCTTTGGAAAATACAGGATCTTGTGCCTGTCTGTAACAAGGAGACAGAGACGGTAGGATCCATTTGCAGTAGCTTAGAGTAGTTGAACAGGCAGGGTCGACAACAGCAAACAGGTATAGCAGGGGCTAAGCTAATCAGCAACGATAAACAATCCAAGGTCAGGGCAGGCAGCAAACAATCAGAGAAACGATAAAAAATCCAAATCAGGGTAGGCAGCAAACAATCAGAGAAACGGTGAACAGTCCAGGTAATAACAGATAATCCAACAACAGTAGAAACCACTCAGAACCGTTAGCTGGGGCAAAACAAGACTTCACCATGAGCTAGTCCAATGCTGGGGTTTAAATACAGAGTTAATGAGGATCAGGTAAGCAGGAAGTAATCAGTCCAAGAATGGGGCATTATGGGAAATGTAGTCCCAGAGCAACCTAATATTCAGGTGACGGTTCCCCCTGGTGGTTCGGAGAAGGTGGTACGGTAGCCTCCACCGTAACACTGTCAAGCTGAGTCAATATAAAACGACTTAACTGTGGATAACTGAAGGTAGTCAGACAGGTTTATTTTTTTACTTGATGGCCGTTAAATGCTAAACTGGTCCACCTGGATTACTTAGTTTGCTCAGTTTGTGCTTTTAGCATAAACAAAAGTGATTTTTTTAAGTTTAAAAATTCTACAGATTCTGTCCAGTTGAAAGCTGTAAAATCCACATGGGTCTAAACTAAGAGTAAGAGTATTGTTGCAGTGGTTTGTGTGATAACAAGTGAGGCAGCTGATGGAAATCGTGCAATGAGTCGTGCAATGAGTCAGCTACCACAAGTCATCCTGCTTCACGCTTATATAGATGGACAATGGAGTTGAAGTATTTCATTTGAAACCGGATAAAGAGGCTAAATCTGGTTAATATTCCAAAAGCAGCTTTATACGTGCTGGAACACTGACAGGGCCCTTTACATGTAGTGCCGGTAATCTTTGAGTGACTAATAAAAATGTCAATCCTAGCATGTTTCGTCAAGTTCGAGCTTCTTACAAATTGTTCAGCTTGCCACAATACAAAACCTCTGCTGTCATGTTTTAAGTTTGTTATTCTTTCTTAATCTTTTATTTACATGAATGCAAACTTAAAGACAGTGCTCAGATTTTCCAATGACTCCTGAAACTCCTCCCTCCTTTGTGTTGCCTCATATGTGTTTGATTGCCAATTGCTGAAACATGTCCATATGGTGAGCCTTAAAAAAAGCTGCCCAGCCTTCATTAGTCACAAGCAGCCCAGGAATAAATCAATCCTCTCCTAAAGTTCTGGCAAGCACAACCTCTACACCGCTGCAGTGTGTTGATGTATCACCTGGCGATCAATGGCATGCACCAAAACAACACCAACAATAGACAAGCACGTCGGGTGGTTGAAGGAGACTAAGCCGTCATCCATCTGCACCCTCTATCACTGTAGGTGGGGAGGGAAAATTATAGATTCTGTGGCAGGTGGATGTATAGAGGTGATTAAACATTTATCACCCCACATAATGATCTGACAATGGCCTTGCTTAAATGAATTTGGCCATAAAATGTGATGGTGTTATTTTGTAAAATATTACGTGTGATGAAATTTTTCTTTTTTTGGGGGAAGACTGTCCTTGGTAAGCCTTGGACTTACCAATAAAAGTTATTAACTGTGACCTTATATGAATGCTTAAGTACTGATTGGTTTGGTAATGCCATTTAATAAACTTATTCTAAGGTCATGGTGTTTCTAAGAGCAAAACATTTCTGATCATTTCTAATCTTCTCTCCTACGATCTCATTCTATATGTACTCATATAATACTCATATAATACGTGTAAAAAGACGAAGATCATCTCATCTGCAGTGTGTTATGTCTCATTCAGGGTGGACAGTTTAGTTCCCTAAGATTTCCTTAGTCCGGAGGGAAGTGTGTGTGAACACAGGAAGACTAACTGCTGCTCAGATAACAAGGCAAAACACACAAAGTGCAGCAAGGACAATCGAACTGATGAAGCTGACCTCCATAATTAAAAATATATCGGAAGGACAACTGCCCGATCGCTATCATTGTGTTTGTGTCATGACTTTATTTTAAGTTATGATGATTCATATAACACACATCAAAATCTGTTCGGCTCTTGGGGAAGGATTAGCCTGAGTGAAAAGAACAGTGTAGGAACACCTGGGACTCCACAAAAGAAGCTGAAAGGTTCAATTCTTTTGCTTGCTCGGAGGGCTGACATTGAAATTTAAATCACTATTCAACTGTAAAGTTGTGGGGACTGTGGAGAAATTTTCCAGGACTGCCATACCTTTGTCATGGCAACTAATATGGTATGGTAAACGGTTTAATAGATTCCATTTTCAGTATTGAGGGATGCTAATCTTACGGTTAAGTGATGAGATATTTTGAGAAGAAAGAGACTTTTTGCTGTCTGCTGTAAGCTACTTGTTGCTCGTGTTGCTTCATGTTGGGTCTACACTTAAGTCTACAGGTAGTTAAAGCGGAATACCAAATCAGATTTAAAATGATTTGATGAACCTGATGTACACCAGCAGTCTTACCCGCCTGTTTAAAGGTGACAAAAGAAGGCAGACAGTAATTCCTTTTAACACACCACGTATTCAGATTCCATGTTAAATAATAAATGATAAAGCTTTTGACTGTGTCACGATGCACTACGTTGTTCACAGAGGTGGTTCACAGTGTCAGATGGCGCTCAGAGCCTGGACTCATGTTGTTTGAGGGTGCAATAATGGCATTAGGAGGTGGTGAGGAGGATCAGAGATCATATCACACTGGTCAGAAGGAGCTGATGCAGAGGCTTTCACTCATGCTGACATTTCACGACTCTTTCGCTTATTTTCACATTAGCCTCCTACCAGCTGTACTTGCTTACCCAACTCATAGACACTCATGATGGTTACTGCCAACCATTACACATGGCTACAGCATTATAGTCCCTGCCCGCAGGCTCCAGGAGAAGCTTTACTACTTTTAACTGGAGGTTAAACAAAATGATCATAACATTGACAGAATTCTACCTTATGCAAATACCTCAATTTGTATGCTGACCTGGCTGGCTAATTTGCCATGGGTCACCCCAGAAATGTATAGTGGTTTTTGATTTTTGAGTAAAAAAAGTTTTGTGGTTAACATTACTTATATAGCAATTACAAGATAAATTACTCAAACGCAAAAAAACACACAATTTCTATGTGATTTGCCAGGATGATTGCCAGCAATGATGCAAGGACTGCAGCAGTTTTATCAAACATGTACCTCAAATCTTTGTGATAGCTGTAGTTATTATGGTCTCTTTCGATACACCTATTATCTCCATCTAAAGAGGACTAACTACACCAATGGTGTAAGTAAAGCCAGTAACATAAAAAAAAGGTAAATGTAAAAATTTAATTTCTTGGTGCACCAATTATGGTAAATGTTACTCAGAATTTGGAAAGCTGCTACACCAGCGACTGTTTGTGATTACACCTTGCCCTTAACAGTCATACTGACACGAAAACTACAGGTAACGTTCTATTTGACAGTTTGTTTTTCAGTGATAAACTTGCTTGTTCTGCCAAAACAATGTGATGCCCATGTTAATGCAAGTCATAATCCTACTATTAGTCATTATGCAGTATTTAAACATTCACAAGGGCTATTAAAACATAAAACCTTATTAGAGGTCCACACATTCCTTAATAACGAATTTGGAGGTAATAACTATGGAGATATAACTGCATAGCTGTTAATATCAAACAGCAGAGCAGATGCTTAGTGAATCTAAGACCAAAAGTGCAGATCCTCTTAACTCTTGCATTAGATGTCAAGGTGATGCAGGCTGATACCATGGTAACCATATCACCTCAGTTCAAATAGTATCAAGCAAGGGCTTACACTAGTGTAAAAAAGATATGGTGTAAAGTGTAAAAGCAGGATAAAAGATGTGCAGTGCATATTATATATGCAGACAGGCAGTTTATTAATGTAAACGCATTGCTTTAAGACATAATTTTGAGTTCTTAAACTAAGCACTAGAGCTTTAATAGCAGTGTTATCTACTTAAGTAGGGAAAGACTGCACTGTAAACCTCAATGCTGTCATCAATAAAGACATCACGTTATCATACCATTACTTAAAATACCAGGTTTTGGCATAAAAAAATTATCTTTAATAAATTAATTTGGCAGCAAAAGGGCTTCCAGTTAAGATTTTAAGTGTTATAAACTCAAAACAGTCATTAGCTGTGTGTGTTTAAGATGATTAGTCATTTTGAAATTCCGCCCAAACGCGCTGATTGGTCGATATAACACAAGATATAACACATAACATCAATTTGCTATAAGCAGCTTAAATCAGGCTCCATGATCACCACGTTATAGCACATTTGTTATATTTAAGCATATATTAATACTTTATGCATATTATCTGTTTTTAATATACTGTGTATGTGATGTACCTCAGAAGATAAATTAAAAACAAGGTTTCTCTATCAGGACTTAATCTGTTGATATCTTTAAAATGTTTATATTTAACACAACTATGGTGAAAGTTGACATGGCCATTAACAAAGTAAGTTTAACTAACTGCGAAGTAATTATGAATGGCATATATTTGCAAGTATATTCAAAAACAACTATTCATATAAATCAACACATGACTGCAGCACACTATACTGTGAAACAAGTGTGTATAGTATAACATACAGTGTGACATAAATCTATGGCTGGGTAGATTCTGCCACAGATCACTGTCCACTGAGTGCCGTATACCCGTCTTCCTCAGTCAGCTGTGTTTATGTTGTGCGTGTTATCTGTGCCAAATTAAACTGTGCAAATTGTAATTTGGGATGTCACCCCTGAGCTCCACTATGAGGATCAGTTTGCATCCACTGACATGCTCATTAGCTTTGCTCTGCACACTTCCACGATTTTCTAGTTACATTGCATACATAAAGTTATTGCATAAAATATCTGAAAAAGAATGTATAAGGAGTTACATTTCAATGAACATGAAACACTGTCTCAAAATCATTCCTATAAGAAGTATAAAAATAATTTACAAAATATGATACTACATTCTGTGATTTGACTATTTGACTATTGCAAGATTTCTGTATGACTTTATTCCTGACTTTTGCTCCATTTGGAGATGACAAGACGGTGTTGGTTGTCATGAGTTAGAACCAGTCTGTAGATTTCGTGTAGTTTACTTCGGGGGAAATCATGTATTGTACTGCATGATGTGAACAGGCTACAATGATACCATCTTGTCTGTCTAGTCTACATCTACTTTTGAGGAGATTTAGAGGAAATGTGCAATGCTAATTTACAAAGTTGAGAAGTGTGCAGCCTTAATACATCATTGCATCCCTGGCAAGAGATAGATGTATATGTAGCAGCTACTGTTACTAAGGTTACGAGTAACATTTATCTTAGGTTTTGCCAAGATGGTCATCATGCCAACAAAACAAATACAGGTAGGGTTTCTCAGTTCCATACAACCCATAGTAATTTATTCCCTTCATAGCCTATTAAAATGTTTTCCAATCAGGAAATTAGCACAAAGACAACAGCAAACTGCCCTATATTTTATTTTTCAATGTGGGAATAGTGCAGATGTTTCTGCCAAAAGCTTCTCAGTGTGATTCCACTTTAACTGAAAATCCTACCTAGGCATTCAGGGTGACTTAGCAGTTTACGTTGTCATCTTTAAAATGACTATATATGTAGTATATCTTATAAGGCAAAAACAAATATCAGAATATACTGCCACCAATCTGTCAAAATTTGCAGATAAATACTTATCTGAAGTGCTGCTGCCATAAGTAGCATACCTTTTAAATCAGGACAAACCCCCAAATTCCAAAAACGTTCCTCATGTGATATACAAGTTTTCAGTGACTGAAAGTAAACAAAACTAGTAATATGAAACATTTGTTTTGGGCTTTAGCGTTAAAAATAAGGAACTTGAAGTCACCAACTTGATAAAGGGTACACATTTCAAACAAACACTTCCTTGAGAAGAGAAAGTCATTATGATTTTCTGAGAAACTGAAAGTCACATTTTTTTCCCAATCAGGGCAAAATATATTGTGTTTGCCTTCAACACAAACCAGAGCTAAGGGGAGAACTGGCTGCTGTAACTACTAGTGTTGCCATGTGTCCTTATTATTTGCAACTTTGGGCTTGGCTTTTCGTAAATGCTCTTATAAATACATTTTTTTACTGTTCTGCAATATAGTAATGTATTTTGGTTTGCCAGTGCTTGGCAATATATACATATACATATATATATATATATGTATGTATACATATATGTGCAAAAGCAAAAGTGGCACTGGTTTGAAAAACATATCAATATTTAAAAAATATTTGCAGCAATATATTATTTAGCATTGTAATATAATAGTTTAATGTATGTTTTATGCCACAATATTAAAAAAAAACAATATTCTCATTGTTCTCTGCTTGTTTCTCTATCAAGATCTGGCTTCACTGGTATTCCAACACCTTTGGGACCAATGGCATAAACCCTCCAGCTACAGAACTGCAGAAGAAAACAAGACTTAAAACCTTCCAATAAACAAGTAAGATGTGTAGTAATATCATTAATATGTGATGTCAGGAAAACAGTCAGGAAATGTGTGACATCAACTAAAGCCACGACAGTACAATGTATTACCTCAGCATCCTGCTTGGCCCCAGTGTGCTGTCAGCTGATTAAAACCAGACCGGACTGCACCAACAGCTTTTTTACCCATCATTTTACCCTCATTTTTTTCCTTCCTGAATGTGCCATACAAAGCAGCCCCCCACACCATTCATAAACAAACAGTGGTAGTTCCTACTCTGTGACACATTAAAAAACAATGTTCATAATGTTGTGATTCTGACTAAATACTGATTGAATGAACCACATTTAAAGATGTTGTAAAACAACTATAAACACACACCTGTGATAGTTGCTATACAGCAAACATCTGAAAACACCTTTAACTGCCACTTGAGTACAGTACTGTTACCATTGGTAATAATACACTGCACCTTTAATAAATCACAGATACTGACAGCTTATGAGGGCTTCTGTGTACTCCGAGTGTTCCAGCTAGCTAATAGCTGTGCACAACAAGCAGATTGTGTTTCATGTTTTATACAGGGGAATACAACATAATCAGAAAGGTTTTACAACAAAAAATTTTACTACAAACTTTTTATTTTACAACAAACAGCCTTATTGTACTCATTGAGGGTCACCCTGAATTAATCACAAACCCATCGAATTTAAGCCCTCAGAGAACACTAGAAGTAAACTAAACACGCAACACATTGTAACTGTTAAGACTATACTGCACTGATGGAGACATGTTCCAGCATAGGCTGTGGTATATATGTGGTATGCGAGCCCTACAAGCCCAGGGGTCACGTTTTTCAATAACGCTAATTAAAGACAGAGCTAAAACACATGCAAAGCAGATTTCATAAAAAGTGACAACCAATCCCTCATATTGGATGGCAAAACGTTCAACTGGTAGATATCTTTGAAGTAATTATAAGACCAATCGATAAATGTTTCGTTTACAGCTTTATTGCACATCTTATCTATACCCTTACTCATTAGGAGCAAGCAATCCTGTTTGGCAGCACCAGAATTTTGTGCTTGTTATTGTTTGGTCTGATATTATAGGTGTGGACACAGGCTAATCCTGATCATCCTGTCCAGACAGCCACTTGTACAAACAGACTTGATTTAACCTATTCAGGAAATAATTTAACAATATAAGCTAATCTTAAAATGAACTATTTTGAAATCATTTTGTAATACAATAACTATGACTAAAAATGAAGAAAATAATAGGGGAGGGAAGAGTTCTGGCTAAATAATACATTTACTATTTAATGAATTTTCTGAGGTTAAGATATCCCAGCTTGGTGCAAAGAAAGTTTAGGGCACAAAATATGTTCTATGTTTTATCATTTCATGACTAAAAATTAGGCTGTGCAATTGCAATTGCACCAACCAGTTCTAACAAGAGAATGGTTAGCAGGTTATAGTGATGTTTGGAACAAAAGTTGGTGTTAAAATGCAACAGCTTTACAAGAAATGCAACCAACAGAGATGATAAAAATTTATTTTATATTTATTTATTTAAAACCAAAGTATCAGGCGCTAAAACAAGTTTATAAAAACAGCTCTATCTGTCAGCACAATTTACTCAGTGAATACCCGGTTCAGAAGTTACTTTTTGTGACAGCACCTTATTATAACACAGAAATAAACCCTGTGCCAAGCAGCCCTGGACTCTCTTAATGTTTTATGACCTACACAAAGCAACACTGATGGAGACAGTTTAAATATATATTGATAATACATTACCAGGTGAAGTGTCATGGTTTTATATCAAAGTTCTTTTATATAAAATATGTAAAGTAAGCATTAAGCCTTACACGTATCAAACAGCCTGTGGTTTCTCTCAATGAAGTACTTAGTAAAGTGTTCACACTTCCTCTTACACAAACTTCTAAATTTCACTTTACATATCATGTGACATCCATTATGGGGAGATGACTCCAAAAACAACAGTCCTCCTTATTTAGTTTTAATTACAATTATTTTTTAACACACAAGTCCCACACACATTCCACCCCTATTCTGAGCATTCAACCTACCCAGTCATACCCTAATTATGTAACTGTAACATGGGGGTATTCCAAAAAGCAGGTTATGTGACTTACCCAGGTAAGTTTTGGAGAAAGCGACTAACCTCAACTTTTGGTTCCATAAACTTTTAGAGTATGTAAGTAGCCATAGCAACTTACTCTGTAAACTTACTATCATAAACTCAAAATGTCTGCGTTTCGTGTGGTTTATGGTTGCTCAAATCGAGAAACCACAAGGAGCTTTTATTGTATACCAAAAAACGTGGTGAAATGCAAGAACTTGACTGAAAAACACAGAAAAAGTGGCTTGTAAACTGTGTAAAAAAGGATGAGTAGAAGTTTCTTCCCCCAGGGCATCCGTGTCATGAATCATGACAAAAATACATAACGATACACCTATAACATAAGATCACTTATTCCTCAGCCTCTCTCTCTCTCTCCCTCTATATATATATATATAGAGGTGATGAAAGTGATGACGTCACAGATATGCTAATTAGTACATGGTGTCATAGTCTTACAAAATCCTGTGGGGATATTTTTGCCACATAACTCTTTAACAGTGTTCTGGAACTAACATATCCCAAGTAAACAAGGTTTGGGTTAATCAACCCAGTGTTTAGGGTTTGGCTGACAGTAAGTTATATGACTTTAAAAAATAATGCTGTGAAATTATAATTCACTAATGCCTAACATGGATGATTATGCATTCCCACAATTTTCTGTTGGATAATTTGACAAATTCTGCATGACAGGGTCTGAATACCTCCACATAAAGTTGTATAATCAGTGCTTAATCCTGATAACTAGACTCACAAACACCAGGAATTCAGTCTTAGTAACAGTAACAGCCATTCAAAGTGCCTGAATTAAACATAACTAATGTATAAATACAGCAAACATAAGTTTAATAAGTGAGCAGGTGTATGAATTACATCACAAAACCATTCTGTGACGTAAATTCTTGAACTACTAACTTGCCTGCCTTATTCACAAATTAGTTCTTTAAAAATGTATATAGTGCTTTTCACAACACATGTAATTTTAAAGCTTCTTTACAGAACAATATTGTAGCACTGGTGTCTAAAATTCCATAAACACACAGTAGTCAGGATAGAACATGCCGCAACATGGATACTTAACATGTGTGGCATTCATTCTCTCTCTCTTCTGCACACACACAAGCACACAGGCCACGTGCACAGCTCACAGTGTATCATGTGATGCCCTCATAACAGACCTCATGTATTTCTTCCTTTGCATTCATATGTGTTGGAGGCAGTGTATTCAGGAAACAGTAGCGACAGAAAGTAAATGTTGGAATGAGAATCCAACAAATATCCAGACCTGTGTCATTGTTTTCATTGTCTTACATTAAAACCTCTCCATGCTAGTTTCATTAATTGATCGATAAGAGCTTTTGAAAGTAACTGTATGGTCAGAGTTGAACATTGCAGTAAGGCCAGTTTTACACCCCACGCAGCTGTGGCACATATTTAGCATCTCTATCAGCAGATTATCTATATCAGCAGATCACATGGCCATTGTAGGTAGTCAGGGCTGCACTGCAGGTGCATAGCAGAAGCATAGCTGCTCATGGAGCTCCTAAGACACACCTTTTGTTGCACGCAGCAGAAAAAATGAAGAAAATACACAGTAGCTCTATTACTATAACCTTCTGCAATATAGGCTTTTATAAAGAAATACAAAACAACTATTCTTGCATTGTTTGAAAAAAACATTGTGATTCACGTTCCACAGGCTGTCACAGGCACACAAACAGCACTTTTTCATTAGCAGTCTATGTCTAACTGACAATTTTCAAGGTTATAGCTATACTTCGGAGTTTGAGTTTGGTTTCATGTAAAATAATCACCATTTGAATGAACATAAATGTGATTTTATGACAATGTATCAGGTTTGTGATAGTTCCTAAAAGCTCACTCCTGAAAACCATTTTAAAATTTAAAGCTGCTATTAAAAGAAAACTCAGTGTACCCCAGCAATCACTTTAACTCCGGCAAAGAGCAGCTCAACGTGGTCCTGCAGCACCGCTTATGGGCGGCTTATGTGTGCGGTGGGAAATGGCCCGAGACTTTCATTCAAAACGTGGAGCCCTGTAAAAATGACACATTAAAAAGAAGAGCCAGGTTCCTTACCTCTGTAGCACAGATCCTGAGGGGCTTTCTCCTCAGTTCAACACATTTCCTCATTTTACAGATCTGATGGCCCATCTTCCGGTTCAGGCAACTGCTGCATTCTCCACAGCTGATCTTGCACTGGCAGTGCGCACAAACTCCACAATGACTTCTCTTTTTCCTCTCTTGAACTCGAAGTAAACGCAGCTGGATATCTTCAGCTTGGAGAGGAGGGTTTCTTGAGTTCCTGTGCTGCAGAACCAACTCTGACTTGCTGTTAAATGAGGACTGGGTACTCTCTGTGCTGCTGGAGAGTGTGCTGTTGCAGGAGGTTATTGCCCGAGGCCCATGGTCTGTATTACAAAGAGTGCTGTTGTAAATGGCTGTGCTCAGCGAGAGGAGAGATAGCGCTCCCTCTTTTCTCATTGCCATTTCAGCATCGTCAGTTTCATCTTTGGTGTCCATGTCTACAGTACTTCCAAGCTCATTTTTTTCTACCTGGGGAGCATCTGCAATGTTTTCAAATGCTACTAGATCTTTGGGGGATTGGCACACTGGGGAGGCCACAGTTTCATCTGTTTCTGTCGAATGTTCTGGAGTGGTTTGAACAGAATTGTCAGGAAAGTCATTGTGTGGTTTAATCATTTCTTTCACCTCCTCAGTCTGGCCTGAAACATACTTATCTGCCTGTAAAGGGGGGGGAGTTGTTGGGCCTGAGGTATTGTTGTTGTAGACAAAGTCCACGTTACTGACGGGGTCGTGCCTCAGAGAGTCACTCTGCTTAACTGCTGTGTTCAGCTGCTCAGAAGGAGCAGAGCAGTTTTCAGCTTGCATGGTTTCTATGTTTGCTTTAAGCATCTCCTCCTCTGCCTTGTCACTGCTGTTAACAACAGTCTCTCTGTGCTCCTCCGCAGTTTCCTCAGAGCTGATCTTAATGGTCAGCCCTTCTGCAGTAGGGATACGAGCACTTGTTTGTTGGCCTTCACGATTAGGATCATAAAGCTCTGACCTTTTAATATCAGTATTCTGTTTCCTGATTTTCTGACCTCCCCTTCTGTGAGTAACCAACCTCCCGCAAGACTCAGCTTCCCGTAGGATGCTCTGACACAAGCAATTATTCCGAGGTGACTTCCTTTGGCTATTAGGTTTTGACAACAAGCCATTGTGGTTCAATGAACTGCGTGTGTGCCTGGATCCTTTTACAACAGGGACATTCTTCACTCCCCTCTTGCCAGGCTTACTGACAACACCCCTCTGAGTCCTCCTGGCTGCCTGTTTCTTGACTGTGGACTTTCTGATTTCATCTTGGCTCCTGAGTGTGGCCAGGCCATTAGCTTTGAGTGTGTTTATTGTTTGCCTTGTGGTCATGAAAGCTTTCACCCCCCTAACATTTCGCTTTGAAGATGCACATGTTGATTTTTTGGGTACTTTGGGAGTATGAGGCATAGCTGAGCTGACAGAGTGAGGGTGGAGCGGTACAGGACAGCCGGCATAGGATAAAGTATAGCAATACTCTGGGCAGCAACACTTTTTAAATATTTCAAGGAAGATCACATTGAGAATGTATGGCTACCTGTGAAAAGACAATTCATGATTATATTATCCAGTTAAATTATGTAGCATTATGTAGCACTTAATTATATTCATAACTTCACATTAACCATAGTACATAGTCCATCTCAGATTGTTATGAAGTCTGAAGTGTCACATACTTCAGACATTAGTGTACACTTTGCTATTCAATCACTAGTGTACAATTTGCTATTTGCTGTACTTGACTGAGTAAAAACATCACTATAAACTCCTATGTTAATAGGAGGATGCTATAAAAACGTTATTGTTACACCAGGAAATGGTTAAGACATGAGATACGACATTAAAACGGCATTATTTATTAGACAAAACTGTCTGAGATGAAAAGAGTGCGGGGTAAGTTTGAATTGACAAGTGTTCTAGAGGCAAAAGTTTACACACGCGCTGTTAGTATAGTATGCTAGTAACATAGTATGCTCCCTGCATAGACAGAGCCTTTGAAGGCAATTTTGAAGGCGTCAAGTCACGCATCTATGTAGGGAGCTGTCTAGGTTTGGAGACACAGCCGTGGAAACTGACTAATCGCTTAACCAACGTCCTCGCATGCCTACCTCAGAACAGTTTCGGTTTCTACAATCCATTAAACAAACTATCAAATGTGACAACAAATCAAAAGAACCAAACGAGAAACTATAATCAGCAATTTGTAGTATTGTTGCGAACACTTTGAAGGGAGTTGACATACTTTACATACCAGAGAGACAGTTGCACTGTCTGAAGGGCTAATAATATTCCCCGCCTGTAAGACACGACTGATCCTTCAGCTTTTCCCCAGCACGTCTGATCAACAGATCGGTCGGCATTATTACAATATAACTTTGACCTGTAACACTGACATGCTGCCTCGGGAGAGTAAAGCACCTGATCGAAGGCAAATCCTCCTTATGTCAATCCATTCACCGCAGCCAGACTCGACCTACACTCTCCAGTCAACTTCAGGCTATTTCATGGACGTCCGTGAGGTGGCGGGAAAACCTGGAATGGATTCTAGTCGACGGCTAGACAATCTGTGCAGCAGATCGGTGTATAATAATACGATAACGCTTTAAGCTAACATGTGATGTGTCTAACGTCTAAATGAGCGGTACCACGTTTTGAGGTGACGTCAGTTTCGCAATGACTGTAGAAGCCCTGACTCAAGGAGCACTTACTCCATATTGCATACGTAAGTGTAAACTAAATAAGAGCAAGCCTTGTTTTAGTGTTCTAGTTTCAGATATAAAATGGCACATAGATTTGAAGTCTTTCTCTTCTAATAGGAAAGCTAGGAAGACTGTTAATCTGTTATAAGACTGTTATCTCATCCTTGGTATATGACATTTGGTATATTTTATCTTGTTATTAATAAAAACAATTGAGGAGGTTTTGCAGTGGAAATACTTTTGAACAAAAAATTGTGTCTGCGAATCTTTTATATGGACTAACGTGACTTTATGCTTTTAAAAGAGTAAGTCAAATCGATTTGAACAATTCGAAATAGTTTTCATGTTGATTTCAGATATATGAAGGGCATGCATTATTGTGTATTATTATTGTTATTTGATATTCAATACTATTCAATATAATTAGTCAATAATATTATCAAGGCGGTATTTGTACAATACACAAAAACAGAGAGAATAAGAGCACATAACAACAATGTAAAACTTTCAATGCACAATATTACGAAAAGAAAAAAACATATATTTATAGAAAGCAAATCTTAATCAAAACAAAACATTGGGTTATGCTGTGACACATGATGACGTATGAATTCTGCGACAGGAAACTAGTCAGTGAAGGACACGATATGGGCTAAACTGCCGAAAAACACGTGAAAATGTTTCTTTATGCCTTGACTTTGATGTAAGTACATCTTCTCAATTCAATGAATGAAAGACTTATCAATTTCATTTATAATAATAATTAGAATAAGTTTGTTGTAATGGGAATGTGTTAATAACGCATCAGGCACGGTGTTTGCAGATGGAAGAGTTGATCGTTTCAGTAGATCCGCCGGTCGATGTACAGAGTTGTGCAATCCGTTGATATTGCTTTGGAGTTGAATTTATTTAATCTGTAGACAAGCATTCAGATTAGTGATACTGCAAAACTACTTTCCGTACGGTGAAAGACGCATGGTTTAAATTTCGTGAACTGTGAAATATGGAAGCTGATCGATAACATATAGCAACACTAACCAATGGTAACAATGTGTAAACATTGCATTTGGTATTGTAGCAGATTCTGCATATTAGAATATTTTGTTTAAATTGAGGAAAACAGACTAGCCAGTGGGGCACTAACAAAAACAGCAAAAAGTAACAAAATGTTACCATTTTCGGTACTTAGTACCATTGCACTACCATGTTTTCGAACACGCGACATAGTAATCCTTGAAAAATGTTGCAGGACCTTGTATTGTCCGTGGTAAATGAATATGGTTATCATTCACTACCATGGTAGTTATCAAAGTATAATTGGTGTTAACCTGTAAAATTTTCACTTTACCATGGTACCGGCAAATTTATTCAGTGTAGCTCATCCCCTCTGTCTAACCTCTATCCCATGATCACCTGTCCAAATGGCACCTGTATATAATATAGTTTACAACCTGTGGCACTGATAAATTAAGCCATAGGAATAACCATTCATATGTATTTCTAACCACATTCCAGAGTATGCTGAAGACATGAGTGCACTGAAGTCCTCATAACAGCCATCATGACAACAGAGGCTGTGTCTTCAGGGAGTCAAGCTCAGATCCCAGCTCCTGTTCAGAAGGACTACTATTATTGGGTCCGCTCCTTCATAGCAGGAGGTAAAGCAAAATTTCAACCCACCTGTGTTGATAAGTTTAGCAAATGAGTATTTAAGCACATACATTCAGCCAGTCCTGCATATCTTGTAATATACAATGTGGTGTTGGAGTTTAATTGCCAGTATGGCTCACTTTTCATGATTATTTTTTCATGACTGTGCTTGATTTATACTTCGTTTTTTTATATTGGGCATTTTTGTCTAAAGTAATTTCAAGACATAGAATTTATCTGTTTGTGCTTTCCCTGGAAAACCAACCTATCAACTTAATGGTGCTAGTGCTGTGGTCTATTAGTTATTTTACCAGTTGATCTAACAGAACACTTTTTTAATTTGATGTTATAGGACAATTGTAGCACTGTTTTGTTCTACTGTTGTTATATACAAAAGGTGTGGCAGGATGCTGTGCAAAGTCCACCATAGCGCCTCTGGATAGAATAAAAATATTGCTACAAGCTCAAAATCCTCATTATAAACACCTTGGTAAGTCAAACCTAAAGTATGTGAAACTTGATTATAAAAGGAACTATGCATAATAATACAACTTAGTAGTTAGAATAATTAATTATCACATAGTCAAGTTTTTGTTGGTAACTCTTTGTTTTTTGTAGGTGTGTTTGCCACACTTACGGCTGTGCCAAAAAAGGAGGGCTTTCTTGGCCTATACAAGGGAAATGGAGCTATGATGATCAGGATCTTCCCATATGGAGCCATTCAGTTTATGGCTTTTGATAACTACAAAAAGGTTTCCTCTATTTCATAATCATCACATACCAATGCCAGCCAGTGTTGGGGAGTAACTAACTAAAAGTAGTAGCTGTTTTCAATTTACTGTAGCCTTTCTAATAACAAGCTGTTTACTCTAAGTGTTTTTTTATATGTTGTAATACACACAGCTTTACAGCTAAGCCAGACACTGAGGCAATAATCAAACAAAACTCTCCCAAACTGTTCTCTGTGTCATGTGGAGAACTGGGAGGTCTGATTCATTCAAGTGAAGTTCTCTGTTTAGTTTAAAAAATCAGCTAATTTAATACCCTGCACAAAAGTCACTGTTTTTTGTATTGAAATCACTGTATTTTTGAGTGTTAGAAAAGAGATTTATAGTTAGATATAAGATATGTATATAAGTATATAAGAGTATACAAGAGCCTTATAGTTTTATTAATTGTAATTAGTCAAGTCAAGTCAAGTTGAGCTTTATTGTTATTCCGCTATATGTGGGGACATACAGTGGAATGAAATGTCGTGCCTCACAGCACCACAGTGCTACATAAATACAGACATACAACAATGACGTGAAACAGTATAAATCTAAACACAAATACTACAGAATTATTTTAAAAGTTTACAGTTGATATAACAAATCTTTAATCTTTATACCTAATATACATGATATATATGTAATATATAAAATGTCTGTATATATTTGAGATTATAAATATCTTTGATATGGTTAGCTACTTTTTGTTAGTCAAAATGAGTTACCATTTTGAATTATGAGAACCTTGTACAGTAGCTTGACAGACTACAAAGTTGCCTCCTCAACACTGATGCTAATTCCAGCTGTACTGTTAGTTTAGATGATGTAATGCATGCAGTAAGACATGTCTAATGTACTTTTAGTTCCTCAGCACACAGCTTGGAATATCTGGACACATTCATCGGCTGATGGCAGGATCTATGGCAGGTTTGTGCTTTTTTTAATTGAACCCACAACACAATGCTCTACACATTGAGCTACAGGAACGCTACAGCATTATGACTCGTCCACAAGATGAGAAGGTTTGTTTTTACTTTATTATGATCTATATCTTTGTCTGCTTCCAATGTCTTCTCCAGGAATGACTGCAGTTATTTGCACCTATCCACTTGATGTTATCCGAGCTCGCTTGGCCTTTCAAGTGACAGGAGAGCATCGCTACACTGGCATACGGAACGCCTTTCAAACTATTTACCTTGCGGTATGAGTGATGGTTAAAAGAGGGTTCATTGCAAACTGTCTTGTAATGCAGAAGGAAAACACAATGTTTCATATTTATGTTTCAAGGAAGGAGGTATCTCTGGGTTCTACCGTGGCCTGACTCCTACAATAATTGGCATGGCTCCATACGCAGGTTCTATTATATCAGAAAATGAACAGTGTGATATTGTTAATCAAAAACACATTGCAACAATAATGCAGATAACATCATTCTGTTCATCTTCTGTATCTTCCAGGATTTTCTTTCTTTACTTTTGGTTCTTTGAAGACTCTTGGACTCAGTCACTTTCCAGAGCAGTTGGGCAAGCCGTCTCTGGATAAACCTGATGTTCTAGTGTTGAAGACTCATGTCAATCTGTTGTGTGGAGGAGTTGCTGGAGCAATTGCTCAGACTATTTCGTATGTTTGTTTTTTCTGATCTCTTTTTTTGGTTAAGGATTGTTAACAGGGTTCGCATGTTCATGGAAAACCTTGACGATCTGAAAAATGTAATGGTAATTTCTGTAGTGAACATTGTCATTGAGACATTGTCATTTTTATCATTTTTGAGTGCAGTCTTTATAACAATTTGTTAAAGTGGGTATTTTATTACTTATTTGCAAATCACAAATTACTGAAAAAGTAATGGAAAACATAACAACAACATTCATTAAACACACTTAAGGCCATCTAAAGTACATACACATTTCGCCATTCACAGTTTCTAGCAAGTTTACGGTGTTGATGTTTTATCTGATATAAAATACAAACATTTATAGTGCCACATGGAAATTTCAGTCATTGTGCAATCCTTGCCCTTGTGTGATGTTTGTTTTTTTTAATCCATAGATATCCACTAGATGTTGCCCGGAGAAGAATGCAGCTAGGTGCATCACTTCCAGATTCAGACAAATGTTTGTGAGTATTATATAAAATTAATGATATTAAGTTTTATTTAAATTATATAGTAAGTACATTGGTGTGAAAGACAGTAATATCTAGTTACAGTAAAAGTGTTTAGTAACTTATAAGATGATCTTGGACATGTAATGCCAATGAATTTGCATTTACCTGTAGCTCAGTTGGTAGAGAATAGTGTTAGCAGCACAAAGGTTGTGGGTTCCATTCCCAGGAAACATACTGAAAAATAAAGTCGCTATGGATAAGTGGGTGTTCCTGTAGCTAAATTAGTAAGTGTGGTTTTAGCAGTGCAGATTGTGGGTTAGATTACCAGGAAACACGTACTGATAAAAATGTGAATACATACGTATACATAAGAAATGCATACATGTAAAAATGTAAATATAATGAATTTATTACTGTGATCACTAATGTGTTGTTACAGCACCCTCACAAAAACCCTCAAGCATGTGTACTCTCAATACGGCATTAGGAAAGGACTGTATCGTGGTCTGTCCCTCAACTACATCCGCTGTGTGCCCTCACAAGCTGTTGCCTTCACCACATATGAATTCATGAAGCAAGTTCTTCATCTAAACTAGAAAACAAACAAGACTGAGCCTTTAAGAAACAAGTTTAAGTGACTCCTGGCAGCTTCCCAGCAACTGTCTGCCATTCCAGTAAACAGAAATGTTCCTAGAAACATATACTAACGGCAGACCCGTTAGTATATGTTTACACACTCCAGCAATATTTTCTATAAATACAAATTACATGAGCTTTTCTTTAGTGTGTAAATCAGGAGTGTGCCCCCTACCAACCGACTCAAGAAATGCAATGGCAACCTAAGCTTGCAACGTGTCTATGAAATGATCTGTAATAAAGGAGTGAAAATGACACTGAACAATATGCCTTAACCCGTTGCTCTGTCAATCAAGCAAATCATCACACAATTAGAGTACCTACAGGGGTACGCTGAATGCATTTAGCTATTACATACTGATAATACATATTGTATGTCATTTTTGTTAAGGTTTTGTTCCAATACATGGAACTTAATTTTTCATTGCCAGACTTAGTCTTTCATCAGATTTGAGTCGATCATTTTAAGTCTTAGTAGCTGACGTTTGTCACAAACAAGTGAATGTGTGTGGTGATATGCATATCACAAGTGTCCATTTATTCGATTATTGTTCACTGATTTGTTGAATGGCTTTTCCTTCCGTATGTACAGGAGTTCTTCCAAACTCAGACTGGTTAGCTTTGTTCATTAGCCCAAGTGTGATAAAGATGATAATACACTCACATTTTATAGAGGTAATGACTACTGTAAGTCATTCTGTCTTACCTCTGTCCTGAATCTCTTATTGGTGTAGCACGTGACACTCATTATTATGTTTCTGCCATGATGAGGAATCTTTATAGATTAATTGTACGGTTCTTAATGTGCATTTTTACAAAAGCCTATTTATGCCAATAGTTAATGCCTTATGTTGTATTTTAGTTCGTTTGCTTCTTTCTGCCTTGTGGTGGCACTGTTGCAGTGAAATAATGTATGTCAGTGAGTACGTTTAAACTTCATGAGAATGTGTTGCCAGAGGTTGAAAGAGAACATTTACAAGTGAGAATACATGTTTGCCATTTGTCATAAATGCAGTAAACCAACACAATATTGTATTTAACTGATTAATACAGTTTTAATAATTGGGGGGCAGTTGTGGCCTACTGGTAAGTGAGTCGTGCTTGTGATCAGAAAGTTGCTGCATTTAACCAGTGATGGGTTAAATACAGAGGTCACATTTCAGGTATGGGTTACCATATGAATGTCACTTTCACTTTTGTATGACTGAAAAACCAATCTTGAAAGAAATGCAACTTTAGAGTCATAATGATTCATCACATTTTGTATTTGCACAAAATGCCACAAAGCTCAATCACTAAATTATGAGGTTTGTCTTAATTTGAATTTCTTTCTGCTGCTTTACAATCTTGGATTTTAAAATGCTTTAGCACTTTTATTTATTTGTTTTTGACAATGTTATATTTGTTTAAAAAGTGATCCATTTTATTTCAGACTGAAATGACTATAGGCTTTTAATAAATTATCATTGAGAGGCTGTTTTGTACATGTGATTGTCAATTACTGTGTAATATGTAGGCAATATGGAATAAATATGGAATACAATGTCTTTCCACAGTATGGGTCTAGATGGGTATGAGTCTGGACTGCAGGAAGATTATAGGTGCTCCTTTGCTTACCCTCCAGGACAGTTTCTCTTGAGATAAAGGGCAGGGACAATCATTTCTGATTATGCTTCTGACATTAGTGGTAATGCATTCGCTGGTGTACCCCCCACCTACCGTTTCATTTGCATTTGTTTCCTTGAGTTTGTAAGGAACTGTTGTTTGATAGAATGGCTTATTTGACTGGAAAATATGTTATAAACAAAACACTGGTTATAGTGATGTGATGTTTATCAGTGTTACCATGTAGTAATGAAAGTAGTGCTTAGTCATTGGCCAATAATGTTTACTTTTCCTTCTGCATTTTGATCATGCTATAATAATTCTAAGGCAGATCCTTGAAACTCTTCACTTCACTGTAAGCTATATTTTTGAACATAAAAATATAATGCATTTGACATATTAAAGAAACTGGCATGTTTTCATACATAACGCCTCCCCGTTGTAACACACCAACATCAAAACAATAAAAAAATAGACCAAAGAAAATAAACTTACAGAAAAACATTTGTAGTGTTTTCCTGTAAATTTTGCTGTCTTTATCAGAAGGATGTGAGGTGGTAGCTACACCACAAACCGTTGCCAGCTGATAGCACAGTTTTTAAAAAGTGTTAAACAACTGATATAAATAACTACTATACAAACTAAAGCATCTGATATGCATGGCAGACAGAGCAACGTAATAACTGATTCAAGTGTAGGGTAGCACAAGACTTTATTTGCTATTATATTTTGTCATGGTTATGATATAGACAGGCAAAAAATGTATACCTATAAAAATAAATAAATGTTTATGTGGAAAGTCAAGAAGATCAGGCTCACCAAATACCACATGACCACCATGCACATTTTTTAAAAATAAAGGCCATGATACAGTTCACTCAAACTTTAAGCCTAATGGTGAAACTTACTGCTGTGGTTAACAAGATCACATTTATACATTGTAGCATGTTTTTTTTTCTAAAGAGAGAGGGAGGGAGAGGGAGAGAGAGAGAGAACAGGAAACAGTGTTTCTGAGACTCTTCAAAAGTCCATAAGAGCGCCAGACTGCAGGACTGTGCTCAAGCGCAACCAAAATGCCCAACTATACAGTGACAGTTGCCACAGGCACGCAGTGGTTTGCTGGGACAGATGACTACATCTACCTGACCCTGGTGGGATCTGAGGGGTGCAGTGATAGAACTCTCCTGGATAAACCCCTCTATAATGATTTTGAGAGGGGAGCGGTAAGATACTGATAATATATATTCATGCCATATATATATATATATATATATATATATATATATATATATATATATATATATATATATATATATATATATATATATATATAAATCGCATTTTTAGTTCATTTTGCAATATATTAGTATCTACATTATATTGACTATATTGGACAAACTATGTAAAAAATATTATTTTATGAATAATAGTATGAACATGGTAGAAATGTTACGTCAAAATATCTATTTTTCTAATAGATCAATATTCCTTTTTTAAATATGCTTGACCCAAAGAATGTGTGGATCACAAGTATGCAGAGTTAGTCTTTTGGATGCAGTGTGATTCTTCAGAAATGAGATAAAACAGCCACAAAAAGATAATCAAAATAGAAAAATAAAGATGAAAGTTTAAGTAATTATTTTTTCACAAAATGTTTTTCCTTGCCTATCACTCATTATGTGTCAGTCCGCCATATGGGAAAACATGAATTGAATGTGAAATATGAGTGGGGAAAAATGTGAATTGTTTTAAATATTTATTATAAATATTAACAAATGTATCACTGATCTTTCTTGATAACAACACAGCTTATCCTTATTGGCGCAGTTAAAATACAATACAGTATGCATTATATGTAAGTCTTAAAACGTGTCTTGAAACATCATTACAAAGCTCTTAAGTTATTTAAGTCAAACCACAATCTTCACTCAGTATCTTTGCAGTTAGTTTGTGTCTACCCACAAAGTCTGAACCAGCGAGATTATATCAATGGTGAATGAGAAATTGTCCGTACATAACCTCTGACTCATGGTATAATTTAAGGTGGACTCATATGACGTAAGTGTAGGAGAGGACCTGGGAGAAATTGAGCTGATTAAAATTGAAAAGAAAAAATATTGGATGCATGATGATTGGTACTGCAAATATATCACAGTCAAGACACCCAGCGGAGATTACATTGAGTTTCCCTGCTACCGCTGGTTAGTTGATGACAAGGAGGTGATCCTCCGAGATGGCAGGGGTAGGTTCTGATGTCTGATATCTACTTGTAATAGAGTCTGAAAATGTGCCATGACATACTAAGGTTTCAATGCTTGCTGTTCTCTAGCTCGATTGCCACAGCATGATAAGACCTGGGCAGTGAAGCAGCACAGACGCAAAGAGTTGGAACAGAGACAGAAAACATACAGGTTTGAAGCTACTTATAGGAAGAGGTTAACCACTGCCGTCCTGGGTTTTAAGAAAAGTGATTTCCTCACAAATGCACATGCGCTATAGTTGATTTCATCATTCCGTATTATGTTCCGTATTATGTCACGTTACAGATAACTGATAAACTGGCTAGATGCTCATCATATTGTAGTTACACGAACTGCAGGGACAAAGACCTGCATCTGACTATTCTTAAAGGGGCAGTTACCTAAAAATGAATGTATTTTATTAAAATGAATAGTATTCATTTTCAAGTGACATTTTGTGGACCTTACAAAAAAGAATTACCTAACTTAAAGTTCATTTTATTTAGTATTCTTAAGCAAAGTTCAAAATATATTTTGAAGTGTACTTTATGTAGTTAGTGCTAGTACTAGTATACATGTATCTGTACTACTTCAATATTACTTGGGACTAAATTGACCCACGTTTATTAAAGTATTTTAAGTATACTTTAAGTCTTAAGTAAACTTTGAGTACACAGCTAGTGTACAACTACGTTTTTCTGAGAAGTAAACAAAAATAGACTAAAAGTATATATTCTTATTTTAGTGTTTTTAGTATACTAATAGCACACTTCAATATATTTTTTTTACAAAGGCATTAAAGACTGACGGTTAAACATGGTGTTGTGCTTGATAGGTGGAAGGAATGGCACCCTGGCTTCCCCATGAGTATTGATGCCAAAGCCCACAGTGAGCTGCCACGTGACATTCAGTTTGACAGTGAGAAAGGGATAGACTTTGTCCTCAACTACAGCAAAGCGTAAAATCCATTTTGTTTGTTGGCTTTGAGTTCATCTCATTTTTAAAAACTGTTATTTTCAGAACACAGTGGTCAGATCACTGTTTTTTTATAAAGAGACAAAAGTGTGTTTGTGTTTATGTATATTTGCATGTATCTCAAATAACGTTTGCATGTATCTCCTAGCATGCAACTTTTTCTGAATACAGTACACACTGTTCTTGTGGTATTAGAAATGTACATAGGAATTGATCAACTGTGTAAGTCTGTATGACTGTTAAAAAGGGGAAATAGCAGAGGCCAGAAGATTGCAGAGTTGATATAAATAGTATTCACGTGTCTTGCTTACTTGGTATTTGTTCATTCTTACAGACACCTTCACAGTCAAATTGTCAGAACTGAGTTTTGAAAATTTTCATAAGTTAAACCCAGGGGCGGCGCTTGCCTGTGCTTGTCACTCAGCCTGAGTTTCATGCTCCAGAAGCTGAATAATGTCAATGTAGAAGACAGCACCCATTGAATCTAAAAGTTAGGCTATTTGTGAAATTGAAATTGTCCAATCACTAAATCTCTGCTAATTATTTACTTTTATTTCAAAACTGAAAACATAATTATAACTAAACTGACATAAAAATGGTATGTCTATATTTTTTAAATATGATGCAATATAATATACGTAATGGTTTATGTATTTGGCTATTTTATTCTTCAGGATAGAGAACCTCTATGTAAATCAGTTCATGCACATGTTCCAGTCCTCATGGACAGACTTTGCAGATTTTGAGCGAATATTCGTAAGAATTAAGAACACAATATCAGGTTTGAAATTAATTTTTGAAAATGTTGTCAGCATATTTTAAACTGTTTATTACAATTATCACTTCTCTGTAGATCTAACAATGAACATCACATTTATCTCTATTAGGAGCACATGCCATAACTACAAACATTTTAATTGTAATATACAAGGCTGCTTTGTGTTAACTCATTTTTTTACTTACCCAGTATATTTACACTGGTATTTACACATTTTTTTTAACCACAACAGGTTTTACTTAACACACCAGTTAATAATAAGAAATCCTAATGTCATTTTAAGATGTTATTACATAAATCTACATCCAGAATGTCTTAATAAACATATTTTCTGCTTTAAAATGTTATAACAGAGTATGTGATGGAGCATTGGAAGGAGGACTTCATGTTTGGGTACCAGTTCTTGAATGGCTGCAATCCTGTGGTAATCAGTAAATGCACAAAGATACCAGACAAGTTTCCAGTCACACATCAGAATGTAAGGGACAGCCTGGAGAGAGGTCTCACTCTGGAGGAAGAACTTAAGGTATCCAACATATTGTATAAACAAATTACCTAGTGAATATCTATGAATTCTGGGCCCCCTAACAGTAGGCCCCCTCATTGTTTATCATAATTAAATTAAGTTGATGTGATGTGAATCCATCTTGTGTTGTTTTCGATCCCACAAATATTTAAAGCTGCAATCCGTAACTTTTCTGGTTAAAATAAACAGTTATTGAACAAGTACATAACAGATCAGTGTTCAAAGCTGCAGCAATGAAAATTTTTATTTATGGTTATTCTTCTAATGTTTTTCTTTGAACAGTTAATAGATTGTTTCTTTCTTGACGCATTATAAATACAAATCAAATTTGTCTCGATTTTCAGGAAGGAAACATCTTTATCGCTGACTATGAGATATTAGATGGTGTGACTGCCAATGCTACAGACCCCTGCACCCTTCAGTATCTGGCTGCACCCATCTGCCTGTTGTACAAGAACAGTCAGAACAAAATCATGCCAATTGCAATTCAGGTATCAGTTAGTAAATAAGCATAGTATGTGCAGGTAATATTACAAATATGTGGGGTGTTTGGATTAGGTATTTTCTGTTTCTACGATTATCTGTAATAAATAATTAGGATAAATTTTGAAAATGACATTTATTTAATTGACATAGCTGGGTCAAACTTCAGGGGAGGATTACCCTATCTTCCTCCCAAGTGATGACCAGTACGACTGGTTGCTGGCCAAGATCTGGGTGAGATCTTCAGACTTCCATGTACACCAGACAGTCACGCATCTCCTCAGGACACATCTGATATCTGAGGTCTTTGGTATAGCCTTGTACAGACAACTACCAGCAGTTCACCCTGTTTTTAAGGTAATGTTCTTTCTATTGACTTGATTCCTTAATGTTCACAATAGTGCCTATTCGTAAATGTAATAGATGACATATATGTCCCTATCAAGACTGATATTGCCCTATATGTTACATATATATATATATGTAAATAATATGCAATGTATGTGTAATATATATATATTTATATATGACATATATTAATAATTATTATATATATTTGGTGGATTTATATGACAATATAGGGAATTGTTCCAATTTCTAATAGGTTTCATATATGGCATTTATGGACATTGGACATATTTGCATATATTACATTTGCATATGGGTGTCCATAACATTCAATGTACATTTAATGGCCACTTTATTAGGTACACCTTGTTAGTACCGGTTTGGAACTGCCTTAATTCTTCGTGGCATAGATTCAACAAGGTGTTGGAAACATTCCTTAGAGATTTTGACATGATAGCATCACGCAGTTTCTGCAGATTTATCGGCTGCATATCCATGATATGAATCTCCCGTTCTACCACATCCCAAAGATGCTCTATTGGATTGAGATCTGGTGACTGTGGAGGCCATGTAAGTAAAGTGAACTCATTGTTATGTTCAAGAAACCAGCCTGAGATGATTTGAGCTTTGTGACATGGTGCATTATCCTGTTGGAAGTAGCCATCAGAACATGGGTACACTGTAGTCATAAAGGGATGGACATGGTCAGCAACAACACTCACGTAGGCTGTGGCATTTAAACGATGCTCAATTGGTACTAAGGGGCCCAAAGTGTGCCAAGAAAATATCCCCCACACCATTACACCACCATCACCAGCCTGGACTGTTGGGACAAAGCAGGGTGGATCCACGCTTTCATGTTCTTTACGCCAAATTCTGCCCCGACCATCTGAATGTCGCAGCAGAAATCGAGACTCATCAGACCAGTCAAAGATGGTATTCTGCGTACCTTGGTTGTAATGAGTGGTTATTTGAGTTACTGTTGCCTTTATATCATCTCTAACCAGTCTGCCCATTCTCCTCTGACCTCTGACATCAACAAGGCATTTTCGTCCACACAAGCAGTTGTGCCGCTCACTGGATATTTTATCTCTTTCAGGCCATTCTCTGTAAACCCTAGAGATGGTTGTGCTTGAAAATCCCAGCAGATCAACAGTTTTGGAAATACTCTGACTAGCCTGTCTGGCACCAACAACAATTCCACGTTCAAAGTCACTTAAATCCCCTTTCTTCCCCATTCTAATGCTCAGTTTGAACTTCAGCAAGTTGTCTTCACCACATCTAGATTCCTAAATGCTTTGAGTTGCTGCCATATGATTGGCTGATTAGGAAGCAAAAGTGTTATTGAACACCAAGCAATTGAACAGGTGTAACTAATAAAGTGGCCGGTGAGTGCATATCGTTCTAAGGAGTATCCTTTGCTCCTCTAGTTACTGTTACCTCACATCCGTTTCACCATTGCCATTAACACCAAAGCTCGTGAGCAACTCATTTGTGAGTGTGGACTCTTTGACAAGGTGCGTTTATCTCTTCTTTTCCATAAATGGACTCAATTGCTGCCTATTTTATGTTCTTCAAAATCATGTAAGCATTACAATAGTGTTTACTGGACGTGTGTGGGGTATCTGTGTACCACAGGCTAATGGCACAGGTGGAGGTGGCCATGTAGAACTAGTCCAAAGGGCCATGAAGACTTTTACCTACAAGTCACTGTGTTTCCCAGAGATCATCAAAGCTCGAGGCATGGACAACAAAGAGGAACTGCCCTATTACTTCTACAGAGATGATGGCAACAGAGTCTGGGAGGTTGTGACAAAGTATGTGACACAATGGGGTGCAATAAGAAATTTTTTTTAATTTTCATTTAATCTTTGAAATAAACTGAAGGTTGAAAATTAAAATATGTAAAAAAAAAGTACATTTCTAAAGTGCACAGGATTTTTTTCAACAAAAACAAAACCACAGACAACCTCTGATATTTGCCATTGTGGCTGATAAATTAAATGAATATCAGAAATTAAAAAAAATAAACCCAGGTAGAGACCCCAATGATTAATAGGAATTCTACTTTATTATTCTTTATTATTTAATAGCTTGATGTTGATTTGATTTCTTCACAGTTTTGTTACAGATGTGGTGAACATCTACTATGACAGTGATGAGACAGTTCAGAAAGATGATGAGATCCAGGCATTTGTTAAAGATGTTTGCAGCTTTGGAATGCAGGATTTTGACTATTGTGGTAAATATGAGCAAAAAAGCAAACAAACAAAAAGCTCTAGAAATGGACATCAGAACTTTGCTGGTTAACTATTAAATTCAAGGCATAATGCTCACTATACCCTCCAAAAAAATCACAACACTTCCAAGGTTCCATTTGTTAAACTTAATTAATTGCCTTACTTAATATGAACAATTTACAATACTTTTTACACAAACAATTACTACATTTAATAATCTTAGTTAATGTGAATTTTAAATTTAAATAACTTTTTAAAATCAACAGATGTAACTGTTGCCATTAATTAATTAAGCACAACTAACATCAACTAACATCAATGAACAATTGTATTTGCATTAACTTACATTTACTTACAAAAATTAATAAATGCTATAAAAATAGATTTTCCATTGTTGTGTTCATGTCGGCTAATACATTAACTAATGTTAACAAATAAAGCCTTAGTGTAGTGTTATCAAAATCACAAGTTCAAATTGTTTTGAAACAAACAAGTTTCAAAATGACATATTTTGAAACCAATTTTGAAATAAGTAGACAAAATACTTTAACTGAACCCACTATCTATGCGATTTGTTATAAACATGCACACCAGCACGTTCTTGTGTCTGATGTATGAATGAAAACTGCACTGATAATGTGATTACTGTTTGCAGAGTTTCCCAAGGCATTGCAAACCAAAGAGCAGCTGGTGGAGTATCTTACTGTTGTCATCTTTACTGCTTCTGCTCAACATGCCGCTGTAAACTTTGGTCAGGTGAGCTTATACATGTTTAAGATCCTTTGCTCAATTTTCCATCCTAAAAAAAGTACATTATGTACCAACATTTTTCGAAAGTAAATTCATCATCATAACTCCTATAGTAATATTCATATCTTTTACTCCAGTATGACTGGTGTTCATGGATTCCAAATTCCCCCCCAACCATGCGGAAGCCCCCTCCCACAAAAAAGGGGCAGGTGGATCTGAAGTACATTGTGGAGAGTCTGCCTGATCGAGGACGCTCCTGCTGGCATCTTGGAGCCGTGTGGGCCCTCAGTCAGTTCCAAGAAAATGAGGTCTGATGTATCATCATTACAGAATAATTCATTACAATTATTCCATCTGATGCATTCATGCAGTTTTAAAGAAATAGTACATATTAAGAAGTCTGAGTACTGAATACAAAAATGCTTGGTTGTGGTATGTAAACAATGAGAGATAAAGGAATAATCATTCTGAAATATATGATTCTTGCAGTTATTTTTGGGCACATATTCTGATGAGTATTTCATTGAGAAACCTATGAAGGAGGTCATGGTGAAATTTCACAAGAACCTTGCAGAAGTGACCAAAGTCATCAAGAACCGCAATGAAGGCAAGAAGCTGCCATACTACTATCTGTCTCCAGACCGAATCCCTAACAGTGTGGCTGTCTGATTTACCAGTCATGTACATTGTTGTACCATTATCGGAATGCTTTATCAGAGTGTTATTAATGAGTTAGAATCAAGCTTGATTTTCAAATGAAGATACAGAAATCTCTATTACTCTATTTACTTTTACAAACACATGCATGGTTCATATGTGCTTTTTTAAAATAAAATGGTATTTGTAATTGTTTACCATGAAATAATTTACCCTGCTTCTAAAATGCCTTTTGTCTCTCTTTTTAAATCTCTCTTAATGTTAAGTCCCTCTCTGCACCTCTTTGGCTACATTGCGGTTTCTAATCCCCACTTTTCATTAATCAATTCAAATAAACACTGATTAAAATGTGTCTTTGTATTACTGATTTTTTTCCGAAAATCAGGATGTTTTAAAAAAAAATAATTAGCTGTAAGGAGACACTATTAGATAAAAGATTAGAATTAAGAGATTACTACAAATAAGGCAAAAGACTTTATGAGGTTAGAAAAAAAATAAACAGTTATTTTTCTCCACAACTGTCATACTGCCACTTGTAATGGGCTAAAGCATAGTTTTGTTCTTTGGTCACTAGAGTACATGGTGGTTTCCCATTTTCTTTTTGCTGCTGTTTATTTAGTTCAGTTTGGTTAATGAATATCAGGGAAAAAAAATCCCACTTTGTGTTTTTTTTCATTCTTTGTATTTTCCTTCGCAACAAAGCCAATGAGTCCATTTTACAAGCAGGATACAGCACATTCCTATTTTGCATATTAAAAGCAGGACCTCGCTTATATAAATACATACATATAAATCATGTCCAGTAACATAAGTTCTAATCATTCTAGCAATTACCCCTCACACCCAGCAAAGGCCTAAAACAGATTAAAACATACGAAGGCAGCCTTCAAAAGGTGTTCAGCTGTTGAAGTCTCAAAGACTCAAAAGAAGTCTCAAAGAGGAAGTTCATGCATGTTAATGGGAACAACAAAAAGCTTTCATCATCTCCTTAGCCTTCTAGAAGCTCAAAGCTGAAATGAACTGTTCCTTTTATGTTTTGATTATATGCTTTATACAATATTATATTGATTCAGATCTTTTCCTTTAGACTTTAAGACATTATTTATGTTTAGTCATTCTTTGTTCAATCATTCTTTGTTCTAGTCATTCTTTGTTCAACAGCTATTTCAATTTAAATTTCAAGCTTAATTTTTTCTTGAAAATGTACACATTTTCTTTACTTACAATATATGCACACTACAGGACTTTAATTATTACCTTCGTTCACCTTCATTAACTCTTAGATAGATTAAGATTTGAAGATTTTCTTCAAATACATTGGTAAAAGAGACTGTCAGTAAACGCTGATCTGCGACCACCAGAATCGCATCAGGCTGCACAGCGGCCGATCAAAAGCTGTTCTTAGATCGGAGAGAGTCACGCTCGTCCCAGTCAGGTGACTAGAATCAGCTGATTCTCTGCAGACTGAACATGGCGGACCTCAAAATACTGAACTAATGATGAAACGGGTGACAGCGATCCGCTGTTCATGACTCCTCTCACTTTTGGTTTCGTGGCATTTTGAAGTGAAGATAAAACTTCTGGATAGTTTACAATAGTACATACACAAGGTAAATAAAATAAGGATAGGTTGCTGCTAGCACAGAAGCTAGCCTTGCATGACAGCAGGAAGAGCAAACACAATTTTTTTTATATGCACTTCAGTATTAAAGGCGTTTAAGATTTAAGAAACAGCGCTTTCATTGCACCTGCATATGCATATTGTTCCTTATAGTTCTAAATCTTCAAAATCTTTCCCAAAATGATGGAGCAGTTTAACGTACACTTTATTGTGTATTATATTGTATATTACATTGTTTATATTTTGTACTATTATTGTATGTAAAACCTTTCTGTAGCATCTGTAAGATGTAAAATTGTCTGCCAGTAAACAATTAAGAAGGGATCAATGATCAACAGTCATGAGTTACGTTGGGTTTATATTAAGTTATATATATGAACATTTATGCTCCTACAGTTTATAAGTTATGAATTGTTTTCCCCTTTGGTAACATGTTCAGGTAAACCTACAATATGCTTACCTTCAACAGATCAAAGCAGAATGTCTAATTTTATGGAGAATGGCCCCAGTAGTCATAATGGGGAGACTGAGGAGGTGTGGGAGAGACCCTGGACACTGGAAGAGATGCAGAAATCCAGCACAAATTGGTCCCTGGCAGCAGATTCTGGGGTATGACCTCTTTAAAGTTGAATGCATTCAAATTTCAGATGCATACCAATATAGCATGCACTTTCTTCTGCACAATGAAAATGTCTGTAATTTAAATGGAAAAATTATGTTAAATGCTACAGTAAAAATCTGTTAATAGATTAATTGTAAAAACCTTTACATTTATATAGATGAAAATTTCACCTATATATAGGTGAAATTTTTCACCTATATATAGGTGAAAAACTAATATATTTAAATAGACATTACTTTTATTGTAAAATACTGTAAGATGTATGGTTATTGAAGGTAAAGGGTATAAATGACCATATTCACCAAGATGTTACATTTATTTTTTATTATTATATAATTTTGCTTATGTTGCTTATTATGTTACCAGTATTTTTAAGACATTTTCTGGCATCCACATCTACCATAAACACAGCAGTTTGTTTTTTTACTGGGTGGGTTTATACAAATGAATTAGAACAAAAATGTGTTTGTTGTGGTGACTAAAATCTCTTTTTGTTATCTCTGCAGTTACTGCTTTTCCTGCAAGACTTCTCTCAAAGGATGTTGTCCAAGACACATGAGATTAAAAAACAGTTGGACGGGCTTATTCGGGACACTAAAGCCACAGACAGCTGCCTACACACAGTGTTCAATGACTTTCTCATGCTGTCCAACACACAGTTCATTGAAAATGTTTGTCTTTCTTTTCAACTTTCTAGCTCAATATTAACATTAGAGTCTATGTGGACAAAGCTGGTTTAGGCAGTCGTACTTCTTTTGACTTTAGTATATAGTATGTTCAAGATTGAATCTTTAACTGAAACAATGCAATAATTTTTGGAAGAGCTAAAATGAGGTTTACTTTAACAGTTAAAAATACTTATACATTTCCCATGCATGAGCTGTTGTGATAAATATTCCTCTCTGGAGACTTGACTCTGAAGTCATCAGTGAACGTTCACACCTACTTTATGGAAGCTTGTAAAATCCTGTGAAAGTTCTGAATTTAAACGAGGCTGTAAAAACAGAACTGTGTTGTATCTGTATTATAATATCTGATGCTTTCATTTAGAGGGTTTATGATGAAGAGGTTGAGGAAACTGCCCCAAAACCTGAAACCACAGAGAAACAGCCTGAGCAGGTAGTGTACTTTTTTTGGTATGTTTTCCTGCTGTGGTCATTGCTGTATATTCATGCACAATAATGCTCATTTGTTATATAAAAACCATTAGATGTTGTTGTGCCTATCATACATATGTAAAGGAGAAGACCAGAGAGCAAAAGGAAGCTGAACTTATTCCCAAAGTCCAGGAGGCTGTTAACTACGGCCTGAAGGTCCTGGAATCTGCTTTTGAACAACTGGACATTAAAGCTGGAAACTCTGAGTCTGAGGATGAGGAGGCACTGGAGAAGGTGGAGCCAATTTTGGAAGCAAAGGTAATGTGTGACCCTAGAACCCCTATTACACCATTATTACAGTACATGCATAAATGAATGTCTCACTGTTTTTTGTGGGCAGGACCTTTATGTGGATAGGCCTTTGCCCTACCTGATTGGGTCACAAGTCTTTATGGATCAGGAAGATGTTGGACTGGGAGATCTCTCAAGTGATGGTGACCCATCATTTCAGTCTTTCCCTTTTCACAATCTTTAGGATTGTCTTTTCATTATGGATTTCTTGAAGATGAATGTTACTTTTAATTTGGATGTTTTCTGTGTTTATAGAGATGTCTATTGATAGTGAAAGAGACAGTATGATTGAGAGTGAGGATGGGGAAGCTGGTGAGGTAAGAGATGATGAGATATATACAAACATAAACATGTGTTTTATACACTGTAATATATATGGATATATATATATATTACACTATATTATATATTTATAGTATTAAATTCAGTAATAATTATTTATATGATGATATATATATATATATATATATATAATGTGTCTTTTGGATTCTAATTCAAAAGCAGTCAGATGAAGACTTTGACCAAGATGAGGAAGTCCATGGCCACTATAGGAAAGTAAGACTTTAAAAATTATTCAAATTACATGTGAGGTTTAGTATTTAAAGATAATGGCATAAAGTAAAATGTGATATGGTTTATTAGAAACGATAAACTTTTTCCATCCAGATTTCATTTCAGCAATATAAATTATATTGTAAAAAGATATGGGGTTGCCAAATAAAACTAAAGAGTATTACAAAAATGACAATTGTTTTGGAACATGCCTAACTTTATATCCAGAGCCCCATGTGTAGATACGATATGCTAAAATTCTGTTCAAACATTCCGCTCCTCCAATAGAAAGCATCTGTTGTCAGTTACAATGATGCTGATGAAGAAGATGAAGATTCAGACATATTTGGAGGGTCTGATAAGGATGAAGATGAGCTCAGAAAGGTTAATAGCTTGCTTTCACAACACGACATTATAGAATTGCAAGCACTTACAAGATGTTATCTCATTTACACTGATTTACCTGTCAAAAGTTTGGAAACACTTGACTGAAATGTCAGATTAAAAATCTTTTAATCTGAAGACATTTGATTAAATGTTAAAAATGTAAAAATAAAATATAATTGTACCAACATATTAATTTCAATTTAATTTTTGTTATTAGAAAACTACAATTAAAATTTTTTTTTTTTAAAAAGATGATTTGGACCAAATAATGAAGAAAAACGCAGCCAATAAGAGTGCAAGATAGAGGGGAACTCCTTCAAAACTCTTTAAAAATCTTCTCAGGATGATTCCTCAAGAAACTGGGTGATGGAAAATGTCAAGAACATTTTAGTAAATTCGAGACGAAGGGTGACTATATTGAATATGCTGGAATATATCCTTTTTTTACCTTATTTTTAATTTTCTTTAGTCACAACATATTTGTAAAAGTTACATTTGTGCTGTTTTATAGTTTTGGTAAGTTTACTTTTATTCATAAATTTAAAAAAATACGAACAAAGAAAAAGTACGTTTTTTCCAAACTTTTGACTGGTAGTGTAAATTTGCAGGCTGAAACTCCATGTATTTCCTTCCATGTTTTTCAGGAAACAGACCTGTCATCATTCACTGATGAACTAGCAGCTAGAATAAAGGGAGAGACTCCAAGCAAACCAGAAACATGTAAAGTTAAAGAACAACCTATAGCTTTCAGCATTTTTCCATCATTATGTTGAGTTTGTTTCATTTTCATGTTTGTTTGTGTGCAAACACCTGTTTTTTATATCTTAAGCCATGCCATCAGGTCCATCCATCTCCCAAAAGAAGAGTAAAACAAAGAAAGAGACTAAACTTCAGGGTATGAGCTACTGTGTGTTTACTTTCTTATCGCATAATGATCATAGGTTGTGCTGTGTATATAAACAAACATACAGAAAGTTTACATATGCAAAATGGTAGGACCTGGTATTGTTTTATCCAAACTTCACTGTTTCTTTTTAGTATTTTTGTTTAAGTTTGTAAAATGATTGTACCAATGTTTTGTTTAAAAAAAATGGCCATCACAAAATAATGTCAGACCTTTTGGTTTGTTAATATGTTATTACAGTGGAGGATGATAAGGATGAGATGTTTAAAACGCCAAACATGGAAGATGAGCAATATTCCCCATTTGGAGGGAAGGGTGGGCTCTTCAGTGGAGGCAAAGGCCTGTTCGATGATGAAGATGAGGAGGTTTATTTGATCAATATTTATGTTAATCATAGCAATCATACAGACTTATGGTAAAAGATCAGCGATAACAAATGTTTTATTTTTTCCTCAGGGAGATCTGTTTTCTGAGGCGCCCAGAAATGATTGTGCTGGGAAGGAGCAGATTATAACTCAAACAGCAGGTGTGATTAACTGTCATTTCTCTTGTATCTTATTCTGCATTCCATTCAAAGTCAGATGTGGGATTATATTCTCTGACAATATAGTGTTCCATTGTCTGATGTATGAATGTGTTTGTTATGAACAGAGAATATCCATTACCACATTTTATTATGCAGGCGTATGGAATACTTGATTCTGATTGGTCAATCATGGCTTTTTGTGGTCAAATATTTTGTGCAACAAACACTTTGTTTTGTGTAACAAGCTGTATAATGAACTAATTTACTGCATATGTGTTGCATATTTATTTTTTATTACTCAGAAATGTTTATGTATGTTCCAGTGTTATGTTATTCCTACATAAAAATGTTTGTAGATAAGTATTGCTGTTTATTACTGTGTTATAGTGGTGCATATAAATGAAACTGATTATACACGTCTCTGTACATAGATGAAAGACAGGATGGCGTGTGAACATATAATAACTAATTTGCATAACAGTCATCGTAATTTTTTGTAGAACCCAATAAAGTAAAGAAAATCCCCACTGGTGCTGTCTTCCTATTTCCCGGTAAGTGATAACTGTTACATTTGCATACTTCTATACTGTTTTAAATAAAATGTGGTGTAGATTCTAACAAATTAATTTATTCATGCCCGGCAGAAAACAACCTGTTTTGGTCACCGAATGATTCAGATTCTTTAGAGAACACAGACGATAAGAGTCCAGTGAAGCCCAAAGTTCAAGCAGCTCCAAAATGTGCTCTGGTTGGGGGTGGGCTCTTTGATGATGACGATGATGAAGATGACTTCTTCAGTGGGAAGACTCTCCAGAAATCCACCACTGGTAAATCTCTTGCTTTTTTCCAGATTTTTTTATTAATGACATAATCATTATGAGAAATCGAAAATGAATGTGTATCATTGTGTTCAGCAGGACAAGAGAAGCAAATGCCAAAAAAAACAGTGGACCTGTTTGGAGATGCTAAGGAGGAGGAGGATGATGATGATGAAGAAGATGGTGGTATTTTCAGTAGGAAGTCAAGTGCAGTTCTTCCCCAGCAGCACAAAAGAGCCGAGGGAGAAGAGGAAACACGGCCACCTGAGAAGAAGGTCTGTTTGAGAAGATGATTGTTATCATCATTATGATTATTTATGTTGCATTTATGCTGCTGCTTATATATTGATTGGGTTTGCCTGCAGCCACCTGCTGGAGCCATTTCAGTGTTTGGGCCTGGCACTAAAAATATCCTGGTAGAGGGTCTGAAGAAACGCAAACCTTCAGTCAGTGAGGAGTCCACCAAATCTGAAGAGGTATAAGACTCTCTCCCCCTCGTTGTCTGTCTTTCTGCTGTGTTAATGATGAATGATTGTTTTTGCATCTGTTTCTTTCAGAGTGTACCTCCAGCTGAAGCAGTCAAATCTTTACCTGTTCTGGAGGCCTTGGGGAAAACACAAAGCAGGAGTCTGTTCTCAGACGATGAAGATTCACAAGTATACTCTATTTTTCCATTTTCATCATTATACAGACATAGCCTACTCTCGTTTTTTATGTATTACAATTATCACTATAATATATTAACAATATTTTTGCTGGTTCTTATTTTGGACTCATAGTTGTCACTGAATTTGCTGTATTTGTAACATATTTGCTGGTTTGTTTGTGCAGATATTCCCAAATGCGACTGAAAGTACATCAAAGCCTACAACACAAAACAAACCCAGTAAAGGTCCGCTCTCAATAGTTGATGGTGAAGAGGAGGAGGTGAGGTTAACAATTCTAAATGTAAAGAAATAGATTGTAGAGTAATCCAGATTTGTTTGTCTGATTCAGTGATGTTCACCAGTAATAGTCAATTTGGATCTTTTAGGACCTTTTCTCATCAGCCCCAAAGACTAAGTCAGTTCAGGTCAAAAAACAATCACTACAACCCAAGAAACCTGTATCCAGTGCCCTCTTTAGTGATGATGAGGTATCTGTGTTTAAAATGTAAAAATATATTTACATGATTATGCATGATTATGCTGGAAATAACAATATATTGCCATTGTAATTCATGTAGTAATCATGTTGCTTATATCCCAATATCAAGTAAAATGTGAGGCAATATTGGCTCTGTCTATATCAGGATCAGTGGATGAGTTCAAAGCCCAGCAAAGAAAGCCCAGAAGTGAAGCCTGATGGTATAAAGCCTAGCGCTAGCACCCCCTCCAGGCTACCAAGTGTCAAAGCTCTACAAAAAGATAACCTGTTTGATGAGAATGACGATGATCTGTTTGCAGCTACAAAGGAATCAAGGTTTGTGCTGTGAATCTGTAATCAATGGAAAGACTAAATTGGTGAGAGAAACCATACAAGTTTTTTTGTCCTTACAGTAAAAAGTCATCTCAGAGAATATCTCTCCTGTTTGAGGATGAAGATGATAATGAGGACAAAGAACCGCTTTTTGGATTTAAACCACCTGCAAATAAAACTCCATCTGAACCTAAAGTGAGTCTCTAATCATGTAGTGCTTCAGAATCTTTTCAGGCCAATGGGAACTTTCATTTACAAACGCTAGGATGCAGTACCTTAGTGAACGAGCAGGGGTTTACATATACACGATGAAAATCCTGGTTGTAGCTGTTTCAGGTGTCCTGTGCCATACATTTTGACACACTCGTTAGTAGCTAACAACAGCAGCCTGTAGTTTATTTTTTTTACCTGTATGTATATATGTATTTCAGGCTTCTGCTGCCCCGTCTCTGTTTGAACGGTCAGAAGAAAAGATTGTGCCCAGTGTAGTAACTGCCAAGCCTGCAGAAGAGAAGTCATCTGTGGAGAAGAAACCTGTGGAATCCATTCCATCCTCTAATAAAAACCCAGAGATAAAGAAGAAGCCAGCAGGGGCAGTCAGTCTTTTTGGTGGAATAGTCATTTTGGAAAACAAGCAAAATACAAGCAAGGTGAGATTTTGTTTTGTTTACGAAGTAATTTTAAAAGGGAGGTTAGACTTAAATTAAGTCTTGGCCAAATTTTGTTCTCTGTGAAAAACAGAAAGGTTTTCTGTTTAATTCCAGTTTTACACCAAAGTGCTTAAAGAGTAACAGAACTGCAAAATACACCTATTCTACAGAAACAGAATAATAATCAAGGGGAGATTTCTGATGATGAGGATCTACATAAGGAGGGCCCACCACCAATGGAGAGTAAGGGAGCCAAGGCCAAGAAAACAGCTCTGAGTCTTTTTGATGATGACAATGATGATGAAGACGAGGACCCTGGTGAAATAGTTCCTGCCCCTAAAACATCCAAACCAGCAGACAAAAATACACTAAAGGTTAATTGTTTTACATATTTAGTGCTGTGAGGTATAAATTTAAATATTGCATTCAAGTATGACGTTTGTATGTGTTGTATGTAATAAAGAGGTTTGATTGTGGTTGTGTTTTCAGGATCATGGGCCTTGTATTAAGAGCACAGGTGTGTTTCAAGATGAGGAGCTACTATTTAGTCATGCACAGCAGAGGGACAATGATCCAGATGTAGATCTCTTTGCTTCACCTGCTAAACCAGCTGTGAGTCTACACTATAATTAATTCTATCTCCATATGTAATATTTTCAATAGCTTAACCACACACAATACTGTTGGTTAATTGGTTTGTTGGTTAATTTCTGGATGAAAATGAATAAATTTTACAGGTGGCATCTCAGAGTTCAATGAAGCCTGTTGCCCCCACACTGTTTGGAGATGATGATGATGATCTTTTCAGTTCATCAAAACCTAAACCTCTGGTACTGTTTGTTTCTTAACATAAACATTAATTAAAGTACAGTGGCTCAGTGGGTAGCACTGTTGTCTCGAAGGAAAAAGGTTTCTGGTTCAGCTGGGCCAGGAGGCCTTTTTGTGTGTTGTGAGTTTGCATGTTCTCCCTGTGTCAGCGTGGGTTTCTTCCAGGTTCTCCGGTTTCCTCCCACAGCTTAAAGATATGCAGGTTAGGTGAATTGGACATGCTAAATTGTCCTTAGGTTAGGTGAGTGAGTGACAGAGTGAATGTGGATGTAACTGTGGTTATTACTAAACAACACTGTGGACATTACTAATTACTGGTTCTCGCCCTGAGTATAGTCATAAAAGCTGGAATGACATTGAGGCAATAAATAATTAAATAAAGAACTAATATATTGCAGTGATTCTCAACTAGTACATGGCAGGTCTGCTCTGATATGGTATAGCAAGAAAGATCAATGCTAAATGCAAATAACATGCAGATAACAATGTATTTAGGTATGATCAAAGAGAAATTTAAAAAAGTAAATAGGAATAAATAAATAAGAAATAAATAGGCTTCTAAACTTTATAAAATAAGGAGATATAGCATGTTTCCCATATGGATTGTTGTTGGCGCCAACACACGGCCAATTAAACTACTATATTTTGGTGCCAATTCATCTGTTACTAGACAGAACTTGCCAAATTAGGCAGACGCCAGCATGGATTTTAAACTGTGATTTTAAATCACAGTTTAAAATCTGGGCCCTGAATCAAAACTAGTTGAGAACCACTAATATATTGTTGTTTTTGTAAGTTCTGTGTTTAAGGTAATAGATAAATTTTGTTTGATTGGGCCTTTGTAATGCATTTGTATACTGATATTCTGAACATTATTCCTAACACAGAAAGTACCAGAGAAGCCAAGCAAACCTAAAAAAGATGACATTGATAAACCAACACTGACTTCAAACAAGGTATATATACGAATAGCTTTAAACAAGCAAAATACATAGTTACATTTTATTCAGCACATATGAAACTTTGATGTGCATTGCAGCAACCTACAAATAAGGTTACTCTTTTATTTGTTAACTGTCTTAAATATAATTTATATTATATTTATATTTATATTATTTGATTGTACAGGATCCTACAAGCATTATAAAATCTAAAAAAACCTCAAGGATTGGAGAACTTCAAAAAATTTTTTAACTATCAAAGTACCTTACATTTTTTCTACTTTTTAACTTTTTCTTGCATAATAAATAATATTTCTATAACGTGAAACACAAGCACAACTGTCCTGCCTTTCCTGTATTAGGAATGCATGTAAACTGTAAAAAATACTGGTCTTCACAACAAATATCTTTTCTAACATTTTTCACACATTATTTCGGTACAGCAGAATGTCTGCAGCTTTACCTTAACATTATCTGTCTTTGTGCCAGTGCTGTAAATAATTACTGCACCATTTTGACTAATAGAAAAACACTTGCAGAAGTCTACAGCTGGCATTGTGTAGCTGAAATAGTGCCAAATAGACCCGCTTCCCTCTGATCTCAGCTTCTGAGCAAAGGGGTCTGTCTGTCTTGATTTAGGTTGTGACACAGATGTGAAGACCTATCTGTTCTTTTCAGGCTAGCTTAGCTGTCAACCCTGCCAGCCTTCTGCCAGGAGCTGTTCCACGGATTCCAGGAGCTGTCACTGTAATTCCGGGCCTGGCACCCTCGTCCCTCCCTGCAGCTGCCAGGCCGTTACCAGCTGTTGATACCATCCTTGATCATCAGACCTCCGGTGAGGGAGGGGTGAGCTTTGACTCGCCAGCTCAGGTCAACACATTAGAGAATGCTAACAAGGTAGGTCGAACAGAGGTATAGAGGTTGTACAGGTTGATGGTGTCATGATCTTGGGACAGCATATGTATATTCTGTGGAAAGCAAGAACAGTGTTTCTCAACCCTGTTCCTGGAGGCACACCAACACTACAGAATGTAGATGTCTTATTTATCTGACACACCCATTCCAGGTCTCTAAATGCTTAGGTGTGTTTGATTACATCAAAAATACATACTGTTGGTGTGACATTAGGAGTTGGGAAACTCCTGGGTCTAAATAATGCCTTTTTAATGGGTTTCTTTACCCTGTAGAGTCGCACTAAAGGTGCAGTACGACGTCGACCCCAGACAAGGGCAGCAAGACACATGGCAGCACAACAGTCTGAGGAAGCAGTTGAGCAGGTCCAACATGACAGTTCCTCTAATCAGGAAGAAGATATGGCTGCTTCACTACCTACCTTAAACCCTGTTTCACTGCAACCTTTAGCACTTACTATACATGTTACCCCTGCTGCAGCCAAGATACCAGATGAAGCAGTCAGGCCAAAGAGACTTCATGATGCTGACGATAATCTGTTTGATTCTGATGACCTCTTTGCCACTCCATCCTTCACAAAACCTCTTTCCTCAAAACACAAAACAAAGGCACCTGAGGAAGGCCTGAAGAAAGCCTCTAAGACAGAAGCTGTTATAGCCTCAAAGAAGGATCAGTCATCCTCTATTTTTGACAGCCATGGAGATGATCTTTTTGCCACTGTGAAACAGAAGCCTGTCCAGAAAGCCAAACCTATGTCCTTCCTTGATGAAGATGATGATGATATCTTTGGAACAGGAAAAAGTACAGAAAAGTTCAAAACAGAGATCAGCTCTGCAAAACCTAACATTTTTCAGGTAATTATCAAGCACTCTTTAATTTACTTACCAAGCAAGTAATACAAGGCAATCCTGATAGCATGGATTGGGATTCTGTTTAATATGTCCCTGTTGACTGTAGTATGCCTTTCAGTGCTTGATCCACTCCTTGAACATACGTTTTTACAGAGTGAAGTGGAAGAACATCCCAAAGCCCAGAAAAAAACCAAGGATGTGTCTTTGGATGCAAGTTTGTTTGATGATGATGTTGACATTTTTGCTGACTTAACTAGCACAACAAAGCCAAAGGAGAATAAGGCAAAGAAGAAAGTGGAGACAAAATCTATATTTGATGATGACATGGGTTGGTTATCTCTAAAACGGTTTCCTTTTTATGTACTATGATAATAGCATTAGGCCGGTTTTAAATTGTTTATTTGAAATGAAATGTGCTACTTTGTATGCTCTTCTCACTGGTATCTGCTTTCCACAGATGATATCTTCTCGGCAGGGGCTACAAAATCAACAGTAAAGCCATCTTCTAAGTCTCAGAAGAACCAGCCTTCCCAGGATCGCAGCTCAGCAGTGGAAACAGGGCCCAATATTTTTGATGATCCCTTGAACGTATTTGGGGGAAACTAAGTCCCCTTCATAGCTGTTATTTGTATAAATGTGTAGCAACGTTCATGGACTAAATGAAGGTAGACATACTCTAACACTGTCTATTAATAATTTAAAGTCTAATAGGTTAATTGTTTTATGAAAAAGATAGAAAAAAGGATCATAAGTCTGTTAAGATCTAATGGCATCTATAAAGTCATCTAATTGGTAAATTATGTAGCTCTCATGAACTGGCATTGACATCTGCAGCAGTTTATGTCTCTGCCATTAGCACTTTAAACAAGAATTGTTTGTAAACTATGTTTTGATTAAGAAGACCGGAAACATTTTGGTTTAGTTTTCCAACTTGGTGCCAATTCTAAGCCAACATAAGTTGTTGTTTTTATAACTTGAGCTGAAGTTTCTTGTGTTGCATGTGAAATGATTTTTTGGAAACTAAAGAAAATATATTTTATGAAATGTATGAGTGTTGAGGTCTTCACTGTTCAAGAATCCAGACACATTGGAAATGGAACCGACAAGATTCCTTATTTTACTTCCTTACTTTTATGTGGCGGATATAAAATCTTTATAGCTTTCAATATTGTACATTGAAAATGTGCATCGACATTTCGTGTTGACCTGTCCAGAAGCAAATACAGTCACTTGTAGGCGGTCAAGGGTTGTTTGACGCTACCAGGGTGAACATCCGGGGGACAGAAAGAGGAGCAGCGGGGATGGTCCCGCCTACAAAATGTTACTATTGGATGAAAGACATTCTTATTTCAACAATGGCAAACATGATTCGTTCTGCTCGCTGTCAATCAACAACATAGTAGGCTGACTGTCCATCTTTCACATATTTGTATTCTGTTTTAACAGGGCGTTCGAAGAGCTTAACATGGGAACAAAAGCAATTGTTCGTGGCTCGCAAAAATAAGGAAACATTTCTGCGTTTTGCTTCATAAACGGCAAAGGTAGAGAAGAAACTCGTGAAGGAATTAGCGGCATTCGTAAATAGTTCGGTGGGCTGTATTTGCTATTTTGCTCCACCAAAAAACAGTATCAAAGCTCCTTTAATTGTTAGTTTTTGTCAGGTTAGAACACTGCGACTGTCGAGAATAGGACGCGTTTTAGTAGGAGAGCATATTTGGGGTGTGTAGGCTGGGACATCATCCAGTACTGCTCTGATCCAGCTCTCTGATCCCTGCTCATCATCTCTCATGATACTGTCAAGGTAAGATGATAAACTGGTGTACTGATAGTGTTTCAAGCAAAAGTGACAAAGCTGCTCGGGTGGAACTTTGGAAACCTCATTTGTAGGGCGAGTGCTGTTGAGAATACACAAATAAGTGATTACTGTTGTTAATGTATGTTTATAGATAGCATAACATTCTGTATAAATGTCCATGTTTAACATAAATAATGTGCATGTTGTGCTACTTAGCGTTTTAGTTTTAAATAGCAATAATAATAATTTTATAATAGTAATATGAATGTTTTATAAAACAGTTTATTTCTATTGCCCTTTTTACAATTACTTCCTTGTTGCAAGGCTGCTTTACAGGTGATACACTGAAAGAAGAAAAGAAACACTAAAGAAATAATAGAAAACTTGGAAAAATTTAAGTGCATAGAATTTCTCTAATTAAAATCAACGTGTAATGTTTAACTTGCACTTACTTTGTTGTGTTTGATGCCTAACAGGTTTTAACGACCAGTAACTGGTTTGTTTAACTTCATAGATTATTGAGCTCTGTGTCATTTCTCTTGCCCACAGGCTGTATCTCCATGCATGATGTGTTTCTACAGTGACAGAGGTGGGATCACAGTCCTCACTCTCCCACCTTGGACAGAATTCATTGTTGCCTCTCCCTGAGAACTGGTGGCCTCCCCTTGCAGAAATGACCGACAAGAGAAACCCACCTTTTTTTAATGATGGCAATGTAGGCGTGGTGCACTACAAGCTGCCCTTTCGAGAGAGCATGGAGCTGTTCATAGAAACTCTGACAGGCACCTGCTTCCAGCTGCGAGTGTCACCATTAGAGCAGGTCATCTCGGTGAAGGCCAAGATTATGAGACTGGAGGGTAGGTGTCCACTTTTGACTGACGTTTCATTATTTCTTTTAACTCCAAACAGCAAAATGTTGCAGCCCATTGAATGTTCTGATTTAATGTAAGCTTCCACCTGTTTTGGCTTTATGCTAAGTTTCATCTCGCAGTGTTAGCAGATAAGTCTCTGATAAGTCATGGCGCTCTGGTGGGCCTCCTGCGGTCTGACATTCCTTAATCTAAAAATATTTTAAACAACATCTTCCTATAATCTCATATTTGTTAGTGATTACATGAAATATTTGTACTTCATTTGTCCAATTGCAGGACTATATAATTATACTATTTTATTATGTACATTTTGTTATGTACATAGAATGTCCTATATAATGTACATATTATATAAGATTTATATATATATATATATACACACACACACACACACACACACACATATATTTATATATATATATATACACACACACACACACACACACACACACACACACATATATATATATATATGTATTTTATGTTACAGCAATCATTATAGTGTATAATTAACAGTAATAAACACTGAAATAAAAAGTGTTTTGCTGATTGGATGGTGACACAGTAACAGTAATAGTAGCCTAAATTATGCTTCTCATTTTGATTAAGAGGTTAAGAAGAACTTGAGTTGTTTATTAACAGCTGATATGTTAAGAGTAGCCAGAGTAATTGCAGTTGTATAACAGATCCGCTCATGCAGTTACATTTGTTTTTAACACACCTTTAATCACATGGAGTCAATGAATGGTTGAAATGGATGGCTTTGTTAGTATTCTTTTAATGACCAGGCCTTTGTTTGTTTTAGGGGCCCAGTTTCATCGCTGTTTAAAGGAGGTAAAATGCAGTTTGTCTCCCAGGACTTGTATGCAAGCAAAAGCTCAGCTGAAAATTAGGACTTAGGGTGCTTCATTTGTGAGGTTGATTGACAGAAATACTTCACTTGCAAGTGTGAATTGAAATGGACAAACATACAGTAAGTTCAAATCTCAGAGGGCACAGTGTCAGTCCAGACGGCTGTTCCACACAGCATGCAGGTCTTTAAACAGGCTGGTCTCATTGCTGTCTACCTAGAATTGTTGCACTGAGGATTACTTTGATGTTTATATTATGTGGACAGTACCAGGTTACCTGGTTAGAGTTAGTTTATCCAGTCTGTGAATTACATGTGAAGAATGACCTAGTTTTAATTCTGTTATGCAGCTTTTGTGATCAGTTGTAGATTTACTGATCATTTGATTTCTGGGGCTAAAGTTGCTGCCCCTTCCACCACCTCCTGCCTGAAAAACGGATATTACTTCTTATACAAACCAGTCACATATGGAGGAAATATGTTGATATAGAATGTTTGCAGACTATCACACAGGAGATACTTAAAGCACAATTACTAAGGCCATTTAAAGGACATGACTGGGCCCAACAATGGCCATGCTACACCTTTAGCCATCACACACACTAACCCTTCTGACCACCTCGCACTGTTGCGTCATTCTGAGCTGGTCATGTCTAAAAAACTACCCCCTCTGGGAATGGATACCAGTTTTGTGTTGCATGGGTGTGTTCTGGTGTCTTATTACTGTTTACACCCAATAAATGGACATCTATTCACTTAAATTTTTCAAACCCTTGCACTGGTAAGTGGTAAGCTTAGCTTTATGACCAGGTGCAACATTTGTATTCATGATCCTGAGTGTGCCACACGACAGGTGCAGATAAGCTCTAGAAATGAACAACAGAATACTAGAGACACCTGCATAGCTTTGGAAGAAGTTGAATGTATATTGTATAGCAAATCCAAACATTTAAAGTCCCATGGACAGGCTTGAAGGAACCAGGTTTATTTCTTGTGTTCACATATTTTACATTGCCAATATATGCCAATAGTTGTTTTCATTTTCAGAACGGCCATAGACATGATTTATTTGGGGCTAAATCTAGGCAGAAGTAGGGAATGTTGTCAACATTTAGGAACAGACTCACATAAATGAACAAAAAGCCACAAAACTTTTCATAAAATCTTTATGTCATAGGTTTTGAAGGTGCTTGTCTCTCTGTGTGATCATGACCTCTGTGTTATGGGCTAGATCTTGGAGGTGGCATGATTGTTCTTTTATCTGGCATACACAAGGGGGCAGATCTGAGTCATGTTTGTTCTGCTTGTTCTGCTGGCAGAACCTCTGTGTGTGAAGAACACAAAATAGTTAGATCCACATTCTTATAAGATTTCACATAATTTTTGTCTTTTAGAAACAGCTGTGAGCCAAAAGCATGAGTCATTCTGTACTATTTACTTTGTTGCTTACACTTCCTCCATTTTGTCCAAATTGCCAATCATAAATAAAAGTTTATATAGCTCTTCTTTAACCTGAACCTTAAATATTAAGACACTGTCTGTATCTTAAAGGAATAGTTCACAGAAAAATTAAAATTCTGTCAGTGTTTACATGTCATTCCAAATCTCTTTAAATTTTTTATTATACATTTAAATATGCCATGTCAAGATGCAGCAGGCTTTTATTTGTACATGTGGGCACACAGGGTTTACAGTTATAAGAATATAGATTATTAGCAATATAGATTATTCTCCAGCATGTTACCACAGTGCTTTTTAAAGAGCTAAAACTGCTCCTTAATCATCTTTACTTTTGTTATACTTGAAATCTCGAAAGCCTTTTGTGAGGTCTCAAAGGTATGAAAATGATGAATGTCATAGAAAATTGTGTACTCATAAGAACTCTTAAGAGTGTGGATGTTATTTTCTCTGTCTTTTGTACTTTTTGTTTTCAATGATTGCAGTTCAGATACATTACACTTTGTCAAACAATACCTTCAATCAGATATTCACCTCACACTCCTGCTATCCTTCACTAGCTCTTTTGTTTGCTGTTGTTCTGATGTATTGTTAAGAGTAATGGGTTTATCTTTCTGTGTGCATCTAGATGAATATATTCTGCATGATCAAAAGAGTCTATAGTACACTTATCTGATGACACATTTGTGGTCACAGGTATCCCTGTTTCGCAACAGCATTTGATTTGGAATGGTATGGAACTTGAAGACGAGTACTGCTTGCATGATTACAGGTGAGTTGATTTCAGCCTGACATTTTTCTAGGAAGTAAGATTACAGGATGTAAGCTTAAATGCGTAATGTTCCACTAGACATGACTAAAAAATACAGAACTCTGAATTGCTCTAAAAAAGTTAAAGGAACATTTACTCTAAAAAATACTATTTCTTTCATTACTTACTTATGTTGTCATTTTGAAACCTGTATGATTTTCTTTTTATGTGGAACACAAAAGGAGATACTTTGCAGAATTTAGTGCAAGAGTGTGTGCTTGGACATTCTTCAAAATGTTTTTTGTGGTTCACAGAAATTGAAGAAATTGGAACGGCATAAGTGATGGCATATTTTTTTTATCATTGAGTGAACTATTCCTTTAAAGGCAGCCACTTCTCTGAAGTGCAGTCTGGCTCGGTCTGGAGGTCACAGATGGTGGATTTGTCATAAATTCTTGTCAGTTAATGGTCCAAATGGAGGCTTTCTGGGAAGATATTGCGTTGCTGAATGGCATGCACTGTGGTTCAGAAATTACGGGATAAAGGGTGGGATTATTTTTAAGTTGGTGGAATCTCTAACATGAGGCAGAATGACAAACTTTAGTGGGTCTGGAGATTGTGATTCTGCCTACTTTGAGTTTGTTATGATTGTGTTTTCAGCATCAAAGAGGGCTGTACTATCAAGCTAGTCCTCGCCATGAGGGGAGGGCCAGTAAACACCAGACGAGGTGCGTTCCAACCACTGCTAGAATTGCATTGCAGGCTGGTTTTGTTGCTACTTTCTAATAGTTCCTGTGCGGCATTGTGCAATGCTCTTGATATTCGAGGTCAAGAGAAAAAACATTACACTTTTCCAGGAAGCATGCAGTCAGTTAACTGTCTGATATTGATTAGCATAACCTGCATCCTGTTTCTTCTGGTTACCTGCAGTGACAGTGACTGATGGCTCGGGGAGGGATATCCCTGACTGTATTGATGCAGGAAGAGATGAGATGTGGGAGAAGTCTCTGCCTAATAAACAGGTCACTTTCCTGGTGTACCGAGAGGGAGATCAGCTGAATTTTTTCAGAGTGCTGGACCGAGGAGATAGAACGCTCACACCTGTATCTAAATCAATCAGGTCAGTTCAAAGAAGAGAAATTACACATGGAGAAGAAGTACTCAGTTCACACTGTGCTTGGGTTCCCTTTTGTAGATGGAAACAGATGTTTTAGAACTATAATTTTTATATCTTATGTTGTTTAACCAATGACGATATTACCATTTACCAGCATACTTTAAAGGTGAAATGAATAATTTGTGCAACACTAGCACCACCAAATAGAGCATCAGAAATAATGATCTCCTATTGGTTACCCAAGCAGATACATGTTAATTTTCTAACCTTTTCATATTAAACTTCGGTGTGTAACTTATCTTGCACCTTTTGTGCAGTGGTACATGAATTATCTTCATTTATGCAGCTTGTTGTACAGATGTGTTCTACTACTTTTCTAGCAGAAATAAATATTACTTTCGCTAGCAGAAATAAATGGGCCATATGTAGGAATATATGTATATCATGAAGACTTGGGATTTGCCCTTTTGACTTTGGCAGGCAAGCGACTGGCAGTGCCATAGCAACCATCAAAAATAATCTAACAACTGCAAAGCAGCACAATTCATTTTACTGTAACCACATAGCAGTGCCGTACAGTATAATCATGATGACATTCATCATGAGTTTCCACCACACACCCCTTTTCTTTATATTTAAAAAATACTTCACTTATACAGTATACAATATACAGTAATCCATATACAGTAATATAGATTATCTTATTTCCTATCTTTTAGTTGTGTCTTTGTGGCATACACAGGTTTCTCATAGGCCAGCAATCTCTGAAAGCCATCTGCAGCATTTTATAAACAGAATATGAAACTAGAAAGGGTTTCCTGGTTTTGTGTCAACTTTTGGTTGTGATCATTAGGAGCAGGTTAACTGTAGTGTTCATCTGTAATCAGCTGTTGTTGCCTCATTGATCACAGGCCATCCTGAGAATCAGTTAGACAAAAGTGGTAATGAACCCTCAAAGCCCTCAGCACAGCTGACAGACTTTTCATAAAGCACCACCCATTATGTATTGTCTAAATGCCACAAATTGCATTATCCAAAAAACGAGCAACACTGTTAAACAAAGATTGAATGTGAGAGTTTGTGCCTGAATGCTCTTGTTTCAGTGGTGGCTCACTGCACAATGTGTACGCAGAGGAGGAGAGCATGTCTTTAGAGCAGCAGACACTGGAGAACTCTATCACAATGAACAAGATGAAACTGCTCAAGGCCAAGATGGAGAACATGAACCTTAACAAAAAGGTACAGCAGATCAGGCGAGTCAGACAGATGCTCTTTAACTTTAATTGTATGGGCAGTCTAACAAAACCCACATTTGTGGTGCCTGCACACATATATACATGTATTCATGTTATACATTAGACTCTTTAATCCAAAGGTGATTACAAGAGAAATACAAGCAGAAGCAATTGGTCCAAGGAAGAACATAATAGAAGTGATCCTACTGTACTAAATGCCTCTGTATGAGTGTTTTCCTATTAGTAAGTACTAAAATAACACAGTGCTAGGGCAGAAGTGTAAATCTAAACACATCAGATTAGATGTGTTTGTGGAGAATTATTGGAAGTGAGCACAGTTTTCTTGCGGGCTTCAGGGAGCATCATTCGTTCCACGCTGTGTCTGATTAACTGACGCAGTAATAACTACGAGCTCAGCAGATTGGCACACCTAGTTGATTATGCAACTATGCATAGTTGTCAGGATACTGTGTTAGACATGTTTATTTTTCCCTACACAAAACCATTGTTAATATTGATGTACTTTAGTCTACAAGAAAACCAGCATCATCACAAACAGAGCCGTGTGTATGATGGTATATACCGTGTGATGGTACAGATGTGTCAGCTGAGGGTTTTTAATTGTAATGAAAAATGTGATGTATTTCAAGCAAGACAAGAAAAACACATAGATTGTCATTATTTACAGTTGCCCAGCAACATCACAACTTGCTGAATTAGTTTATAAAACTGATGTTCATGCACAGTTTGATGTATATTGATTACAGTGGCTTCCTCAAATATGACTCATCCAGTCAGAATTCAGATTCAGAACTTTTACTGTTATTATATTAGTTTAACTGTATTAAGTCTTCTGTTTCTTAATCATGTGAAGCGACACAATGATTTACCTTTCATTTGTGTTTTTTTGTGTGCATCAAGTTTCAGATTAAAAGAAAACAGATTGATTGAAATTTAATTAATTTAATTTACTGGATTGTCCAGTAATGGTCATTAATGCATGTTAATTAAAATGTAAATCATTAACCATCTGATGATTGTTTACTTGATTTTTGTCAGCCCAAGAAGACTGCTAAATTAAAAGTCAGACCTCCAGTGGGCCCACGGCTCTGCAGTGGTTCTCTTGCTTCTGCCCGACACCATCGAATGTTACGCGTCCTTCCTCAGATAGGCCATGCCTCTTCAACACATCTACCTCCAATGGGTGATCAGCAGCAACCCGCAGCCTCCTCTTCTGCCGCTGGCTCCCCTCTCCAATCATTCGCTTCTCTTTCAAGTCCCACTTCCTCAAGGCGAGCTCATGCTTCCTCTGCAGCTTCCAGCATATATATGCTTCAGGCTAAGGAAGCATGGGATAATCCAGTACCCAGGAAGATCAGACTCACTCCCAAAGTGTCCAGGCTGGATGTGAGAGGGCCTAAAGTTATGAGAGATTGTGTGTACCCACCTCTAGCCGTTATGTCTAACCTGGGGATTCAGGATGAGGTAGATCTCCAGAGTGATAGAATGACAGTACCAGAGAGTTCATCTGTGATTGAACCTCCCAAACCAGTACCATTCAATATTCCTGAGCCTCTAAGTCTAGATGTATCCAATCAACGCGAGAGAGGTCTGAACTCTATAGCAACAGTGCCGGATCCCAAGACGTCAGCTCCTCTACTTTCCCAAACCATAAACTCGAACACCATCGGCACATGGATGATTGGCAGCGAGAATCTGGCATCCCAACCTGAAATACCCCAACACTTTGAGTTCACAGGGACCTCCCTGCAGTCCAGCTCATCCCATTCTCTCCTAAGAACCAGCAACAGCCCTGCTGTTTCAGCCAGCTCACCCTCACACTTAACATCTGTGCGAGGGATCAGAGTTGATTCCATTGATAAGAGCTCAGAGGTGATTTCCAAAAGTGAAGCCCGGGACATTACCAAGATGGCCAGTAAATCCTCTAAGGGGCCACTGGGCTCGGTGAGCAACGCAGAGCTGCTAGCCTCGCTGGCAGGTACTGGGGCACAAGAGTCCTTGGCGGGGCCTTTTGCATTGGGCAGGTTGTGCGGTACAGCTGCCCACCTGCCAACCAACATGCATCTGTTGCAGGAGGACCTGCTGAGGAGGATCTCCCCCCTGCAGAGAACAGTTGCTTACACGGTGAGCTTGCAATCATGCATTCTGCTGCTGCTTTTAGAGAGCTCACCTTTCATACTGCATCAAAAAGCTGATATTCATTTGATCTTAGCGGGTTGCATGAAAAACGGTATCTGCTTTAACTCAACATGACATCTGCGCAGTGTTGTACAAATTAGTGCTACTAGTAAAGCATGTAACCCTTCACAAAAAGAAACATGGCGCACATTATACAGCATACAAGACAGATTAGTCATTAGTTTTGGCATTTCAGCTAATGAGAAATAGTGCCACAGCAATCTCATAAATGCTTTATCAAGCAAGATCTTGTCGTTGCAGGCGTCAAGCTCATCAACGGGTCTCTCCAGTTCAATAAAGAGATTAGGTGAGTGGGTTGACATTATAAACAGAGTGTGCTGTTAGTGTGAAATAAACTGGTTAGAACACCATCTAGCAAAGCAACTTCTTTAAAGTTGTTGACAGTGATGCCATCTGTGGCAACCCTCTGCCATTTGTCACACTCCTCCACTCATCACTGCTTTACACATTTTACATCTGTCTCCCTCAGGACTGTAAAACCTGTCTTTAAATCCACAGACCACTTTTTAATGTCATGCTGGACGTCTTACTGACGGTGCATTTTGAGTTATCTGAAACATTTGAATTAGTGGTGAGCCTTATTTTTCTGCACGTGCTGGAAAGACACATTGCACCTCCAGCCTTGGCCAGGCCTATAAATGTCCTTAGCTAGATTAAATTCATTATCTTTAATGACCAGGCACATTAACGCCCTCTGAATTGAGGCTAATAGGGTGTAATTGAGCTTTGGGATTCAAGCTGTATTTCATAATTTTTCTAGATGTCAGTAAACTATAGGGTGACACAAAAGAGGCTTGGATTAATGCTCACTGCATAGCTCAGAGTTTTTGAATTTGAGTGCTAATTCAAGAGATACAGCGCTTTTGTCACATGGATTCTGCAGTTGCAAAAAAGTGTCAGAAACAGATGTAGGTTCGAGCTACATGGTCTATGTGATGTAATCATGAAAATGCTCTTAATATAAATTCAAGAGTTTAGTCTGTAAAGGTCCATGCTAAACCTTTCAGTGGCTAATAGCCAGAAGCTCTCAAAATCTACACCCACAGAACCATGCAGAAAGCTCCTCAGAATATCGCATGATTAAAACACCTGTCATTCATACAGTTCTATACATCATCAGCCCCCTGCGTGTTTAAGAAATATTTTGCCTAATTTGTCTATACTCTCAGTTAGTATGGTGGACATTTTAGATGAGATGTGGTGATCAGGAGGTCAACCTGAATGGTGGGACAGCAGGGCTGGTTTGTATTGTCTTACAGGAGCTGTTGCATGTTAAATGAGGCCAGCAATGACCTGACAGGCTTTTAATGAAATATTCACCATCACACCAAGCAGAACTCCTGGCGGAAACCAAGAAACAGGAAATGAATACCACAGCTACACAAAGATAACATAGACACAGATAAACATTCACATGCTCACTTTTATAAAAGCAGTAGAAAAAGTTAGGTTCCATACGAAACACCAACTGTTCAGACATTTCCTGCTACATTGACGCTTAGAGAGAGTGCATGTGGCATGTCATGATTGTATGCTAGAGTCTAATAATGTAATGGTTCTACATGTATTGGTTTTGAAACATCTGGTAAATGTTTCCTGACATTCTACTGCCAGAGAATCAGATAATCTTAATGTTCTGACACATCTGGGATTGTCAGTGACTTGAAAATACAATGGTAGCAGCAAGTGAAAGAATAGGAAAGAATCCAATATCATGCCCCAGTGCTTCTGCCATTGCTTCACATGTTCTCCTCATAATGCGTCTTTCCTCGTTTTTTGTTTTATAACTCGCTCCCTGCATATTCTAGCAGCCATTGGTACAGTAGGTGAGAATATCCTATTACCTAATATTTACAATATCTTTGTTAATGCAGTGTTTAAAAACAAACACAAGTGGGTTTTTTCTGTAAATCTACAGTGTGGTTGCTGTTATCATAACTGTCTTTTTCTTTCTTTTGTTTGTCTGGAAATGTTGGTTTAGGTCCTCCGACACATTACCTACCACCTGTGAAGGTTCCCGCTGGCACAAAGAAGAAGAGTTCAAAGCACTGCTTCCTGTGTGGGAGGAAGACTGGCTTAGCCACCAGCTATGAGTGCAGGTACAGGGCTGCCATGGGTGTTTTCCCTTCACCTCTCCCTGACTATGAGGCTTTTATTACTGAACATTAGGGAGTGGTATTGCTTGCCTGTAATCCTAAAGGGAAATAATATGCAGTTAATTTGTGGTGTGTGCAGATGTGCACGACATAACAGGGCCAGGCTATTTTTGTCAGAAGGTAATAATCTTTTTTAAACTGGTCTCTGTATGTCATGTGCTTGTATTGATGATAACACCATCTGTCACTGCTATGTTTATCAATCTCACTTGTTCTACCCCAGGCACATAAACTAATACAAAAGCACTTTCTTTTCATAGAGACTATTTCTCCGTTTTTATTTTTCTTTACAATTTTAATGACCTTCACAGATTATTAACCTTTAAAGGGGAAGAACAGTTGCTTAGCAGGTAGCACAAGAAGAGCCCTGGTTTGAATCCTGGCTGACTAGGTACCTTTCTGTATGTAGTTTGCATGTTGTTCTTGTGTTGCCGTGGGTTTCCTCTGGGTACTCTGGTTTCCCCCACAGTCCAAAGACATGCCAGTCAGGTTCAACTGGAGATTCTAATTGTCTGTAGGTATGAGAGGTGTAAATATGTCTGTGTGTTAGCCCTGTGATGGACTGGCTACCTCTCCAGGGTGTTTCTCTGCTTTTGACCTGGGGTAATCTGGATAGGCTCCAGCATTCCCCGCAAGCCCACATATGGGGAGAAGTAGTATAGAGAACAGATGGATTAAGCTTTACAGTGGTCAGACTGGTGATTATCTTTTGCAGTGCTCATAAAGATATCTGTTCATGTCTTTGTATAAGGTGTGGCAACATCTTCTGCTCTGTGCACCGCTATGCAGAGACCCATGACTGCACTTATGACTACAAAAGCACAGGCCGCCGCTTCCTACAGGAGACCAACCCCATCATAAGTGCTCCAAAGCTGCCCAAAATATGAAGGCACTAAGTCTCATAGAGAGGAGATAAATGTTACAAATGAACTATTGAAACAGAGAAGAACCTTGTTCACCAATGTATGCTTTCATCACCACGTTTGCTTAAAATATAGTCAGAGCTGTAAAAAACAAGAAAGAAAAGTGGTAGTCACTCATCTGGCACCTCAGAAGGCATAATTTTGTTTGCTGTTTAAAATAATGCAAACAACGTACAAAACCTTGCATGTAAATAGATAGTTTCTGAAAACGTTTCTATCATGCAACACACTTTTGAAGCAGCAACATATAGAACTCCAAGCATATCTATTTATATATGTCTGTGTGTTGTATTTCTTACGATAGAATTGACGTCTTGCAGAAATGCACTTTAGTAATGCTGAATATCTCTTATGGAGATGGGTTTGCTGTGGGTGGGTGAGGGTGATGTGATCAAACTATGTGCTGTTTGTCTTTTGTAATTAATTACATGTTAAGTTTCCTGTTTGAATGTTCTTATAGTTCCTACCCATTATTCCTCTTCACTGAGTTTATCACATCCTATAGCACACCACCAAGCACTTCTTATCATGGAAAATGCCAAGCACTATACACTCATGTTATAAAAGGGTGAACCTTGGTTTGCTCTTAGTACTAATATGAAGGATAAACTGTATTCTATATCAGCTGTACCTACTACACTATGCAGTTTTGACCATGTAGCATTCTGTCCCAATTTTATAAGGGCTTGGTATGGTAAGATGTGAATGTTTGACTGGTTTCCATGGCAAGCAGTCCTTTTTGTACCTTTACCAGTTATGTTTTTCTGTAATTGTCAGGTGATGAACCTAATAAAATGTCGTTGTGTTTTCTTTGTTTTTATTTTTTGCTGATTGTCTATTGTGTTTGGGGTAAGTGTCTTTCTCCTTAAGCTACTGCTTTTCTTACACCATATCTTTAGGATGTTTTTATGGTTGATCAAAACAACAGTGTGGTTCAGGATTCCAGGTACTGTACTGGGTGAATCTGTTTAAACATGTTTCTGCTCTCTATTACATTACATGGAAAGCTGCTATGAGCCAACTTGCTATTAGCATGAAGCAATTTAAATGAGTGGAGTTTTTGATGGTTGAAATCACTTCTGAAATAATTGTTTTCAGCTTTTGTAACCTGTCAGGGAAATAGTCTACATTTTCTGGAATAACCTTTACCTAGACTTCAAAAACATTAGTTTTAGTATAACCAACAGATGGTGTTGATTCATGCAGTATTATAATACACCAAATTACAGGTAACAGACATTGCCCAAAACAGAGTGTAAAAGTAGTAGTGTTACTGTGCAGGAGCTTTGTTAGATGCATGTTATATTTTACTGCACATTCTGCCAGTACAAAATGCACAATGCAACAGGAATTCTAAACTGAATGTTAACCAATGACAGACTCTTGTGCAAAACTGAAAGTAAGAAGTGCTTTTGTAACAGTTTGAAATCAGGGTCAGTTTTGTTCCTGTGTAGCAAAATGAAAGAATTATTTATACTGCCCTTATTTTCATTAAAACACCAGTATACAGTAATTTAATTTCACACCATCAAAGAATACAAATCTTTCATTTGTAGCTCTAAGTCCAAAGATTGTTATGCATTGAAAATGCATTTTTCTTTGGATAGAAGATCAAGATAAACTTGTTTTACAGGTTGGGCTTTACACATTGAATGACACATGCACATACAAAAACACGTGTACAGTATTAATTAAAGGTAATTATTCTCCAAAGAGACGTTTCATTGATCCAGAGTGTTCTGCTCTGTTTATTCACGTGCAACTCAAAGTGTTACATAATAATAAATCAAAACAGGTTTAGGCAGTTCTCTAAAAACAGGTATTTTGAAAACAAGTTTAATAAGAAGAATGCAGTAGAGCTTGCAAATAATAACACCACCTTCATATGTTCCTTCGTCATCCAAGCAGAGAACCAAAATGTAGTATTGATTTAAAAACAGTATTCCTCCGCTAAGCAATGTAGTACTTCAGAAACAACAACACGCAGGTGTATGTTTATATGCTACACCTTCGAACACTTCTCAATCAATACGTTTTGCATAAAATGACAATTGTATGCACGATTATTAGCAGGCCGCATTATTATCATAACCACCACAAGTACACAAAAAGTTCTAACAATACAATAAATACCATAACATGAATTTAAGACAATTTATCAGTCCACCATCTCGAAGCAGCTGTGCATATAATTTATTCTTCAGAATCCTCCACATAAAGGTTACCGCTGAAATACGCTACATGAACAGACGCGCATGCCCTTTCTGGTTTATTTTCTTTTCTTAGCTCTGTTTTCCTCCCCGAACGCGGAAGTCGGTGAACATGACGCATATTATCAGATGGAGACTATGAAATAAAAACAAAAACATCGCTATTTACGCTCAGGAAAAGACGAGGTAAGTAACCATCGCGTAGAAGCGCACGTATAGTTCAGCACTTACCAGTGTTGCCAGTGTATCACTATAATGTAAATGCAAGAAAAGATGGGCGTCTTAGATCACACTTTAAAATTATTTTTTTCTGTGTGTGTGTTTGTATACCAGTGGTCTAGAAAATCTGTTTAGCAAGTTTCAGTATATAACGACCTCACGAAACTGGGTTCGGTTCACTGCAGAACCTATTCAAATGTGGATGACAAAGAGAAATTTGGTTTATTGTATGAACAGCATACATTATTTCTACAGCAGGAGTGTTTGAAGCTTCACTGTGCTGAACAGCATTATGTCTAGTTATCTTTGCATTGTTAGACTGTTTCTGATGCATGTTACCAAGACGAGACAATAGTATCTGTTATATATATATACATGTTGCGCCTCGTCCAAATGTAGGTGACAAAAAAATAAGGTTAGATAAAAATGGTTGTATGGTCTGCAGGTGACATCGTTCATGTCATCCCACTGTAAATCAGGTAAAACACGTATAATATTGTACGACAACGGCGACTGAACTCATGCCAGTCAAAGATGTGTGAAAAGAAAGACTGGGATGTAACCTCAGACTCCAGTGAGAGCTGGGTTGCAGTACGTCTGTTACATGCATACAGTAGCGGATCGCATCGGCTCAACGCAGTGTGGATTACAGCAACACTAAAGCGTGCTTTAAGCATTTGTTATGCTTTATACTGGCACGCATTGGTAGGTTTAAGAGAGGATCTGTGGCTGTGTTGTCAGTCTCATTCATGCTTTTATACGCTATTTTTTCACATTAGAAGAATATTGCTGCCTGCCAGTGTTGTGATGTCCTCGAGCAGGAATTTTACTTCAGTTTTGAATTTAATACATGCGGTAAGCGCATTGTTAAATTGTATTTATTTTGTATTTTTGTTTGGTATTGTATTTATAGTCTTTTCATGTGTTGCATCGTTATTACGAACATTAAATCCATGCATTTGTCACATACTTGTCTTGTCACAGCTTACTGTTGTTTTAGATGAGGAGTGAACTGTCTTTTTATATCCACCTTCTTGTCACTTTGTAATGTCATTGCCATCCTGACAACAGAATGTTCTAGTAGATAAAACAATAGAAGGCTTTGTACTATCGAGCTTGTACTTTTTGATCCTGCATGCTTGTTTGTGAAGTTGCTTAGAAAAGCTTGATAGTGTTATTGTCTCCCTTACGTGTTTGATAAATAGGGGAACCATTTTACCAGTGCAGTTTATCAAGAATGCTGTTAGCAAGAATGCATTATGACAAGGTTTGGCTGTCTTCCATGAAATCTTAGATTTGTATGTGTGTAGATGGTAAGCATGTGTGCCTTGTATGCAGGTTCTACAGCTTTTCTGAAGCTTTAAAAATAACAAGAAGGGTTGCGTTGATGGCTAGGCATGGGATAGAAATGTTTACTGTATTATAAGGCATTGAGCCAGTCACACAGTGTCACTTTCCTTTTGACTGTTAGGGGGTAAGAGATCTGAATCGATTAATTCTTATTTTAAATTTGTGTTAGCTTTCTGTTATCCTTGTCCTTCATCAGACTTATCTAGCACTTGTTCTATAGATATGCTAAAAGAAAATCATCCACTGCATTCATAAAAGCACAAACCGTAAAATATTAATGTGGAAAAGCAAGTCTCCTAACTTCTGGAGTGTAAATTAACATCGAAGTGAATCTGCAATCAATTCTGCAAATTCCGAAAAGTGGGCATTGCATACTGGAACAGAACCAGGAGTTTAGTGGCGGGGGTCATGTGATTATTCATTCTGACATTATCTGGCCTTCATATGTTTCACAGCTGGTAACAGGACAGAGAATATATATACAGGAATGTCTTTATACTCACCCCAACACACTACAGATATTAATTAATGTACTTCAGAGTTCAAAGTGTTTCAGTGCTTCAGTGTTTTATTTTCAGCCTGTAATTAAAATCTTGGAATTAAATAATTTGGCCTAGATTTTAAATGAAGGTTGTGGTCTGGTGTATGAAAGACCTGCCATGAGAAGTTTTGTATCTGTGTATGTGCATCAGTAAGAACAATTCCTCCTTTGACAGAGGGTGATCTTAGAGTTTTATGTTAATGTACATTGCAACGCTGCCCCTATTTGTCCAGATGATTAACTTGCTTATATCAGAAGTGCTTTGGACCACTTGCGGTATTATAATGTAAAGTTGGTTCCAGCAGCAAACCACAAAAATCTTTTTTAACAATTTTAAAATTAGTTAGACCTACAAAAGACAAGTATTTACAAACACATTTGTCTAAATTACAGCTAGATTGGAAAATCATAATGCATTCAGGTACATTGGGCCACTTTTCTTAAAGGCATGTGTGTACATGCTTTTAAGATAATCTATTCACAATGCAGTAGGTTTTTCTTTGTGCTTAAATTCAGCTCAATTCAATTTTATTTATATAGCGGTTTTTATAATGTGGCATTGCTTCAAAGCAACTTTACATATAATGAAAAATAAAATATAGAAAACAGAAAAATTGTCAAACGTACAACACAAAAAACAGAATAATGTGCTTAAATGTGCTTTATGCGCTTGTCAGAGTTTTTGTATTTACTCTCCAGTATTAGCCATGAGTTTATTATAAGACTAGGAAAATTCATAATGATATCTAATTCTTAAAGTAACACGTAGAACAAGTTGATCTCTTTGGATTCCACTATTTTGTTTGTTCTGGGGATTTTAGTTTTTCACAAGGTAATGAGTGGTGCTTACTAAGACAAGCTAAGACAAGCTAAGACTCTTGTCTTAGCTTGTCTTAGCTAAGGGCGAAATAATATAGACATACTGTAGGGGTTAACAATCTTATACTGTATCAAACAATCACACTAGTTCATTCCCTAAGATGGGTTTAATACAGCAGCATGAACTTTTGGGCTCCGTTAAGGGTGTTTATACAGGAAAAACAAGCCCCCAATCAATAGTATGCTATTTACAGATGGAAGAACATTTACCTTTTTTGACTAATCCTTCCAAGCTTTGATATTTACTTTACACTTTAGGCCAGCATCCATTAGCTGTGTTCACAATCTAACACTTTCTTCTTAGCTTCATAGGCTGTGTTTAGAATAGATGTCAAACATACTAGAATCTACTGTTTCTGCACTATATGTGCAGATTTTCTGTATGGGAACTAGGATGATATACTACATTTGCCAAAATGTACAGTATGCAACAAGGCACACAATGTGGAACATTGTATCCTAACTTGCAATGCAACTTGATCATCTCGTTCCAAAGTGAGAAATGAATGAAATAGTATGCAGTATATAGTGTATATGACACAGTATTCTGTGTAAGTAGTTGTAAGCTAGTGTTCCATAGTCATAGATTGAGATAGGAAGTTATGGAAGTAAACATATTCAAGAGAACATTTTCATTTATTACACATAACAGCCAGAGACCAGGGTTAGGTGGCTAAAATTAAAATAAGAAAAATCCCAAAAACCCAGCTATTTAGCCTACCTCATACTGAACTATCCATGTGTTTCCATCATTAATGTGAGCATTTAATATGGCTGTCAGTATTGAAAGCTATTCTGTGTGTCACTGAGTGACAGTCATCTTACTTTGCTCTAAGATTGTGGACCAGCTTTCTCCTGCAGGCTTGCTGTGCTTCAGAAGGAAGTTGATGATCATTTCAATCCAATAGCCCAATATGGCTCCTCCATATGCCCACTGACACCACTTCCTTTGCCAGGCAAATTTAAAATGTTCTGTGAAGACTATCTATGCATATAAGCTTTGGAGAAATATTTGATCTGATAGTTATTTTGTTTCAAAGCTAAACCTGGCAAAATATAAACCATTGTTTCAGCACAACGATTGATTGACTGGTCAGTTAGCAGTCTTGATCAAAAATCAATGTTTACATTATCAGTGCTCTTTGAATGTGGTTTAAGTGATCTGATCACAAATTGTTTTGGACCACACTTACAGTACCCCTGTATTTATTGCTGTCTACATGTGATCACTCGATACATTTATTATTACCAGATGTAAACAGTGAATGTTATTCTAAAATCCTGCAAGACATTATCTGAAACATGACATCTGTGTCTGATATTTAAACTGAGCTGATAGACCAATAATTTTGCGGTTCAGTCATATTTTTTGATTTTCTTATTCTAAAGTGGAAAAAAAAATTTTCTAACTAAATGTGTCACTCTTTTCAATTCCTCATACATTCCTGTTCTTTAATTATACTCTGGATTCAATTACCAGGCATTTCAATCAAATCAAACAATCAACAGAACTTAACATCAACAAAATGTAAGTCATCCTCTATCAGCAGGCAGAAGGGATGAATCAAAGATGTGTGATGCTGATAAATAAAATCTTAAAGGACAGTTCATTATCTCCAACAATTATTGAACCAGAACAGATCTTTCTGAGTTAAATATTAACTGCACACCTAGCATGAGCTAAGGGAAAGTAAGGCTATTACACAAGCAGAATATATAAAGTGGGATCCAGACATCAGTGTATGTATGACAACTGGAATCAGGGCTGTGCTGATATGTTGCTTGCAGTAATGAATCATGAATAATTAAAGCAAGTTCCAAGCACTGTATTGATCGTGTTTGACAAGCTGTCAGACCTTTATTTTGTGAAATTTTGTTAGGTTTTGGTAACTCCTCTGGTTGCTTTGGGTTCAGACCAAAGGAATAAATAAATGGTCAAATAAATGAAGTTATTGGGACTTCTGTGTTCTCACATTAAATGTTAAACACTTTTCTTTTTTCAGGTTATTTTAGCTTTTTTATTATTATTAGGGACAGACTCACTCCATCCTTTTTTCTAACAAGCCCATTTCAAGCTTTATTTTGAGACCTGCATCACCATTTTCTGAATCTTATACGTTTAAGTTTTAGCATTTAAATATGTATTAACTGGTTAATATTAAAGCTGCAAGCTGTAATTTGTTTATTAAAAATGAACAATAATCAGTTACTGAGCAAGTACATTACAGATCAGTGTTCAACAACCTCCTTACCTTACTCTGATTCACAACAGTAAGTTTATAGTAATGATTTATAATTTGAGCTGTCACGTACAATTTCCAAGGAAATGTAAGTTTGACTTGTTGTTACATCACGTCTGTAAACAGAAAGCTCTAACAGAAAGATCCAGCTTCTAAATCACGTGTGTGGGTGCTGGAATGATGAATCACTTTAAGCTTGTTCTTAAAGCAGTTGTTTAGACTTCCATGATATCCAAGTTAAGAAAATAACTATGCAAGTACAATGCAGTTTTAGTTTCAAACAGAGATGGCGATAGAGAGGCAAAAGTTATAAATTGCAGTTTTAAATATAGCTACATATAGCAGTAAAATTCCAAAAAGCAGCAGTAAACACCAATCATTGTTAATATTCTATTATTATTTCATATGCTAATATTGATAATTATACACTTTAGTTTACACATTGTTTTACACATTGTAGAATGAAAACGTGCAGACATTTCACATATTGTAAAAGGTTGTAAAATTCAGAAGCGATATTTACACTTAATGATACACTTACATATTGATACAACATTTATTTTGAATATGTAATCTTCTCACTGGAGCTAATGCGGTTATTTACGTTCTGCCCAAAAGCAGAATATATGATGGCATAGATAAAGATTCTACTGTAATTATGACCCATTTTTGATATTTCCCTCTATTCTTCAGTGGTGAAGGGAGAATAATGTAGCATCGGTTTACACTATATTTCATATGCATGAAGCAAGCTCTTTCGCAATCACAAATTGTTTACAGTCTGGTAAAGAGCCCATAATGGGCGGTAAGAATAAATTGGTTGTTACAAAACAGGTTTAATATTGTCCCCACTGGACAGCCCACATGTATGAATGCAGAAAAGATTGATGCCGCACATCTGGCATGCAGTGTGAGCATGCTCAAGGTATTAATGGTGTTTACTCAGTTTATTTAAGGTCATATTTCCTTAAGTTAATTTCTATAAAGAACAGGAAATCATTTAACCATGTTTACTTACTATAAGTTTATGAAAATTTGGGAAAAAGGATACTTTAAAATCTCATCCACTGTGGCTGTGTGGGTATCTCAGAGACAGAAACAGTAGAAGAAAGAAGTTGCAGAAGGGTGTTAATTACCAGGAAACAGACAGTCACACATGCACTGTTTCACACACACATTTGCATATACTGCACAATCACACTGTAAGAGGTGTGTGAGAAATGGAACATAATGGCTGCGTTTGTTCTGTTTTATTGCAGTGTTTGAACACCCTGTCCCAAATGTCACTGGTTTGTATGAGTTGGACCAGGCAAATTATTTGCTTTTTGCACTTCATATTCTGAATTAGAACATTCAGGTACAGAAAATTAGTTTTAATAGTGATGGAGTGTACAGCTCTGTGGGCCACTTGAAGAAAAGCAATTATAATCCACTTATGAAATGATGAATTGCATTGCTGTTCAGTCATTATCACTTATGTGCTTATGATGATAGACTTGATTAGCATGTGCAGCAACAACACCAACATGTACTATTTGAATAATTAAGTCATATCACATGACCAAGAGTGCTATTATTAGGGATATTGGCATGACTGTAATTCGTCCACAGATGATCACAGCTGTGTTGATATTTAGTGTGCAACTGGGGTATAGCTTTTATACAACAGATATAGAAACAAGATGTTAATAGTTCAGTGATTAAGGTAAACAGCAAGCCTTCAGTATAATGTATGTACAAGCCATAGCTCTTAATTTGGAAATAATCAAGTGTACATTTTAAACACCATCTGTGTTTTTTTTGTTTTGTTTGCTAATAATGCAAACATTATTAACAGTATTGATGTGGTATTTTCTCCACTTCATAAAATTAAGGTTGAACCACTGTAGTTACATAGACAATTTTAGCACAGACTATTTCAGCATATTTTAGCAATTTTTATGTTTTTATCACATTTTTGGGCCTTGAAAGTGGTATTTGGGTTGCTGTCTATAGGGGCTGAAAGCTTTCTGATTTCCGATGATGAACAAAGGTCTTACAAGTGTGGAATGACATGAGGGTAAGTAATGACAGAATTTTCATTTTAGGGTAAACTATCTATTTAAACTTTATATAAAGTATAACAGTAGGAAATTGTAGGAAATATATTTTGTTCCAATGCATGATGGGAAATCAATGATCCTGCATCTGCTCATCGCTCCCCCATGTGCCGCCATCTCCCCACCTCCCCATTGTACCTTCTGCTGTATGAGACCACCGTAATGATTCTGCAGTGCCATAACTGTATTTGTATAGGGCATTTGAATAGAATACCACATTAATGTAATTATAGCCTTCTTTTTTAGCACAAAGGGACATTCTCATTCTTTTTCAATTCTGAAAGCATAAATTAACCATCATTTATCACTGTCATCATTTAAACGTAGGTTATTGTATTTTTTACTTATTTTACATGGCTAAAAGTGAACTAATTCTAGCAAACATGATTTTCTGTAATTTTATTTATTCAATTAAGGATTCTTAATTGCATATCCCTCAATCAAAGAACAAATCATTGACTTCCTGGTAGATGGAAACGCAATTTGTGCATCTAACTTCCAATTTAATTTTCTTTACTTTGAAGTAGCAAAATCATGTAATTGGGTAAAATAACTTACAGACGTGTGCCATGTGTTACAATTTCACTTTCCTGTACTGTTTAGAGACTTATGGAGTTGGTTTTGATGCGATCTGCAATTTTATCTTCCTGCCTAACTTTTCAAAACGTCTCATCCTGCTCCTCTTGCAAAATATGTAATCAGCTGCCGTCCAGTTTTCCCCTGTGCTCTGCTCTGCTGTGTGTACTTTGAGTGGATGGTCATGTGTGGATTCAAAGGCTCTTTGACAGAAACTACAACTAAAGCAGAAAATCTGGAAAGGTCTGATTTTGTAATAGAAATGCAGGATTGTTTTAGAAGGCTCTTCTTGTTTGAGCCTGCTGTGTGTGTTCAAAAAAGAAAATACCCTAGAGTTGTGTTTCTCATGAAACAGACATGAAGTCGGGTCCAGTTTGCAGTTCATTTTGTCCAAGAACCTCCCACTTGGACAGGAAAAACAGTCTGACCAACATAACAAGAGCCTAATCACAATCTGACACAATGATAGATTGGTCCACAATCTAGCAGAGATTTTGCAGAATCTGTGTAGACTTTGTAAATAGGATTTATATAATTAAGAAATCGAAATGGATTGATTCACAGACATATCTCTGAAATAGTGAGCTATATATGACATTTAGTTAAACAAACAAAACAAAAAAACTGTAACATACAGTTCTACTTGTGGATATATAATTTACTTGGAACTGAGTCTATGGGTGTTTCCACTGTCCAGACAGGTAGGGTGGCTCTTGCAACCCTTAAAATTAAAATTCTATATCTAAGATTTCCCACCATTCAAGTCAGTAGCAGACATTCAATGAAGCCAAACCTTGATTTACAGTACATCAGTTGGGAAGCAATGTCATGAATCAAAATTCATGCTGCATTAAGGACAGCATATCTTACAGCATTGGTAAAACAGGAGGGAGGCCATTCTTGTGGCACTTCACCCCATAAATTACAGCGATTGGAAGGGACATGTTTACGCACAAACATTATGATAATTTGTTCTCTCGCTCTAGATTCCGCATGTAAAATGAAAGAATCAAAGTGCTGTTCAGCTATACAGCCCAGGCTGCATGTGAAGATCCACAGCATTTCATCAGGATGTATCAAGTCCAGTTTATCCCGCTCTAATCTTTAAACAGTCTGTGATGATGTTCCAGCACTGACGGAGTTTGTGTCCCTCTCTGATCTTCAGGTCATACAATACAACACACTGATGGGGTTTAAGCCAGTAAGCCATATTAAACATTGTATAATTATCTAATATCACCACCCTGGTCACATATAACGCTACCTGAAGTTACTTAAACCTGATGCTGGTTAAAAGTCAAGAACAGGATATGAGATTGTGTGTTCAGAAACCAGCAGGAATAAATCCTGTTGTTGTCTGTTGTACTGGAAGCTGAACATCTGAAAACAGACACTACTAACCTAAATGGACAGTTCAGTTGAATTGTGTTGTAAAATAACAGGTCTCCAGCAACAATCTACTTTTTACAATATGTATCAGTGTAATGTGACATGACACTGTATTGTTGTTTTTGTAAGTGTACAGATGAGCAGATAATAATGTGATAATGTGATAATAATCAATTTCTGGTAATTAGAAAGTGGGAATGCAGTTTTGGGGAGCATTTACTGCAGAAGACTGTCTGTTTTCTGTTTTCCATCTGTCTGTCTATGGGGATCACCTAACTGTCACCTTAACATAAATCTGGGTTAGAGTCTTGGAACTCAACAAATCTCACACACAAGAGACTGGCAGAAGACTTTTTTTTTCAGATAGAGGAGGGAAACACAAAGACTCAGTCCAGTATCTCAGATAGATTCAACACATTATTGATCGCATGTCATTTCCAATGGCAGCTGCTCATTGATAAATGGTGCTTCCTGGAAGCTAGGTAATTTACTAGGCTGATTCGGTTCAGTGCAGTGTAGTGACTCACTGTTTCTGCCATATAGTTGTTCTAGATAAATAGTTCATATTATTGTGTACTTCTATTTTTCATTTTGTGATGGCGTATGAAGACAAATCCAGACAGATACTTTGTGAGCTGCCTACGTAGGCAGCATTTTAAGGTATCATTGCTCTTGATGCAAAGGCCGTTTTGAACAAATTACAAATATAATTAAAAAAATGTTCATGGGAATAGGTTAATCTAACTAAACATGTATTTGTATGCTAATTAGAGTACAGCCCGATCAACATGTTAATGTTAAACTCTGTTGAAATCAATTGCAAATCTAACATTCCACATCAGTCACTAATGAGTTCTTATTAGTTAGGATGCTGCCTACAGTATATAAGTATAAACGGGGCTTTGTCATACAGGGGGAAATGAAGGATGGTTGTGTGTGGTTGGGGGTGTGAGGTCTTTCTGTCAGCCAGAGTAGGTTGAGTTGTACCTGAATCTTCAGGGGACCTGTGAATGGTGGATGTGTGGCAGTTTTGTTGGCACAGTAAGCATAAGGTAGACCTGCCATTCTGCCAGCAGGGGTTTGTTGTTCTTCTTCTTGGTCACCCACTTCAGTCGTGAGCTGGAACTGAGGTTGGTGACAGATATGTCTCAGCTTCAGATGGCATGCCCATGGACCGCCCACAGTGCATTTGTTAACCATTTGATCTATTGCACACAAAACTGTAAAAGGCTTTCTTGATTGATTCTTGGTCTGGTTGATTTATTTTATAGAGTTTCTGCTAGACACACAGTTTTTTTATGTACCACACAGAATGTCTGCATATTCTCCCCATTTTCTCTGTGTTTTATGTACAGTCACTCGTGAAAAAGTGACAGGTCATCAGTTATATTTTTTGTATTTTCACCTCTGATAACTGTGCCCACAAAAGGCAAATAAACCAAAGCTAACTGTGATTGGTTGCTTTACATGTCAACCAAATGCCTTTCTGCCTTTCTGCCTAAGTGGGCGGTTCAAAGGTCTGGCTACATGAGACTAACCTGATTTGGTAAGGTGAATTTTCAGTTACATTTGTTACACCTTACCTGTTTCTGTGTTGAGCTTTAATCTATTTTTTTGTACTTTGTAGGATATATGAGAGACTACTTAACTGTATTTGAGCACATTATTTATCTTCAATGATTTAGCACAGTTTTGCTATCTGAATCTCCAAAAAGATAAAAAGAGACATTCATTATGCTCTTTGAGGCATTACAGACTAGCAGAGCTAAATTTTTCTCTTTAATGTTTAAACGCTAATCATAGCAGCTAGATTATAAAATTTTCTGAACAGAATGTCAGTCATGTTTGTCCGTGGAAAGCTCACTGCAACGACACTTGGGTGTTGTATGTGATTTCCAGGGTGTTACGTTGTGACGTTCTGAGTGACTTTTAGCATGTTGGTAGGTGGTTGCATACTGAGCCCAAATCAAAGGGGCCCATTCTGCTTAACAAGGCACAAAATCTGAGGTTTCTTTCATGTACCACAAATAATATGGCATAATTTAAGATAAATACCTTAAGTTTACAAGACTGCTCTTATGCTTAAGCTTAGGTATAATCAACAATAATAGTGGTTTATTTACTAATGAAATAAACACAGTACATACACAGTATGGGACATCAGATTGAGTAACAGGGCCTGAACTTCTGTGTTTCCGGTGTAGTACATTGTAGACATTAGATCTGGACATTTCACTCTGCACCACTTTGAGATCTGGAACTGGCAGGAAGCTCATGCATTAGTCATCTCTCCACAGGCATCAGGATCATGATTGTTATTATGACATCAGAATTCATGAAAACCTCTAAGTGTAGTGACTCACAAATCTGACCCCAAGCTGCTGTCCCTAACCAACCACTGGTTCAGTAAAAAAAAGCCATGACATTGATGGGTCTCTTTCACCTTCACTGACATTTGGCAACAATTTTCTTTAACAGTTTCATCTGATTATGACATCAAACCTCCATGTATTCATTGAAATGGTACCTTCATTGAAATGGTACCCAGTACCATGATTGATTGGCGCGTCACACTTCTTGCTGGATTGTGGGCTTTGGCAGCAATCCATAATTACTGCATTCATTGTTTTAGGCTGGTAAATTATTCTCAGCCTTTTGATCCAATGTCACACGAGTGATTGCAGTCACATGCTCTCTGCTTTAATGCGCTGTGATTAGCAGAAGCTGTTCAACAGTCATGTGGAGCTGTTTCTGCTGAGATAGCCAGCCTACTGTGAGCTCCCCATCCATATGAACTGACCAGCTGTTCTGTTAGCAGCTTATGAATTATTGCCACTCTTGATGCCAAAAAGAGAGAATTCATCATTCAATCATTACCTATGTGCTGAGCATTATCACAATATTATAATATCAGATCATAATGTGTATTCACTGATAATCACATAAGATGAAAATGATTTCAGTCTGTTGTGTGTAGATCTGAAGTTTAGATCCACAGGTATCCAAGGGAGTCTTAAATACTATTGGGGGTGGAATTAGGGGTGCAAGTCACAAATTGATACTAAAATGATATTCGATGCATCTTAATTTTTTTCAATTCCATAATTCTATGCCAAATTCTATGAAAACATTGTACATAATAAATATGTACCAATTTGGTCTGTTGTTTTTCTGTAATATATTGTATAATACAATTCATTTTTCACAGAAGTTTCCTGTGTTTGTTCATTTGTTTGTTTGTGACGTGTAAGCACTTTATTTGGTAAAAATGTCACTTTTTTTTGTATCTCTTAATGTTTTATGCTGTTTGCTTCCCATAACTTGATTAATTAATAACTCATTTACAAAGTCCAATTAGTAATATTTGTGTAGTGATTCAGAATCATCTAAGAAAATAAGGCATTTCAAAATCTATTTTCCAGCTCATCTCTAAATGCTAAAACAGCTCACTGCAGTGTTCACTGTCCAACAGTTTGTCATACTGCAGCTTTGAGCGTCTGTTATATTAGGCCATTTGTGCTTGCAGACAGCGCACAGCAGTAAGTCTTTAAGTCCCTGATTTGCATTTGCTTTCAGCATTCTGCATTGGCGAACCAGTAGATTTGGTCTGATGTCTGTGATTACTGTGGCAATTCTAGAAACAAAGTCCCATGTATCAGGGTCTTACTGTTGGCTTGGTCACAAAAGGGGAGAAATTTAATTGCTGTCATGGTAGCAGCAGATGGTGGTAGAAGTTGTACAGCCTATTTATAAGCAGACTTTGCAGCATCTCAGCATGATATAAGCTCTTTGTTCTATCCCGATGAATGTGTTTCATTATGGAGAATATGGGAAATGGTTTGTAATTGGTGATTCAGTTCTTAACTGCTGCTTCTCATTTCCTCTCTTTCGCTGCATTTTTGTACTTCAATTAGTATACGCCAGGGTTGTGTGTGTTTGTGAACGCTTACGGTGATATTTCCAAGTAGGATATTTACCTAATCATAACATAATATTGATTAACCTATTCGATTTTGGGGTTAGGGTTAGACATAACATTTACAAAATTAATAACAATAATCAAAATCAAAGTTTGTGTCTCAAAATCATGTTCACAATTTGGGAATGTTATACTTTTATGTCACGTTTTGGCTTTTTTGACCCATCAGCCATCTTTTGACTGTCAATCACTTTTTCTTTCTGTTAGATTTGGATTAGTGGTTCTTTCCATCATGTTGGAGCTGGTGGGCAAACTTCTACTTCAGAGAGTGTGAGCTCCACTGAACTGCGGGGATGAACATGCCATTGCATCAAATCTCTGTCATCCCTCGTGATGTCACTTCCTGCCGGGTGTCCAACAGCACAAAGGCAAAGGAGAAAGACAAACAGGTTGGTCTTCCACCCAGTAGACACTGACAGACAGCACCATAATCTGACCCTTGTGACACCTACATCCTCACTGAGCCTGAAAGGCTGTTTCCTGTTTTCACGGTTTTTAAAATTTTGTTGGCAGAGTGACAGCTCTGAGATCTAAATGACTGTTTGTATTATACTTTATGCTGTTGTGGAACTCTCCAGATTTCAAAAACCATTGACACAGATGGCAGTACAGGAAATAGGTGAAATAGTGTGGAAGTGACACATACGCAAGAGTGGGCACTTTTAAGGGGGCTGGTTTCCAGTAAGCAAAGCAGAATGGAATGACTATGTGAAAAGTTATGTGTGTAAGGAAAACTATAAAACAAAATGTGATTGGTTGTCTGGCGCCTGTTGGCCTGTTGGCATATCACATAACACCACAATAGTTAATTGGCCTATTATTGCTACTGTTAAGACAACTTTCTTTCTTTCTTAACATGATGAGTAATAGTGTTTTTGAGCATGAACTCAAAATTGGCCAAAAATTGACTTTAAAAAGCTTTTTGTAGTAGTTGTCTGTTGAGTTTCTGTACATCTAACAGGGCTTTTATGATGTGTTTAATTAATGGGGCCGATCATATCAAGAATTCAAAGAATTGTAGAATGATGTTTTTACAGTTTAGTTTCCATAAATGGTGTTTTTAGACTGGGGAAGTTTTGAGTTCTTAAAGTAACAGTTTGTTTTCATAGTACATTAAATACTTACTTATAGAGTTCAAGGCAAATTTGATTTTCCATGATGTGACACCTTTAAAAAGAAATGTTCACACCCTAAATATGCTTAATGTAGTTTTTAAAAGACTTTGTGTCAGTAGCCTGATAGTGTCATTAAATGAAGATAGGCACACTCACCCCAGAAGTAAAGGAAGAGATAAGCCAGTCTGGGCTAGTGTGAGGGCAGATGTTGCTCAGCTTGGCAGCTTATGACATGAACTGAAAGAATGTCTGACAGAAAGACTGATATATATGCCATAGACATGTAGGATTTGATCTGTATGAAGATGGAAGGCTTCTTTTGCTGGGTGTCTGTTTGAGAAATGCTTTTTCCAAATGCTTTACACACATACAACTGTACCAACAGTGCTTGTGCACTTTTGTCCTCTCCCAATACAGCACTCTGTTTGAGAATAGTGATTGGTCGGTGACACTAATGAGTGTTCTTTCATTAGTGGGCCTGAGGCCAGCTGCCCATCAGCTGTTTGTTTGTCACAGCCAAACAGGCTATTTTTTCTTCTTTTTCTTTGCCTAAACAGCCTTGAGCGACTCATGTAGCAGGAAGGCAGTTACGTCCTAAACGCTGGCTTGTCAATCATCGCTCCTGGACCACTTTTCAAGAGCCAGTCTTAAGCAAATGCTCTGTATGCTTGCGTTTGCCAGCTGCTGTTTAGCAGACTCTGAACTAGAAGCAGTTTTTCTATAGTATTAATTGCTGTTTTGCTTTCTCAGTTTCTCTCCTGGTATGATGGTCTGAGACCAGCTGATCTGGCAGCATCTCGTCTGCTAGTCGTCATATCTGCACTTGGCCATCTGTCAGTTTGATTTGTTTTTGTATCATTGGCTTCTTCTCTTTTGGTGCTATACAGCTGTCAGGAGCTTCTGGCTGTGACAGCGTATTGCCCACAAGTGTTTTTTATTACCGTTTTACTATGAAGCTGAAGACTACAGGTGTTATACTGCTAATACCTAGGCAGATGTAGTAGAAGACTCCTTAATGGTTTGAATCTCGGAAGAAACATATCGGGATCAAACTTTACTTCTAAAAATTATTTTTACATAATGCAGATACTCCACTTATATTTTGTAGTTCCATTCTTTTTATTGGATGTTTTGTTTGTAATTCTCATTATATTTTTATCACTGTAATGTATTAATAAGAATGAATAAGATCAAATAATTAAAACAACATAAATAACGACGGTACAGCAATTACTGGCGTATACATACTCTTAAAATGTCATTATTTTTTACACTGAAGTAATGAGAATTGGGGGACATTTTATTTAATTGTCATGAAAATATTGAAAAACTGGAAAAAAAAATCTTAATGGTGTTAAAAACAGGCTTAATTATGTTTATGCAGAATAGAATTTCCTCATTATTTGGTGAAATCTGACCCAGACATGTTTTGACAAGCTTTGTTGGATTCGTTCTAAATTAAAGATGACACGCACCACAGTGTGGGTTAGTCGGGACTAATTTGACTGATGGTGATTGCTCCAGCTGGTCCGGTTTCTGGCCTTATTTAAAGTTCAAACACATCAAAATGGCTGATTTTGATATTAGCCATAGAGACAAGATAATCAAACCCTGCATGAGCGTAATGAGAACAATCATTCAAAGCCCCATCAGTCCAGTGTGCTGCATTTTCACAGACTCTTTTATGCTTAAACACAGCGTCTGTCTCCTAACAGCACTGAGATCTTCTTGAAATGTGAACCAGCTACCTGTTTTTTTTATAAGCAGATTTTGCTCCATCCTCTGATGCGTAATATGATCAATTATGTTATCCTTTCTTTCCGTGGATGATTGCCTGGAATTGAGTTCATACTGAATTTCAGGGAGGTTTAAAGAAGCAAATCTTTCCTCTTAACCCCTAGAGCTCTCTTTCACACTGACTGAAGAGCTGGCACCAGCCACAGCAGCGTTCACCTCTCGCTCAGAATACTGATCAGTCAGGGGGCGTATTGCCATTAGGCAAAGAAAGCCCAGCCCATCTGCCTGTTGCAGACAACTCCTCATCTGTGCTGTGTGGATAGAGACCCACCGTCCCTCTGCTTTAGATTCATCGTCAGCCGCCGTTGCGGATGCTGTTGAGCGTTCTGAACCCAACAAGTGTCAGACAGAAATAATAAGTACATAAAGCAGGCTGTCGTTTTTTTTTGGTACAGTCTGTTCACACTTGTATCAGAGTTATGGTGTTCATTTGAATGACATCTAGGTCTGTTACAGTGACTTCTGGCAGCATCTTTTTTAAAACTGTCTGGAAACAGCAGTACATTTCTGTATTATTCCTGTGCCCTCACTGCACGCATCTTAGAGGCTGGGTCTCTATCACTTTAGCCCGCAGTGTAACGTGTGAAAGTGCAGGCAATGGTTGGCATGCTGCATGTGTGACTGTTTCGTTTTGATCTGGTAGATAAACTTGCACCAAATGTGCCATGGTGTAGCTGTTGTTTTTTAGGCATGTACAGTTGTGATGGTATTCTAAAAAAGTACGATTATAATACTATAGTATATGAATATAGCAATCATTCACTACCTAAATGCAATTCAGAATACCATATTACATGATATCATCATTGAAACGGTAAGTTGGGGCATCTGTGAACAGACAGCATGATGGTTCTATGAGCAGCTGCTGTGCTGTAATAAACTGATGTTCCTGTAGCTCAACAGGTAGAGCATGGCAACATCAGAATGATAAGTTTGATTTGCAGGAAACACACAAGCAGATAAAAAATTTAAACCTTGAATGTGCTGTAAGTCAATCCTTTAAAAGTGCCTGCCAAATGCATAAATTTGAAGGTGGTAAGCTTACAGATAATGGAAGAAGAAGGAACCTTGTGCAATTTGATAGTGGTGATGAACAGAAGGAGACAGAAGCTGAATTGCCACTTTGGATTACTGTAATACAAACAATTGCATTTAAATTTGCTTGTTGTCATAAATCTCTTGTATTTTAAAAAAGCTTCTCATAACCCAAAGGGCAAGGAACCTGGCCAAGCATTAACATGGCCATATTGTCCAAATCTGTGTTCTGTAGGATGCTCTCCTTTGGGGGTTTTAAATGGTAATATTATGCTAATAAAGTTAAGAGTCTTGAAGCCATGTAAAATAACATGAGGACGCTGGTGGGGAAATGTTTACTGAGAAGAGACAGGATTTTAATGCCACTGCTATCTTTGTAGGACACGTTTAAGCTTCGTCAACATTCTAATCTGCTCGAGAGAGACCAAGGTGCCGTGTGATTGCTGGAGCAGCTTGTTTGTGATGAAGTTTGACATTTGCTGTGATATCAGCACAACTCAGAGTGTGGTTTTTACTGCAGCCTTTGAAATCTGAAAGTTTTGTTGTACTGTATGCTTGCTCGAAATAGCTGATTTTCATCGGCTATGTCTGATATAACTATCTGATATAATTTTACTTTGAGCTTACTGTACTATATAAACATATTTCTGATCTCTTATGAATACACAGGTAGTCTAACTTCCTAACTCCAAGGCTAAATCTGCCTGGTAAAGAAGATCATATCCCATTTCAAGTTAAAAGTGAAGTGTGTAATTTTTTTGAATGTTAAAAAAACTTTCTTGTCTCCTGGCTTAATATGCTGAGACAACTATGTTAGTAAGCCATTTGAAGGCTGATTCTCCACACACAGTGGCTCTGTGGGGCTTTTTTTTTTTATCACTGCACTGTTTATTTAAGTATCCTGAGAAAGCCACACAGCAACATTGTCTCAACCTATGGTGTGAGTTTGGAGCGGGGCTATGTGTTTGACCAACCAATGGCAGACAGGGCAATATTCAGGTAATCTGTTTGAAAAAATTCATTACTTTTGCAATTTCATTTGGTGACACTGGTGGCACAAAATTACACACTTCACACCTTGTCCATAGGATTTTAATGGCTCTATGGGAATGAGTTTGTGACATGATGCAGAACGGATTTAAACTCGTAGCATCGTAATCCAAAGGCTCATTTGTGCATCATGAACTTGCACCCGCTGTACCATGTCAACATGCATAGGTGGTTTAAACATTAAATTACAGAATATAAAATAACAACAACCTCGTCAGCAACATTTTTATAATTGCATTTTTTCTACAAGTGTATTTTTGTTGATCAATTTAACTACAGACGTCCTACAATGCTGTACCATTCCAGCCTGCACTTGATTTGACTTGAGGGATTAAGATTACTGTAATCTAAGATGACCTACTTCAGTTTTAGCAGGAACAGATTGCGGGCTGCTTCTCGTGGTTTTGAGGAAGTCCCCAGGAGTATTGGCAGGGGCAGCTCAGAGAGATTCTGACAGACCAAATACAGTCATACTGCATGTGATGCTGTGAGCTTCACCTTGTCTTAGGGGAAGCCTCCAGCTCTCTTACTTCACTGTGCCATACCTAGAAAATCCAAATGAAAATTCCAGCACTCTCAGCGTGCCCTCTGGGGGGAACCTTCAGACACAACACACTTACTGCCCTAAGGGGTGGCTGCACTAGACTTTTACACTCCATTGACAACCATTTATACACACATTGCAGTACACTAAACACTCCCCAAATGCTAATGTTTCATTGTGCTAATGTTGTTATACTGTGTCCGTCTGGGCTTTTCAAACAAGCAGATTCTAGTTTTGTTTGGTGTCATTAGCAGCACAGAAATTAAACACCTCACCTATAATCAGGGAGCATTTGTAAACTCCTGTACTATGGCAAGATAAAAGCACATCTGGTTTGCTAATAATATTCAGCGATGTAGATGATGGCCTGTGTGTTGATTGTAAAACTCATCTGGTTTTTGTGGAACTTGATGGCGTGCTCAGTACACAATTAGATTGTTTTAATCTCAAACCAGGTAGCCAACATTTAATACTTTCACTGATGCCTGTGCTTTGGGTATTGTTAATGTCTATTTACTGTGTGATTTGCTGATCCTTAGGCAATTGGCAGAATTTTATTTATTTTGGGATCTGTGTTGGGACATAAAACCTTTATGCGTTTGTTTATGCTTTTGTTACACATACTGGAAAATTCTATGAAGTTTCTAGAAAATCCACTTGAGATTTCTGGTGTTGAAAAACATAATTAAGTTGAAGTTTAGCTTTCTCCAAGCCTATTGGCAATAATTAACACAGTTAAATGACTTTTGATACTTTTTGCAACAGTGTATTTCCGAAGCTAAATTTCAGTTTTCATAGGTGGGTAAATGTGAAAATTTTGTGCAAAGTTGAGAGAAAGTGCAAAGTAAATCAACACAATTCATATTGACACTCAAAAGAAGAACTGCCAGTTTCTAAACCAGTTGGTCCGTCTGTCAGGCTCATTGGCACGTTATGACATCACTGAGGCAGCCAGACAGCAGGGTGTTCTAAAATAAGATGCATGTGCATTGTGCCCTTTATATTTTACCCAGACATCCACAAGAAATGAAGTGTGAAAATAGCAATATTGTTCTCAGCGTGACTCGTCAGAGATGTCCATCACTGTGTAGGTGAATTGTTGCATTGCTGGTGTCTCTCTTTCTCTCGCCCACTCACTAGATTTGTTTGATTATCTGTTAATAATCTGATTGATAGCTCAGTTTTAATGGAAAGCCATCACGTAAACATATCCGAATAAAATTTTGAAAGAGGTGGTAAATAATCAGTTAAATAGTAGAATATTCGCCATGTAAATCAGAATCCAACTACTTTCACAATTGGATCCAAAAATAACTTGTGTGTATGTACAACCCCAAATCAGAAAAAGTTGGGACAGTATGGAAAACACAAATAAAAAAAGAAAGTAGTGATTTCTAAATTTACTTTGACTTGTATTTCATTGCAGACAATACAACAGCACATTATTTAATGTGTTCCTCATGATTTTTATTGTTTTTTCTTCAAAAAAAACAAAATTCCTATTTTGGTTCTTGCAACACATTTCAAAAAAGTTGGAACAGGAGCAATTTAGGGCTAGTAATCAGGTAAATTGGTTAAATAATGATGTGATTTGAAACAGGTGATGTCAACAGGTGATTGTAAATATGATTTGGTACAAAAGCAGCATCCAAGAAAGGTCTAGTCCTTTAGGAGCAAAGATAGGCCGAGGATCGCCAGTTTGCCAACAAATACGTGAGAAAATTATTGAAATGTTTAAAAACAATTTTCCTCAAAGAAACATAGGAAGACATTTGCTTATTTTACCTTCAACAGTGCATAACATAATTAAAAGATTCAAGGAATGTGGAGGAATTTCAGTGCGTAAAGGACAAGGGCGCAAGCCTAAGCTGAACAACCGTGCTCTCCGATCCCTCAGGCGGCACTGCATCAAGAATCGTCATTCATCTATAAGCAATATCACCACATGGGCTCAGAACTACTTTGTCAAGTACCACGTAGTTACATCCACAATTGCACGTTAAAACTTTACTGTGCCAAAAGGAAGCCCTATGTTAACAGTGTCCAGAAGCGCCGTTGACTTCTGGCATCTGAGATGGACCATCACACAGTGGAAACGTGTACTGTGGTCAGATGAATCAGTATTTCAGGTTTTTTTTTTGGGAGAAATGGACGCCGCGTGCTCCGGACCAAAGAAGAAAAGGATCATCCAGACTGTTACCAGGAACAAGTCCAAAAGCCAGGGTCTGTCATGGTATGGGGTTGTGTCAGTGCCCTTGGTAAAGGTAACTTGCACTTCTGTGATGGCACCATTAATGCTGACAAGTACATAAAGATTTTGGAGCACAATATGCTGAGTTCAAGAAGACATCTTTTCCAGGGACGTCCATGCATATTTCAACAAGATAATGCAAAACCACATTCTGCACACATTACAAAGTCCTGGCTGCGGAGGAAGAGGATACAGGTACTTGACTGGCCTGCCTGCAGTCCGACCTGTCTCCAATAGAGAATGTGTGGTGCATTTTGAAGCGCAAAATGCGACAACGAAGACCCCATACTGTTGCCCACCTTAAGACTTGTTTGCAGCAAGAATGGGACAAAATTTCACTTGAAACACTTCTTCACTTGGTGTCTTCAGTCCCTAGACGTCTTTTAAGTGTTGTGAAAAGGAATGGCAACATTACGAAGTGGTAAATGCTTTACTGTTCCAACTTTTTTTGAAATGTGTTGCAAGAACCAAAATAGGAATTTTGTTTTTTTTTAAGAAAAGACAATATAAATCATGAAGAACACATTATTTAATGTGCTGTTGTATTGTCTGCAGTGAAATACAAGTCTAAGTAAATTTAGAAATTCCTATTTTTTTTCCATACTGTCCCAACTTTTTCTGATTTGGGGTTGTATATTGGAGGACATCAAATATTTGCTACGCTCATCCAGAGATTGAGTTATTGTAGGAGAAGTTGGCAATTGGAACGGCTGATATGTTTAGACAAGTCTGAATGTCTGGAGGCCGCTTCTAGACCTGATCTTTTGTTAAGTGAAGTTAGCAACATGTAAGGTAATTATTTATTTACATGTGCATCACATGTATAATGATACAGTTTCATCAGATCTTAGTGTTTAGGATACATATAATCTAAAAAAACAAATACAAATTTGTGTATGTGTTGCCTTTAGACTTAAATAATTACCTCTTTTTCACTCTGATTTCAGTGTTAACCTGGATATAAAGGTGGACTGAGCAGAAGATACTTCCTAATTAACCCCAAGGCATAATTTACTCTCTGTCGTCTTTCTGTTAACTCAGAAGAGCTTTATTCTGCAGTTCTGCCTTAGTCCTTGGTCTATCTGATGTAAGGACAGATAGAGATAACAGCCCCAGTTTTATCTCTTAGGAGAAAACGCATACAGAAGCTCAGGCAACTTTCCAACACCAGCTCTAAAAGACTGTTTCCCAAACTTGCTTTCTTATCCTCCCTGCTCAGCAGCACGGGTTTCATGTGCATTTCCAAGTGCCGCCTAATTAACAGTGACACATTGATTGCCTTTTTTTAGACTCCCATGACCAAGCTGATTCGCTCACTCTGAGATCAATTGCTGTGTTCTCGAGTGATCTGCCAAGACTGGAGACTAAGGAGATGCTTTTAGATGCCCCCTGCTTCTCTACCATCTTCAAACACTGGCCTCAGGAGAGAGCATGCCCCGGAGGTCCATCATTTTCCCAGCATATAACTATGAGCTGTATGAGAAGATTTGGGTTGATTTAGGAACTTCACATACGTAAATGTAGCAGTGTCAACAGTGTTTTTCAAATACAGGTAGTTCTTTGAAGCACAGGTCTCCTCTTGTGTTCATGCAAAGATGTTTAGATATTGACTGTTTGTCTATGTTCTCCATTAAGCTTGGACTTACCATCTGTATAGCTGTGTAATATAAAGGTATTTGTCATTAGCTGCCCATTCATCATTCTAGTTTCTGTGCACAGGAAGTGGTTTATTTTGTGATTTAACCAATCAGATTTTTCTTTATTGCTTTAATACTCTTGTGAAATCAGGCTTGTCTGATGAGAACTTGTCTGATTAAATCTGATGGTAAATGGTCAGCGGTTGCTGCTGATGTCCTTTGGCTATGATGCAAGGTTAGTGAACAGGCTTTTTAGACTGTAAACTTGCGTCTACTGTCTTGTAAGTCTGTGCCTCAGGCAACTTTGAGGATCACAGGTATGCTTTAGGTCTTTAAACTAGAAGAGAATATTCCTGTGTTGGATTTTTATTGGGCTTAACATTTCTGTCATACTGTAAATATGTCTATTAAAAACTAGATTTGCATCTCCTGAGGAAAATACCTGTACCTGCAAGGCAGAAAAAGCTAGGTAAGTTTAGATTTGAAGGTTTTATTCTGTGTATATGCTCAGCCACATCAGAACATTTTGTTTTTAGTTGGTTGCACGCAAATAAATCAACACAATGCAGTGTAAAGGTGGGTTTGGATGGTTACACAATAGTTACACATTCTGTTTTTTCGGGAGTTTGTTTCTGACTTTCTGACTGTCTGACCTGTTGTCAAAGAGAGAGCAAGAAATAAAGGGTAAGGCATAGAGAGTGGTGTGTGAGTGAGACAGAGAGATATGGAGAAGGGTGAAAGAACGCAGACAGACACTAACAGCTTCAGACACATGAGCCACACTGAGTTTGGTGGTTGCCGGGGTAACCATTTCTCAAGGTTAGAGTGGGAATTTTTACCCCTAAACTAAAAAAAATACATTCACAACACCATTGACTTTATCGTATTAGGATGTATTTCTCAATTAAACAGGATAATCAGTAAGAACAAAAGTAGGGCATTACTTGATTTTGTTCACCAGGAACTGATTGCAGAAAGGAGTTTGGTTATTCTAGGGGAAGGTTGGGAAAATAAGAGATATTTGTAATGTCAAACGAAAAGAAAATTATTTCAGAGGCAAAGCAAATTCTTACATTTTGATGAAACGAAAACATGTTTTTTTCTTTAATGTGTAACAGTGCGCATGAAAAAGGTGAATTCTAACTTCTTGATCATAATGAGGGCTTACTTGAATTATTGGGACAAATTTTAAAGGGTATAAATTCTTCCTCCCCTCCCTGTCCCCCAACACAGAGAACCCCCCCATCCACAATATTCTTCACACAGTGATGCACATGCCCAAAGGTCTCTACATGAGAAATGACAGCAATCAGGATGTTACTGTCAACTCTGCACATAAAGGCAGGAAGGGACAAAACTGCTGCCAAGTTTGTGCACAATTCATCACTGTTTTAAAACATCCCTTTAGAAATGGGAACATATAACTATGAGCTGTGTGAGAAGATTTGGGTTGATTTGGGAACTTCATATATGTAAATGTAGCAGTGTCAACAGTGTTTTTCAGATACAGGTAGTTCTTCTGGTAAACAGTTATGTGAACTTTGAAGCACAGGTCTCCTCTTGTGTTCATGCAAAGATGTTTAGATATTGACTGCTTGTCTATGTTCTCCATTAAGCTTGGACTTACCATCTGTATAGCTGTATAATATAAAGGTATTTGTCATTAGCTGCCCATTCATCATTTTAGTTTCTGTGCACAGGAAGTGGTTTATTCTGTGATTTAACCAGATTTTTCTTTGATGCTTTAATACTCTTGTGAAATCCATTTTAAAACATCACTTTAGAAATGGGAACGTATCAATTTAGAAGAGCTATGTATTGCAATAGAGCACTAAATTGCCATGGCAAACATTTTCTACATCAACATTTTTAGTACGTCATCATGCACTCATCATCCTGTCTTTAAATGTTTTAAAAACACACTTCTTAATATAATGCAGTGTTATTAATATTTACTATCTCAACCTGTATGACATTTTAAACATAAAAAGAATGTTTTGTAATCAGTACAAAAAGAAACAAAATAATTTAAATGGTGAAGGCTCCAAAATAGACAAAAAGCTCCATAAAAGTTGTTTACAATATATTACTGTATATAGGCAATGTTTGGTTTTTGACAACTCATAATTTTTACAGTAACAGTTTTGTAGCAAAACAACAGCTTTGTTCTTTAAATGTGAGGAAATGAAAGTTTATTTTGACAGGAACATGTTTTATAAACAGGACAAGTCTGTTCCTTAACTGGTTTATTTTTTAAATGGAATTGTGGAGCTTTACCTGAAAATATCTTAGATGACTACATACTGTACATTCATTTGATTTCACCAGTATCATGAAACCAATTTTCTTTAAGTTGCTGTATTAGCAAATAAACATTCTGTACTGTAGATATTTTTGAAAGAAAAACTTGCTGCCACATTCCATGTGTGTTGTGGGTATTTGCCAGGACGTTGCTGTATGGTTACTAGGCTGTTCTGGGGCAGTTGTTAGCTACCCCCCAAGTGTCTATAATATGAGCCATAGTGATGCATGCCTCAGTTAGGTTACCTGTAGCAACTACAGGTTGTTTAGACTCTGAGCTCACTTACTCTCTAATGTCCATTCTGAATATTTATTTACATTACATACACTTTATCCAAAGTGACTTAAAGTGCATTAAGCTATACACTTGATGTGTGTTCCCTGGGAATCAAACCCACAACCTTTGCGCTGCTAACGCAATGCTCTACCAATTGAGCTACAGGAACAGTATGCAGGAATATGCAGGAATATGCAGACAGATACTTTTTAAAAGGATTTCAATCCATGTCATAATGCAAAAGTGCAGCACAGTCTGAGAGCTCTGATAAGCAGCCTGGAACAAATGAAAGGCAGAACAAATGACAGGCAGACTGAAGAAGAGCTTTTAGAATAACGTTAGAGCCCATACAGAAACTAAAGAGACATTAAACCTAGCCACATACCTAGACACTTCCAATAGAGAAAGGAAGGATAGAGAAGGAGAGAGGAAACAGGAGAGGAATTAAGAGAGGACCTCAAACCTGGATTTGAACACAGGATACCCTTCTTTGTGCTGTTTTAGAAAGGGAATGTAAGTTTCCTACAGTCAGCAGCATCTGTTGTACAGCTATTAGGATTATTAAGATAAAAGGCATTCATGTACTATAAGACTTTGGTACATAGTGTTCACATTACTGGAAGATGACCTTTGAACCCACAGAGCTTTTGCCTAAAACCAGTTGTACTTTGAGATTATAAATCATATCAGAAGCGCCATAATATCGGTTTAAAGTTTCCTCAAAATCCATGGCTGTTTTCTTTGATACCTCTTAAATATATATATATTATTTTTTATTTCTCCCTTGTGCAATTCTGAGTGTGCTACACACAGGTGAGTAGGCCGCACAGACCACCTGTAGTAACACACTCTCCTCTATGTGCACTAGACACTTTTTACAACTGAGGGTACATAATCCCACAAAAAAGACTCATGTATGTTTACAAGCCCATGCACTACAGATCATCTTGTACTGTTCTCCAGCCAGGAACAGTGCTTGACTTATATTTATGTGGAACATTTGTATAGTTTGTATTTAAATAGTTTATGTATAGGCAACTTTATATATATTTATATATAGTATATTTATAATCCAATTCTGTTAGCATTTGTGTTTAGATTTATACTGTTTCACGTCATTGTTGTATGTCTGTATTTATGTAGCACCGTGGTCCTGTGAGGCACGACATTTCGTTCCACTGTATGTCCCCACATATAGCGGAATGACAATAAAGCTCAACTTGACTTGACTTGACTTGACTTTGACATTTCACATTTTTCTACTGAATTTGCTGCGTGAATTATATTAAGGCTAATGTTGCCACTGACATAGCTACATCTGAAATAGCTACATATTGCTAATAAATCAAGTTACTATATATATATGAATTATATAGTATATACATATAAAGTTAAATGTATAAATTAACATCTGTAATGTAAAGAATAACAAATTATTTTTACTTAAATTTAACATAGATTAATTCATGCTGTATAAACTGTTTTTCATTGATGATTTACGATCCTGAATGCTTTAACATAAATAATTTGAACCCTATTGTATTCTGTCTCTGTTTTTGTCATCATGTCACTGTTTGAATCCTTAAACTGTCTGTTCACGAGGTGTTTGCCAAACTTGCAACTTCTTTTACAAGGAGTAGTTATATTCCTGAATCATGAGTTGTGATAGAAAGACATTCTAGTCTGTTATCAGATGCCTAACAGTCATCTGTATATGTCTCTATTCAGGTGAGACTCAGGCTGAACTCACAGGAGTTTCTCCCTCACAGCTTGCTTGAACATGAGCAGCAACAGCGCTAAACACTCAGAGAATGATTCTGGAAGCCAGGGCGTGTCATTAGGAGAAATATCACCATCTGTGCAGGCTGTCAGTCAAGATTTTGTATGGAAATCTAATTGGAATGCTGAGTTAAAAGTTCTATTTGTTGTCTGGAGTGGGAGACAAAGAGGCAGAGATCTAGGAAGAAAAGCCTAGCTATGGATAGGATTGCTTTTCTCACAGGCTTGATCACAGCATCTTATTTCATGAAGTAATTTTATATCATGTTTGTTATATGTTACTTATATTAAATAATTGTGTTTGGCAATACCTGTGTTGGAATAAAAATGAAAATATGATTGTTCATAATATATAAATTGTAAGTCTGGCATCACTACAAAAACATAATAATTTATAAACGCATAATAACAGCTAAACTAACATTATAAATTAGATTATAGATTGATTGAATGAGCCACAATCAAAGCTGTTATAAAACAGCTGATTAACACAATATGTGACATCAGTTTTTATATTAATGTGACAAGCTGTAGCAGGTTGCTTGGCAACCACAAACAACTAATATACTTTAGGTTGTGCCTAGCAACACTTCTTAATAACATCCTCAGCTCTATATTGTCACATTACTCCATATTACTTAGTCACTTTTACATGTAAATGATAAAGCTGTCACAGCTGATAGCCATGCAGATACTGTGATATAAAGAGCATAGCCAAATCTCTTACACATTTGTAACGTTGCATGGTATGTACTGTCATATAGCCCATCCCTGATGCATGGCATCAGCCATACACTACAGGACAACTACACAAACCAGACAGACCAAAAAACCAGACTCATCAATTTGTCATTAAAAGGGATGGTGTCACACTCGTACACGTGAACACGTGTGTTAGTCACAGTGGACAGTCTGTGGGGAGCTGTAAAGAACCGCCTCCTGTGGCAGAGAACAATTTGTGTTGTTCCATGAAGTCACACACAAGAATCTCAACTCATGTGGGGCTAATGTGAGAGTTTTTATGGCCAATGTTAAGTGAGTTACAAGTTATTGCACTGACTGTTGTTTTACAAGAAATAAAAACATCTCTGAAGTTCTGTCTCATTAAAACCAGGAAACCGTCTTTCTAGAGGGAATCTTTACAGAGGTAATCAGACACAAACCCATCCCAGAGCTCATATCTCCAGGCTAAGCACACACACACATTTTTTCTCACACAATTTCTTTCAATTTTATCCAGTAAAACTGTTGAAACAATTTGGAACTTGGGAAAATGACATTTAAAATCTGTTTAACCGCAGACATTTGCTATGAAGGAAGCACACAGGGGAAGGCACAAGGTTGTAGTTTCAGAATCAGGAACAGCAGGGGGCGCTAAATCTGTGGTCTTGGGTGGAATCTGTGGCCTTAAAATCAGCTCCACACCTTTTATCAGCTATTGCCAGCATCATTCTAGTAGTATGTATAATGTCCCATCTGAAATAATATGTGGAAACTTCAGTGTCAAAGTGTCAGTGTTACTGTTGTTCAAAGTCATTAAAATTTGACAACGTGATCACTTGTGCCAAGGGCATGAAGGATACTTCAAATTATGAGGCTTGTAATGGAGAGACTTTTCTCTGTGATCAGACCTGATTTTTGCCTGGCAGATGATAAACCAGGCATATACATTAAAGTCTAGACCCGAGTAATATCTAGAGAGCAGAGTCTCATAGAGACTTGTTCAAAGAGAGTGGTGTCATAGAGACTTACTTGGGGCAGTAAGTAACCACCTAACAACCATTTAGAACATCCTATCAATAAACTAAAAACCACTCAGAACACCATACTAATTGCATAACAATGCCCCAGCAACCACCCCAAAGCAGTCTAGCTCTGTGCCAAGAAGTTTTGCACAAGAAAGCAGCACTTACCGTTTCTTTAGAAAGTCTAAATCTAGTTTTCACTCTTAAACACTGCCAGCCACAATAGGGAAGTATGGTTCCCTAGATGCCTTTTCATTTGCATGCTGCATGTTGGCGATGCTAACATCTGGGATGTGATAAAGTGTATAAACTCCAGAATCAGTAAGCTGGGACACACCTGCACTGTGCTGAGGTCAGCTGTTGGCAGGGCTTTAATGCGAGATGAAGGGTGAGGACAACAGATTGAGTTATGCTAACGATTACAGCATCACACACATACTTCAGTCATATGTCAAGCGCTCATCCCATATCTCACATCCCTGCCAACATCAGCAGAAGAAGACATAGCATAAATTAATATGGCTTTAGGAGAACGTGATGTTCATTTATCAATCTTCTGGGACGTTACTTCATTAAATTTGGTATTTATCTAAGAAACGTTGTTCCCTCAGCGGAGGGAGTTTACGGTGCAATAGGCAGCATATGTTTTTATTTTTTGAAAGAAAAAATATATAAAGGTTGGGATTTTAATGTTCAGATGCACATAATGCTTAATGCACATTTTCCTTAGATTTTGAAAGGCCTTGAAATGCAAATACATGTGCTTAGCTGCAGATGATATATTTTTGAGGAATAGTAAATGGGAGTGGACTGCTGTGGGATAGAGAAGACATTTTCAGTTCTGTACTGTTTATTTACAGTGTAAGCAAACTGAAAGGCTTTAGTACCTGCTCAGCTCCAGCTGTCTGCCGTTTCAGTTCCAACACTGCTGTCTGACTAAGCAACACACAATAATTTTTTGCTTTTCTTTTGCATGGCAGGTATTTAAAGCATCTTTTACCAGCATGTGAAAATGAAAGAGGAACAATGTCTGTTTCTAACTAGTTGTAACTAGTTCTTCTGTCAGTAAACTTTGCAAAAATACCAGTTTATTCACAGTTTATAAATATTTTCCTTTTTTATTTTGTCATGTCATTGATTCATGTTAGTTTGTTGAACTCTGAGTTCAACTCTGAATTTCAAATCTGAAATAGTCATTCTAGTCTGAAATATTCATAATACAGCATTTTAGTTGACAATAATGTGCACAATAACAAAAGAGTGTCACACAGTAACAAACCAAACATATAAATATAATAATGAATTTAAATTGAATTTTCTTCTAAAACAATAACATTATAAAGAGTATTCTGAATTATTAGGTGTTTTTATTGTAATTATATAGTGGTATTTACATAATATGTTGTAAATGCTTTTCATGCTTTGGTTAATAATTTTCTGTAAACAGGTCAGCAGTAAACACTTCACTGGTGTTTAGCTCTTAAAGCTCAAGATTGTTTTTTAAAGTTGTTGGTGCGTTGTTGAAATTTTGCATTGTTTTGTTCCTGTCATAGTTTCATGTTTTAATGTTCTTGGTCTCTGTTATGAATAAACCTTGCAAACAAGTATATTTGTCTGTAATTTAATTGACAAGATTAACAATGATTAACAATGGTTTACAAAGAATGGATTTTATTATATATTTGTGTGGACATGGGTCCTTTGAGATTAGATATGTAAACACTGCAATCTAATGGCTGTAGACTCTTTCCTGAGACATGAAAAGAGGCAGACTCATCCACTGGTTCAAGTCACCCACTGGTAATGGCATGGTGTGCATGAAATATAAACTTAGAAGCCTGTGGAGGCAGCAGCACTAGAAGCACATATGTGGGGCGTTTGGGAAACGGACATTCTTCAGAAATCTGCTTGAGGTGTAGCACTGCAGTACATACACCAGCATACCAGAGATCGCTCCATCAAGCGTCATGACACTGGAAATGCTCTTGCATTGAATGATGGTGCTCATGTGCTCATGGTCAACTCAATGATGAGTTGCATTCAGTGGCGTGTGGAGATCTTCTGAAAGGAGGATGTGAAGTTTCCTGTGTCCGCATTTGGGTTTCATTTCCAGGTGATGTTTACACTGGTGCATATGGAACACTGTTTTCTTTAGACTTGGGACCATATATATATATATATATATATATATATATATATATATATATATATATATATATATATATATATATGGTCCCAATATATTATATATATATATAATATTTTTTTTATATAAAATAAAATATTAAAAATATTAAAATACAATAAAAATATAAAATATTGTATAAAAGTATATTACACATACTGTAAACATACTGTTTACTAAAAAAAGTAATATTAAAGTATTATTAATAATTGATATTGGTAATAATTATAATAAAGCCAAAAATACTACAACTTAATAATATATTAACAAGTATATATTGTGTATTTAATCTTTTATGATTTACTGCTGTGGTTATTAATAGTCAGCAGCTTTTCAGGCTGTTAGTCAGCAGATTCTTTGTTAACATTGCAGATGTCCTGAATGCCTCAGCCACAGAGGTGCAGCTTTAATTTAACAGCAGAATCTCACAGGTCATCATTACAATAATTTCAAATGGGGACTTGAGGTGTGAAACAGTGAGTTGTTGAGAATTTACTCTGTAATTAGTCCACCCACTGCTTGACCTAATCAGTTTTGCTCACGAATGTGAACATGGTAGGTGGACATTATCCTATTGACGGGCTAATCAGCCAGTCAGGCGAAGAACCTCACAAATCTTTGTCTGTATTTCATGACTTGCCCCTTCATGTTTTTAGGGTCTAGCTAAAATAAGATGCTGCCTCTCTATGAAACTTTAATCTACTGGTGTCACTGGACAGTATTACTTTTCTACAGAATTAGAAAAATAATGGCTTTACACAATATTTGGTCTTATATTTTGTAACAATACATTGTAATAATACGTTCACATTAGATGTTTTGTGCCTGTATGCCATTGTGGTTCTTATCATAAACAAGTTTTAAATGGGAAGTGAAAGTTACTGATTTTGTTTTTACAGTAAATGACTTTTCAGCTGATGGGAAGTGAGTTTTCTTATTTCTGCTCTCGGGACTCACTGTTCAATAGTCTTTGGAGTCCATTTTCATCTTTGTGGCCCTAAACCAGTAACAACAATGCAGAATTCGGGTTGCGTGTAATCAAAGCAGTTCCTGGTCAATTCTTTTTGGGAGCTTCATGACTGGTCTTAATTAATGACCCTGCATGCTAAACCACAGCCCTCAGACAACACTGAAACTCACACAGCCTCTACCTTGCTTTTTACAGTAGCTTAGTTATTTTTAGCCAAGTTACCGTTCTGCCCTGTTATTATTCACTATTTTAATCTGTAGTTCAATTCCGGTACAGGAATTAGACATTAGTTAGAGAGCTAGAAAGTTATAGTAAGTGATATAGATTTCCCCTAGAGACACAAATGACTGTATTACATCAGTTAAACTGTTAAACATCTAAAATTAGATGTTAAACATCAGTTAAACATCTAAAATTATTTTAATTTGTGTTTTTCAATTGTGTACCTTCCTAAATCATAAATAAAAAATAAACTGAATGCTAAACATACAGACATTCATATGACAGTCAGGAGAGATTCAGTCTCTGTACAGTAAAGGACTGTATGAACAGAACAAGGCCCACAAACACTTTAGCTTGAATCTATGAATGTCCTTTAATCCTTGAATCTATAAATGTCCTTCAGTCTGCACCCTGTGTGCATTGGATGTATTCAGACAAAACCATCTGCATGGTTTCACCAGACACAATAAGCTGTCCAGCTCACAGCAGTTCTTGAATAATGCTGCAATGTGTCTATTTACAAAGAACTCAAAGTCTGTTACAGATACACTCCTCATCTGTATTGAATGATGGCCATAGAGACTCGAGGGGAATTCCATGCTGAGCTTAAATCACAGCCTCAGCCCTGCAGTTTCCTGAACCCTCCCATAATGCATTTCTGCCTGCTTTCAGAGATCAGACTCTCCAATCTGTGAACTCAGTGTACAAGCCATTCCCATCAGCAGGCCTTTGAAAAGCTCTCTTAAGGTCAGTTCTCTCCCCAATAAAAGCTGGGGTATAAGTACAGCCCACCCAGGGAATTGAGATGTAACGGTTTTTTAAACTTTGTTTACACTTGCCTCCCTGAAGCAGGTCGGCTAATGGTTTTTAATCTCCCGTAATTACACTTATAGACTGCCAAGGTTAAATATGCATGCAGGGCTGTCAAAACCTCTTATTGATTTCACTTTAAAGTGAGATATGTTTCATGCAGTTCATCCAGTCTGTGTTCTAACAGAAATCAGCAGCCAGAGACCCTTCAGATGTTATCTGTGCTTTGTGATTCACTCAAGACCACTTCACCTCAAGTCCAAATTATATGCCACTCTGAACAATATAAGATCTGTTCCAAAACCTAGTAAACTTCCTTATGGTTTATAGACAACTGATATGGAACCTCATGAGTGACCAGTTTGGAGTGCCCTGCGTAGGCAGCAACTCTCTGTGTCATACAAACAGTGTTCCTCATGCAAAGTGTACAGGAAACTCATAACTAGCATTAGGATATTGCAGAACTAACATTATTCTACTTTAAGCTTAAAATAATAATTAGTACATAACAAATACAGCAGAAACAGACCATTTTTATTAGATTGACATATGTTTTTAGAGATGCTCAGTTTGGCCAAAATAAACTGTCTTAGACAAAAAGACAGACCATTGAATGTCATGCTAACTATTTCTCAGAAATCTAGTTTACCACAGCTAACCACTAAATTGACTGTATGAAATTTAGAATAGTGGAATTTAATAACAGCACTTCAGGAATGCATTGATAAAAATGTCTGGTGAGTGGTACAGGCAGTTTTTGCAATCTCTTTAAGTAAAGTGGCTGTTATTGTTTTATTAATGATTTAAAAGGCAAAGACATTAACACAAATCTAATTGATGGGAATCTCTTTTCTGTCCTGTCTAGTTAGAGAAGTCTTGTTTCCATCATTTACTATCAGTATTACTTAAAAATCTTCCAACATGGTGGTCTTTTTGGAAGGAAACAGAAGTCTTTTTCAGAAATACCTTGACCACACTGAATGAATGTGCCTATGCTGCCATTAAATTAAATTGTATTTTATGGAGTGACATCATAGATCCTTATCAAAGAGCTCTTTGTTTTTAATATTACTTACCATAATGTTTTAATACATTCATGCATTGATGCTAAAAGTGTTATTTTTCTAGCTTAACTCACTAATCTCTCTGATGTTGTTGCTGTTGTGAAGAACTGACTCATAGGAATTGATTGATGATCATTGATCTCTCTGGCTTTCAGCAGAAGGCCATCACTGGGGTGAAAGTGGGTGACCTGCTTCAACTAGCATCCCAAAGTAGAGCTTACTTTAAAAGTAGTTTGTATTCTCCATTTTCCATTGAAGTGTAATTAGTTTCTCACCTTCATATCTTTGCAAGTTACTTAAATATTAAAAACCACACATGCTGCCGGCACTATGCTAACAGTACACAGTGGATTGATCAAACTCTAGATTTCAGGATCACTGATGTGGAAAGTCCAAGCTGGTTTTATTTGTAGTGAAATTTAAATAAGTTTAGGCTTATATTATTGTTGAAATAGAATATTCATGGCAATGCCTCTTACCACCTTTTTCACATACAGCTCATAGTTAGTTACTGTGGGGATTGGCAACCCCTGGGCACTGAGTGAAGCCTTGACTTTCTTTTGAATATGAACTGAAAGGACTATTACAGCACAATTTCATGGCCCAGGGGTTATCTGATATTCTCTTCTCTACATTTAGCTCAAAAGTGTCTCAATATTTCCTCACCTAACCCTTCCTGATTCTGGCCCTCTGCCTCTCTCTCTCTCTCTCTCTCTCTCTCTCTCTCTCTCTCTCTGTCTCTTTTTGCCACCACCCTTTTTTTTCAGCAGTGTACATGACTTCTCTCAGTTTTTTAGAGCACCATCTCTCTCATGTGTGCAACAGAGGGCTGACAACAGGATCCAAAATTAACCTTTTGTCACACCTGTCAATGGTAGCAAAATTTTAAAAAAATTACCAGCTATGACACTGTATTTTGCATTTTTGCACATTTTCTGTGATGGGGATTATTTAGCTGCTCTTTGTGACAGACAGCAGGGTTATTGTGTCACTCATATCATACAAGATGATCTGCTCTTCATATCTCAGTAGACCTGCACCTGTCACAAAAGCATTTTTAATTGGTTCTTGTTTTCATTTTGATGTCTTAATGCACAAAATGTTACATATATGTATTGCCAAACAGTGTTCGGGAAGAAAACTTTAGGCATCATAGACAAAGTTCTGATTATAAATTTCCCTTAAGGATAAAAGAGGTTTTCGGTGTTTGATTAGATTGCATAAGTCGTTTACATCAGCAAGGGATCAGATTCTTAAAATTTAGTTGAAACTATATAATGTTGCAGTTCCAAATACACTTAACAGCCAGATGGCAAGTAACTGTTTTAATAACTTTGTAACTGTATTGTGCTCATGGTGAATGCTCGAGCTGAACATATCATAAGACTGATTAGCAACTTTGAAGAACTTTAATTGGATGGAATTTGGATGGATTTCTATGGTTTGTTGCATATGGGTAAGAATAATCTTTATTTATTAATCTTTATTTTTGTATGTTTTAGATTATAAGAAACATTAGAAACACAGTAGTAGTATATTTTAGAATAAACTTTTTAATGTAGCTTTTTATATAAATCTTCTCATAGTGTTTAAATAGCAGTGAACCTTTTACCTCAGTAGCTGCAACACATCTTTAAACCTGAGTACAATTTAGGAAGATTTTCCATTCTCACAGCACACAAAGGATGCATGTTTTTCATTCAGACATTTAATGAGTAATCCTTACTGTGTTGACAGAGTAAAGTCCATAAAGGAATCATAAATAGTGGCAGGCGGAGGTTTTTCAAGCATTTAGCAAGGCAGGCTAACGAAAACAAAAGGTACAGCCTGCACTTAGTTTATTATCCAGCTTAATGGCTTGGCATACTCCTAAATAGCAGTCCTCAGGTGAACACACGCAACCCAGCCACAAGCAGCCCCTTACGCCGTCTTACCCTAGTTTTCCAAAGCCTCCCTATGAGGTGCCTTGATAAGGATTTTCTTAGTACTGTACATCATGTGTTCAACACTTTGCCCTTTAAATAGTAGTTTATAAGTGCTTTACTGGAAGGTTCTTATTCATTAGGGGTCCTGCAAAGCAGTGACCACAATTTCCCTTTTTTAATTGTGTATATCCTTCTGCAAACTGTGAAGATAAAGACAGTACACACTTTAAGAGTTGTATGCAGTTGTGCTTGTAAGTCTACATACAGCTTTTCTCATAAGCTTACATACCCTTAACGGAATCTAATTCATTTACAAATATAATAAGAGATCAGTAACACTTACAATAAGCCTGTTAACTTCCTTAGTTAACGTGAACTAATGATTAATACTTCTACAATATTTATTGATCTTAATTTGTGTTAATTGTAACTTTTTGTAATACATTAAAAATATAAAAAAGTTGCCTGTTAACATGTGCCCAAACAATTTGCATTAACTTACATTAACAAAAATTAATAAATGCTTTAAAAATGTGGTTTGTTAGTTCATGTTAGGTAATGCTGATGTTAAAGAATAGAATCTTATTGTAAAGTGTTACCAAGAGACCAAATAATTTGTGGTTTACTTTCTTTGTTTAACATTACCTTGGGGAAACTACATAAGGAAGATACTGTGTATTTAAACTTAATCATTACATGTGATTTGGTTGTTTGAGACACAAAACAGAACAAATGTAAATGTATCTAGTTATTTAGGCCACATATGTAAAAAAAACATGTTATGTTAAATGTTACCAACAGTAGTGAGTAGTATTTGAATTAATGCAGTGTAAATCTGATATGCCTTATGGTATCAGACATTGCAATATCTCAAACTGTTTCAATTCTGCTATTTGTACTTCCTGATGCTGCACCCTCATGACCCAGACTGCTCTACAATTTCTCTTTCACTTTGTTTTTCTCTGCCTGGTTCTCTGGGGCTTTGTTGTAAGTGAGCCTTTTTCTAATCAGTATGTTTTAATACATTTAAATGATTGCTCTGGTGAGCATCAAGAGTTGTTTGACCTTTCCTTGGGAGTGTGCAGTCTTTAACTACATTAGACTCAATGGAGTCAGAGGACTGGTTGAGGGTATAAATATAAGGTGGAGTGCACTTTATATTAACTAAGCACAGGGACAAATGACAGTTTGTAGGGGGAGGGGCTTTGTTTGGATGATGGGGGTGGGGATTTTGGAACACATCCACTGACAGGCACTGCACACTCAGCTCCGCCCCTCATAAATAATGCATGGTGCACTGGGTTGTCCCTGCTGATTGGAGTCAGCTGGAGGAAGTGGCTGGCCACTGGGTTTTACCGGCTGAGAGCTGAAAGCAAGCCTGGGCTAGTATCATCTGAGCTGCTCAGCAAGCTTGGGTATGAGCGTGTGCCTGCGTCCACTTGTGTGTGTAGCAGGAAAGTGGATGTAGGACAGTTTAGTGCTGTTACATCCTTTCTCAGCTGTTTCTGTGAGCTGCTCTGCTACTTCCGTGTTTATTGGCTTCAGTTCTCTCACAGGATTTACACAGGGGACATGTAACCTCCAGCAAGGCTTTGTCTGAGTGTTTTTGTGTGTGTTTGTAACGGGGGCACTGCCTCCTCCTAAAGGATTCACCAATGCATTCCTGTTGGAAAATGAAGATTCAGGTAAAAATGCTTAGCTGTCATTGTGTTTTCCTTGTGTGTTTGTGTTATAGATACGGTTAAGGTTTTCTAGTGTGTGTAAATGTGTGGATACTGTGGCACTGCTGTCTCCATGGTTGCTATTATGAGGCCTTTTGTTGCGTTATGGAGATGAGATTCTGTGCACTACTGCAGTTTAAGCATCAGATGTGAACAGGTTTTTTCCTAAATCAACAAAGCCGAGATTGGTTGTGTTTATGCGATTTCTATTTGCAGGCTGTGTTTGCTGAATGACCTGCTATCACGCCATATCATTCCTGCCGTCTGTGTGTAGTGTACTGTGGTCAGGGCTTTTATATTTGCTGGCAAGATGACACCACTGTGAAATCATTATCTTGATGTCTCTCTCGTATTTTGCATTGACCAGTCAGATGGGCCGCTCTGATGTGAACAATAAAACTGCACACAAATTACGTTGTTGTTGTTGTTTTTAACCCTGTGCATGATATATAAACTAGAATGGCATGTACACGTTTTTTTGGGGGGAAAACTTCATTGTGGCGTTGCTGGGTGACCTAGTGTGTGATATAAGTTAGTGTTTGGCATAGACCTTTATGAACTTGTGATCACAGTTATCCAGTGCCTGTAGTGCTTGACTAGTTTTGCTTCAGGATTTTGCTTTGTGCAGACCCAATACAGTGCTGAAATGATTTATGGAAAAATAAATACAAATGTCCTTACTGTCATTTTTAAGTCAATTTATTAATATTACTATAAAGTGCAGAATTTCTGCCATGACAGCTTAATTGAGAAACTGACAGTTTTTATTTCTAAGTATCTCTTATAGTTTTTTAGCCATGCTTGGTCACTCATGCTAATAATTAGCACTAACCATGTTGAGCTTTTAATGTTGTTTGGCTCATGTTTTCCTTTATTTTGTGCCAAGACGTGTGAATTATGTGCCAAAATACAATGGAGTTTGATTAGATATGCTGTCTTTGGTGTTAACAACATAAGAAGTAGCAATAGTTTTCACCTTTCATTTTGAATGTATTTCAACTGCACAAAATTGTTATAGTTATTTGCATTATGTTATTTGTATTTAGCATTACTTCCCTCAAAACAGAACGGATACCCGGAACTTTATAAGCATTAATCTACCATAGCGCTGCTTATGTGTCATTAAAACTCAGTGAGGGGAAGTTACAGTAAATACTGCTTGGTAATATACTGGCATATCATTTGGCTAAGTATAGATTATTTTCTCAGTATGGAGTTTAAAGTTTACTGTAGTTTGTTCTGTATGTAATTTCCCTGTAAAGCAGACACAGTCTGAGGCATCGCACGAGCAGATTGCATCGTTGAAAGAAGGTGAATTGGAGGCTTTGTGTGAAATCCCCTTATTGGGGGAGAGGCATTCAAGGTGAGGGCCTGAGAGAGATTAGTGATCACATGCTCCCCCACCACTTTAAACATGTTAGGAAGAGGAAGTCTGGATTGACCAAAGGAAGTGTGTGTCAGTTGTGTGTCATTTGATGTTGGTCGAAAAGATTCAGTATTATTTGTTCCAGATCAGAGAGATAGATGGTGGATAGATGGGCCCTTATTAGAGATGACTCACGAGTTGAGGGAGATTGGACCAAAAGGCCTAAGGGTCTGGCTGATTTTGCTGCGTGCTGCAGATTATTCCCATTACTGCCGTGCTGTTTCAGTTCTTACCGCTCAAAAATTCTCCAGCCTACAGTAATATACTGGCTTGTTGAGTCTGATAATGTAATATTAAACATGACAAATAAGGATTCTGTGAAATGGGGAGAAATGTGGGTGTATAGAAAAGGCTATTTAACTTTTGTGACATTAGTTCTGTCTTGAACAATGTAATAAGCGTTATAAAACAAATACTTCCACTGATTGGCCGACACAGTGTTTAATTTCTGCAAAAACACCTAATGCAGTATCAGATGGCACTAGTACCTAACCACTGTGTTTCTCACTGCCCAGCACCTATAGAATAACTTTCTGTTGTTGTTTACATGTTTACATTTTTTCAATGTTTAAATGTATCCTTCTCTCTTAACCTAATATGTTAATATGTCTTTGGTGCATCCTCACCAGTCGGACATAGCAACATTTGCTTAATCAGTTGTGTGATTCTGAGGCAGTGCTTTTTTTTCTGACCAGTCTGAGAGGATTCCATATATATCCAATATTTTATCTTAAATATATCCTCAGTAACTTGGATATATTGTATGTAGATTATTATGTACTGTTTGTTCATGGGGTTTTGGTGTCTGGGCTCTGGAATGAATTGTTTACTGTCTGTAAGTTGACCCCTTATTTGCATTTAGACACAAGGGAGGAGCTCAGAGGATCACTGGGGGGCACTGAGGTCCCAGTGTGAACTAACTAATTAGGTTAGACTGACCTGAACTGATTAGTATTGGCTTTAGATCCAACCTCACATAAATTTAATGTGAACTGTAAAAATGAAATGGTTTTCCCACAGGAATGTTTTACTTCGAGATCAGAACAGGATCAGGCAGGATGTGGGTGCAGTGCAGGAGACTGCAGGTGTGATTTCAGGCTGCTTTTGATTTCCTGATATATCACTTACAGACTTTCAATATTACTTGTTTGTGCTGCTTATCTTCACTTTCACTTTGCTTAGTTAGTCTCATGGGATCAACATTTGAGGCTAAAGTCCCCAGTTCGCAATAATGATATAGTGTAGAAATTGGGCCAATAGTAATATACTGTAGATAAATGTACAGTACCTGATGCTACATGGCAGAATCTGTCACAGTATTATAATAAATATTTCACATTTTGATATTGCAGATTACACAAGGATGTACTTGATTACAACTAACACTTCAGGAAACAGTGTACCATTTTCTGTTTATTTACTTTACGTGTTTCCTACACTCTTATCTAAGTATTTTATAGGAACCTTCTGTATAGCTTTTAGTAAATATAATAATGTATATGTCAGAGCTATATTAGTACAGATATTCCACAAATCCATCACAGCAAATCTCAACCAAATATGGAAAACTATATTTATTTCCTGCTATGAATTCTGAATTCAGAAATTCTTTTGGTGATCTTTTTAACTACAGTAGGTCTTTTGAGGAGTGTGCCTACAAAATCATAAGGCTTTGTACCCAAAATACCTTGCAAATCTGCAATAAAGTATAACAAATAATAAAGGTTAGATCCACACAGTGACCTTATGTTGCAGTGTATTGTGACAAAATAGGTGTTTATGATAGTGTGGTGCTGTTTGATACTGTTTGGTGTTTTAAGAGAAAATTGAATCAGAAAGCCTTATTCGTGCTTTATACTACAGCCAAACAGATTAACTGCTTTATTTAACGATCACATTCCTTAGTCTGATGTCATTGTAATATGTGGTTGGGTGTGATTTGCGTAATGCATAATGATTGAAACATTATGCAAAAACGAAGTAAACGTGTTGAGAAATGACCATTTCCTGTCATTCTGTTGAGCTGGTGCTCCTGTAGTGACCTTTACTCAGATTGTGAAGGTCCTTTTCACATTGCACCATATGATCCGCAGTTCATGGGGGTGGGGTTTGTTTGACAGGTCAGATGGGTGAACTGCAGCTCTCAGCTGAATAAGATCCGTAATTGTTGTCATTGCCCAGAGTACAAATTCCCTTCCGTCTTTTGAGCTCTAACAGGAAAACCCTTCTTGCAAGATTACATTTCCAGTGTCTCACAGCATTATGATAATTGTGTTTTTTCTCTAGTCACACACTGACACATTTTTATTAAGATCGCAAATGAACCTACTTCTGTAATGTGTGTGAGTTAAGCTTTTGATTGGTATTAATTATGTTTAAATAAGCGATTCACTGTATCACAACCTATCTGATCACTTGTTGATGTTAAGTTAAATATTGCATGAAATTCAGAGTACAAGTGGATGATCCCAGCATGCTTTGTTGACGCATGACATGGCAGACTTTAAAATGTTCTTGTTAAGGCTTGTTCCCTCTCATCACTTGCTGTTTGTAAAATTGCTGTGATCTGGCAGATAAACAGCTGTGCTTCCATTTCAACATGCACTCTGTGATCTAAAGTAAAATGACTGAAGCCAGTGCATCAACTCACACTGACGAAAGATGAGGGCTTGACTCTTCAAAACATGTTGCCAAAAATCAGTCACACACAGTATTGAAGTCATGTTGTCATGTTTAACAATATGCTAGAATTAAGATTGATTTTACTCTTTCCAGAGAAATTGATTAAATAAAGCAAAACAAAAAAATCATTCTATAGCAATATGTGCACAAAACGGTTGCTTTGCATCAGCGAAAAATCCCCTAAACCATAACCGCAGAACCAGCTGTCGTTATTCTCAGTATAAATGCAGACATTTTATATACAGTGTTGACACCAGATGTTTTCTACAAATAGCATTAGAAATGTATTAGAAATTAGAAATTCTGTTAGAAATGTAATTCTATTTGACTAATGTTGCTAAGGCAGAGACTGTATAAGATGGTAGAGATGATTCACTTACAAATGCTCATTATAGGGGCTGTAGGGAAGTCCTTGCCTTTCTGTTAAATGAGGCAATCGGTAAAGACAACGTTTTGTTCTACAATGTGCATGTGCATTAGCTGGACCAATCTGGAAAATACACATCTTATTGAGGTTGTGAGTGTCTATCACTGGATTTATTCAAGAGTGTGTGCTAATGACTGGAATGGAGGTTGTGGGTTTGAGGGATGGTGTAACAGGGCTTGATTTGTCCAGTTTAAAGACCCTATTAAATAAGCAATTTTCTTTAAGGTTTAGTCCACAGCCTTTAGCTTTAAAGCCATCTATATGCTAGTGCATACCTGAGAGTTAGCAAAATGAAATGGCATTAAATGTATCAGTCTGGAAATAAACAAAAATGAGGACTCATCTTGCACTAAGATATATACAAATTTTTGTCTGATAAAATGCTATAATGAATACATCAACAAAAGAAAGAAATGTGTTTGACAAGTCATTTCACATAGGCATATAGATGCATTGCTGCCACATTGCCTGCCATATGACCAAATCAGAACACCTGTCATGTACAGTATTATGTTTCTCTATATAAATGGTTTACTTTTGTGCTGGAGGATGTCTCTGCCTGGCAGAAAGCAGGCAAGATTCTCCGCTCATGTCTCCTGAGTATTATCTTCTGAATGGGAATGTCTAAAACTAAATGTGAAAGCCAACATTTCATCAGCCTGGTATTCAAGCAGCTTTTCATCTTTCCTTCAGAGTGTGATGTTTGTTCTGTTGATTTAATTCTGCTGCTGACTCTGTTTTCATCTCTCTCTCTCTCTCTCTCTCTCTCTCTCTCTCTCTCTCTCTCTCTCTCTCTCTCTCTCTCTCTCTCTCTCTCTCTCTCTCTTTCTCTCTGCGTGTCTTTACACCCACACATTTATACTCTCTTAATATTAAGGACCAATAATCTCAGCACAGATGATTGTGTGTATGACAAGCAGTTTAACTGAAACAAATAGTTACTTTGAATGCATTAACAGCTTTGTCATTAGCACTGTTCTGTCCTTTCAGCCCCGGGCGGACGCAAGCATCTGTCACAACAACAATACAAACGATTGTCCTCCACAAACTGTTGCATTTTCACAGCACTTAATATTAATTGGCAAGATGAGCACTATTCTTAAATAAAGATGCGAAAATGATGCTACAATATGTCATAGAGCTTCACTAAAGTTCATGTTTGTTAATTATACTATATTTTAGTAGCGTTATTGGTGGTGCTTGCAAACTCTTTTCTGAGGACAGGTGTGCTGTTACATATACAGTAGCAACAACATGGCAACCACTGACATTTTCATCATAAATTGTAAAATTATAGTCATTATAATACCATGCTTCACCCTTAGCCTCATATTTAAACAAGACAGCTTTTGAATTTAATGTATGGGATGGAGTAGTTACATGGAAACTTTGCTTACTGTGTCTCGGTTATATTATCTATCATATGTCACATTTCCCCAAAGGTTTCATTTAAAATGATTATTTGTATTTTTGCTTTAACACATTAGCTAAACCATGGTCACTTCCTTTGATGGTAACACATGAGGAACATTGACTTGTATTTTAATTCTCGTTTTGTTATGAGAATCCAGTACTCTAAATTTTGTCACTTCCAGTCAAACATTAACTAACAGAACGCACAGAGCTGCCTATGCATGTGACACAACGGGGAAAAGCAGAACGAAAAAGATAAAGAAAGAACTGACGAGCGAGACAGAGTGATAGTGAGATTATTGCAGTGATCTGTTCCTCCTCAATGTGGCTGCTATGTTTAGCTGTCTGCTAAGGCAATGAGACATGGAGATAGAGAGTCTGAAAGCACCCAGATGAATCTATGCAGAAATGGCATCTGTCACAGGCCTACACTCACTGCTGATAACAACCACTACTTACCCAGTTAGATAATTCAATCTTCTCTGTGAGGCAGTCATGAACTTGCCTTCTCATATAAGGACCAGATACTGTGACGAGGTTAGGCTTGCATACTAGCGTTCATAAAGCTTTACATGACCAACTTTATGAAAATGATGGTACCTGTTGTTATGAGATGCAGTTGTTGTGATGTCCACACCCGAGGCCTTTCTTAGAAATGTGTAAGAAAAATTCAGAGCAGTTAGGAGCAGTGTAATCTTAGACGATATGCCCACAGACCTCCCATCTTTCATTCAAAGACCATCTAATGCACATTGCATACAGAAATAACAGGAGCTAACCACCGGGAGTCAGTGTAAATGGGTTTTAATTCAGTCTCTGAACTTGAAGAAACTTTCTGCTTTCAAATCTTTAAAAGGTATTATGATTGAGATGTTTAGTAGCATACAGTAAAAATCTCCTTGACCACACGTATCCAGTTTCAGATTTACCTGGCATCATGGCGGAAAGAGTTGTACAGAAAACACTAGATACCTCTGGAACATTCTTAAGCCTCAGTCGTACCACCTGAAATATCCCACAAAGTCTAAAAGTCTCAGAAAATGCAGCAGGTCTTGTCTGGTTGGGTGATGAGACCCTGGAAATTCCTCAATTTTCATATGACACACAAATAGAGGCGGGAAGTTCAGAAAGTAGACTCCAGTAGAATTTACCAGGAAGTCCAACACCAGGAAGAGGAATCAATGCGGCCTTCCCAGCATTCCTCTGTCAAAGATAACAGCAGACAAAAGCCAGTAAGACTGCTGCAAAGTTTTATATGACAAGCTTTTTTGTTTCTTTTTTCTGTGTTAATACAAGTGTATGTTAAAATTCAGTCATTGCTGAGACAGAGAAGGAGATGGGTTGTTTAAACACACTGAGTGATTTGTAGATAGCGCTCACCTACCCCAAACCACACTCGGTTGTTTTCTCCTCTAATTGTCCCTGTCATATTACACTGAAGGAGCAGTCATGCATTTGTCATCTCATTATATTATCTGTACGCTCATGGAAACCTTGAGGCTTGGCTCATTATTCTGGATCTGCCCACTTACTGATGAGTTCTGCAGATTCATAACAACAGCATATTAAGCACTTCATTTCTGCCGTTTCCCCTATACAGCCACAACACACCTGGAGTATTTATCAGTAAATATTCACATACATAGGTATTGATACATATGCTCTGTAATGTAAATACCTCTCTGCATTCCTTCCCAGATTTTGGATGTCTTATTTATTATTTGGATTCGCTCAAACAAGTGATCTGAACTGATTTACATAAAATAATTCATTTACCAACTTACTAAGTACAAGTTATTTCATACCCATGAGTTATGAGACAAGGAAGTTTAGGTAAACTAGTCTAATGAGACTTGCATTTATCACTAGAATGGTTAATGAGCCTATGAAATGAACAATAACATCACAGTAATGTTAACATTATTCTTAGTTTTATACTGCCAGCAAAATCATTGTGAATCATCAGGAATATTCAACATCCATATTCAGCTTGACTAATTTTAACCAGTTAAAGTCATGTAGAGATGACCATATCCTTTTGTGTGTCCATCTGTACTGAAACTGACTGTAGATGAACTGCTTTGATGTCTAGCGCAGCTGAAACTCTCCTTAATAACATAGACAGTAACCAGCATGGATTAAGCACTCCGTCCTCATCCGCTGCTATCCCCATGGTAACAGCTGAAGGCTAGAGATATGAGTAAAGCAGAGGAATGATTAAAGATAAAGAGTATGTCCTTCTGCTGCTGCACAGGCTTTCACACATATTGGACCCCTCACCATTACAGTTCAGTTCAGTTCAAAACAATGAGCTCTCTCACCCACTCACTAATCATAGCACATTGTGCCACAGGCCTCTTTGTTGCAAAGCTTTCCTCTGCCAAGCACTGATATTAGTGCTATTCCTGCCATTTAAACTGGGTGGAAATATGAAACTATCATGTGTAAGTGTTCCTGTGCTTATTTCTTTTGTTCTCAATGTAAGTGTTGTTTTTTTTGTATCCTATTGGTGCAAGATTCTAAATGGAACTTCCTGTTTACATTTGTGTGGTTTGGGAGAATTATTTTTGTCAACAATTAATTAAACATCTGTGATTCAGATGAGATTTGGCTATCTGTAGTTTAATTAAGATGAGAGTTCTGGACATGAGCATTACCGAAGGTCATGTGCTCTGGGCATTGTGAACCACTTAAAATAAAACTTGAATTTACAGTAGGCAATATCTGTGGGTATTTGCTTTTTGTATTTACTGAGGTTGTGTCAGAAAAACACAAACTTGTTAGATATGCAGGGAATTAAAGTGAAATGCAAATTCCTCAGGGAAGACTAGTCTCATCCAAATCGGGCTCATGTGTATGTATACAGCTTGTTTATAAGCTCTTGGGCATGTTATGTGTCCCTGTTTCAGGGAGTTCAAAGATAACAAAGAGACAGACTTGAGACACAAAAGATGCGTCTGACAGATCTGTTTTCTCTTTGTAGCACAGAGATATTTTTTCTTTCTGGCACAAGGACCACACTTAAGGATCAAGATTTCTGGGGGAAATAAGGATAGTAATGGAATTGTAATCACTTACTGATTATAAATTACATGACAAAATTTGTAGTCAATAACAATCACTTGGATTATACATTTTTGGTAGTGTAACATGACGACTTTTTGATTACAATTAGATTTTCAGTTTTATTGCTCATCATGAGAAGGCATGTCTATAACCCAAACTTTTTTATCTTTGACCAAAAAATCTACTTGAAGTACCCCTAAGATTTTAGCTTAATATTACAGGATTTACCATATGGTCTCATGTTCAGAGTTCTATCACTAAATGGTCACGTGACTTACAGCTAAACAAATATTTCATCTTTTTGTTAATGTCATTATTTAATTAATTACTAGTTTTATCAACTCACTAATCTCACTTCAAGTGTGCTGTTAGTATACTTCTTTCAAACTATAAATAAGGAAGTATACATTCGGTCTACTTTATGTACTTCCTAGAAATATACTTCATGTACTTTGTAGTTTTCCGTTGTAAACTAGTTGTGTACTCAAAGTTTACTGCTGTTACACTGAACACATTTATGTAAGTTTACCAATGTTACTTACTACATTAAGTATACTAAAGGGATAGTTCCCTGAACAATTCTGTTATTGTTTTACTGGAATGAACCACCTGAGAAATATCCAGCAAAGATTATTCAATTAAAGCAATTGTTTTCTTAAATCTCAAACAATGTATTATTTTCTTCTCGTGCGGGTGTATTTCTTTTAGAGTGCACAAGATTGTGGAGTGCACTGAGAATCACAATTAAAGGTTGCAATGTTAATAAAACATTTTTCAAGGTCAGTTGCAGTAGAGGCTGTATTTGAAAGTTGTTTTTTGTTCCTTTGATCTCTTTGTTTCTTTTGAATTGAATTATAAGCACTGTTCTCAAAACTCTTTCTCTTCTTTCCTCTCTTTCACAGAATGAGAAACCACTGGGTCATTCTGCAAGCAGGTCCAGCAACATTTCAAAGGTATGAAAATCTGTTTCCTTTTCGTTTCCTTCTGTGCTGTATAGAAAGTGATAGAGAGGCAGAGAAGAGGATGGGGCTTAGCTTTCCAGAGGGTCTGCAACTACTTTATATTCTTCTCTTTTTATTTTAGCATTTAAAAGCAAGACATTTCACACAAAATGTACTTATTTACTTTGCTATGGCAATGAAAATTGATGGTCAGGACTTTTTGTCTGGGCAAAAACCAAAAATAAACGCAGCAGACAAAAGAAAATGTTGGCCTCCTGTGCTTGCGTAGACACTTTAACTGTAGTTATATATTTCTTAGATTAAAGAAACTTTGTACTCTGAAAGACTCAGAGTTTTCTTCTTTCCACATTTAAAAGAACATCCATATGCTTGTCTAATATTTAATGAAAAGCACATGGTTTAGACAAGAAACACCCTACATGAGTAAACGCATGCATGAATACTTGAGTAACACATCTTCATCATATGACATCATTGTACTTACCTTGTGTTTGTGTGTTAGTATGTCAGCCATAAACCTCAGTACTCAAGGGGGTAATGTTACCTTCAAATGTCTGTGTGATTAAACCAAATGTTTTGATATTCAGGTAGCCAAATGTAAACAAGCTGACAGTTTAATTAACTTCCTCAGCATGATTCTCTGTTGCTCCACCGTGACACTCAAAAAAAAAAAAATTCTGTATTCCCTTCTGCATTCATATTGGTTTTACTACTGAAAGACATGGAGCAATATTGTAACAAGTGAGTTCATATTAGGATCATGTGTGTCAGGCACTTTCACTCTAACAGAGATCTCTTCCTGCCAGTGGAGATTTACTGCACTTCTGAGTAACATTGAGTCTCTTAACAGAAACTCTTTACATGTACTAATAGATGTCAGGGTCACCTGCTCTGTGAAATGCTCCATTACTTCAGCTCAAGACCTTTAATCTACTAGGGACCTTGGGGTCTTATGTTAGAGCCTGAAACAGCACATTTAGAGACTGTTTTACCCATGTTCAATTGATCCAACTGAACAATAGCAACTGTTGAGTCCACCATAAATTGGACAGGCTTGTTCTTTTCTGATGTAAGTCCTGTCCACTTAAAATAAATCATTTAAATGTTTTGGGCAGAAAATTATTTTCAGAAATAAAGTAAAACATTGGCAAGGCACTTTTAGTTGTGACACAAATAAGATACAAGCACTATTGTGTTACTACTGTGGTTGCATGCACACACAGTTTTAAATGAGATTGACAACTGTATTTTGTAATCATACAGACTGTCTTAAAATGCCGGACTCATGACTGCTTTTTAACAGTGAGTTCAGTTAAAAGGTTAGTTCATTTTCACAAACTCTGTCTTGATTTATTCACTCTTATGTTGTTCCAGACAAGAAAGACTTTCTTCTATGGAACATGGGAGAAGTTTTGAAGAATGCCTTTGTTCTCTATATAATGAACATCTGCTGAACATCTTTGGTGTGTCATACAAGAAAGAAAGTAATACAGATTTGAACAAGATAAGGGTGAATACATTGAGAGAATTGTCATGTTTGGGTGAAGTACAGTATCTTCTTAACCTGTGTGAACAGAACTGCACGGGATAACTAGCTGTCAGTCACATGCAGTATCTGCTCGCTTCTGCACACATGCCTGTCTAATGTGCTGTGTTTTTACATTTGGTTCTAACTCATAGATGCTGATGTATGAGCTGTGTTCCATTTGAAAGTTTTATATCCAGTTGCAGCTGCTTCCATCAGTTGTGTGACCCAAATACTGTATTACAATCAGTTAAATTTAAAACGCATTAGAAGTCACTGTTGGTTAATTAAGATTTGAAGTGCACGATTGAATTCATTCTTTAAATAAAACCTTGTCAGTTTTTAATCAGGTTACTGTGTAATTTAACAGTTTCTTTAAAGGCATATAAGATTAAATTGCTTCGTCACACTTTATTCCAACCCATGTAACAATAATATCAACTAAACGTTGATATTATTAAAGCACAACCCCCTGAGTGCTGTGCTTTAAGGATTTGAGAAAAAAGTTTATCTTCATTTATATTCAAAGCCTATCATACTGTAGTTTGTTCAGTTGCCTGTTTACATGCGTAGAGCAGCATCAGACTGATGTGTTGAGCCCCAGTGGACATCAGTGTCTTATTCTGAGCTCATTTATCAATGGTAGGATAAATAATAGGAGTGGTTCCCTTATAGTTGTTATATATTCAGTGTCCGACATGCATCATGCTTTTGACTGCAGTTAACCCCAAAGGGACCACACAGAATCTATGGGGTTTTCCTGTTTCTTTCGGTCTTGCATTATGCAGTTAAACCATCACACTGAACTGATCCATGTCAGCATTGTTATTACCCAAAATCCTCCTGTCCTGGTCTCTCCCCTCATCACTTTCAAGGTATTTACACGTCATAAAGTGACAGGTAATAAAGATTCTGTCAGTTTTTGTCCTAACAAGCCACAACCACATCTGACAATGAGTAACATGTCTTCGGTTTCTCAGTTTCAATTTCTGCCATTCTATGCTGGGAAGCCCCATCCACCATAAAATCTCACTGGTCTAAAATCAAGCTCCACATTGCTGAATATTAAACAGCAAATATGATCAGACTGTGAGGTTGTTATTGTGCTCGTTATTGCAGCCTTTTCTGTTAAATGACAAATAAAAACTTGGTTAGGGCTCAAGTTTTAAGTTAGTTTTTTTTTAGTTTAAGCTTATGAAGCTACACATCTGAGTGCTTCTTTGATAAATTTCCATTATTTATTCCCATGTTTCAGGAAGAACTGCGTGACTTGCAGTTCAAGTACATTAAGTTCATAGTGTTGGAGAGGGTGGGACACCTTTGGATCGTTAAGGAACATCTTTTTGAAACTCTGTGCTTCATCATGTCAACTTTCACACAAATGATTGACAGATCGTCCTCATGGCGGCATCTGCACTAATTTCCATAATCATTCTGTAAACTTGCACCGTCAAATTAAGCAGATGACAATGTACAAACAATTAGCTGTGGAGTTAATGTGTTCACAGAAAATTGGTTAGGGTTGAACAGCCAGCAAACTAAACCTCACTTATTTTAATGGTTTTGTATTTAGGGCCGCTTGTCATTCTGCTTTTGTAAACAACTTTTTCCTAATTTCCCTTTGATAGCTTTTTGAGTAATTCCAAAAGTTTACATGGTGCCTAACTCCACCTCAGTTTGAATCACACAGTCTTACTAACTGCGTCAATACTTGGGTTATTTGTCAATTATGCATGCAGATAGAATTGCAAACATTTTAATGCATTAAACAGTGCTAACAGAGAAAAGAAATGAAACAATGGTCAAATTGGAGAGTTAAGCAGAATTGTCTGTTCTTGTTTCGCATTGCTTTATGACACAGATGTCAGAAAGAACATACAAATAGACCACTATTGTTATTCTCTAGAAAGATAGGGTATTACAATATTGAGAATGATGTTTTGCTCTAGTTTTATTCTGGAATGATTGTAGCCTTGACTGAAATGGTACTGCTGTATACTGTACACGTTTACAAACTGTAATACAAGTTTTATTAGATGTGATATCTAATAATACGTTTCTAGTGCCCCCAGAATGTGCCTGTGAAGATTCAGCACAAAATATCTCACAGATCATTTATTATACCATGATCTTATAACCATTGTTTGGGTGAGAGCAGCAGTGCACTGTTTTGTGTGTCTCTTGTGTGTATCTTTGAAAAAACTGTATATCTTGAAATGTGGATGAGCTACTGTGTCCCGCCCCTTTTCCAGAAGAGGCCTGTGACTCTACAGCTCGTTCTTTGTCAGATACTCCAGCAACAGCAAAACCGGAGAACCTCTTGTCTAAAGGTGTTTGCACAATGGACAGAAAAGGGCATCGTCATCTTTTAAACCAAACATATTGTTTAATGTGAATATAAACGCACCAATGGAGCCATTCGGCATCTGTCAGCGGTGCTCAGCCACGACTCTGGAGGCTCATTACGTTAAATCTTGCATCAGCAGTAGATTTTGTACTTAAGCTCATGCATGTGCGCTGTGTCCAGTGTGCAACCCCCTTCACCGTTACAGCCAACAACACAACATTTAGACAAACATCTGTGTTTTCAAACACAATGTTAAAGTGAATTTTGCATAATAGGTTCTCTTTGAGATACTTCCCAGTAGATGCCCACTATAATTAAAGAAAGCAAAAGGAAAGCTTAGATTTGTATTTCCTGAAAACATAGTGCTTGAAAGGCAGCAAAAGAACAGTGTTTTAGAATGGTAGTTAAAACATTCTAAACCTAAATGTGGGTGGAGGGAAAAAAGAAATTGATGGTTAAATCCAAAATATATCTTTATATTTGTATGAATATATTTAATTCTAAAAGCAACTATTGACATCAAGTGATTTAATGGTCAATCTGTGTGACGTACCTTTACAATTTACCAGGCAAATAAATGTGAAATGAAAGGTGACCACTTTCAATTCCGTATGCATGGTTGTTTTTTTAAAACATTCTAAAGACCAAACTTTGTATTTAGGAAATTTAGGAATAAAGCATATAAAGACCAAAAACTGTTGGCATGCCTAAGACCAAGTACACCTGAAATTATCACCACAACAGTTTAATTGGAATTTTAAATATTTTCAAAAAATTGTGGCTAAATAATAATAAAGATAAAAACATGTGCAACTTCATACAGTGCTGTCTTGCAAACGCTGTAGAATTATTGAATAAACCTTATTCATTAAAGGCTTTGTGTTTAACATTTTTGTTGTCTGCTCTGGCTTTGGTAATGTTATACAGGTCTTTGTTAGTGTCAGTGCCAGATTTATTCTGGAAAACAAATGATTTCCATCATTTTTGAATAAACTTCCCAAATTTCCATGAGAAACGAGGCATTGTCATCCACAAACAAGCATTTTTTAACAGGCACAACTTTACTGACAGGTAGATAGAATTCACACTTTAAAATGTATTTAGAAGCACATGCCTTCACTGCATGGCTGCTTTCCATTGCTCACGTTTATACTTTTGTGTTGATATGTGTGAGTCTCGGAGCCATACCACTGTCTGATTCTTGAGCAGTTGTTGTGAGCTTCTGACAGGAGTTGGTGTTATTTACGTTAAGATGCACATGATTGTGTGTGTACCTTACAAACATGCATTCTGTTAGGCTTAAAAAAAGCACCTTATCTTACCGACTGGAACTGAAGTGACTCCAGAGTTAATCATGTTTACACAGCTGTCACACACAGCTCTGCTACCCAGAATCATATCAAATGTCCTGATAATGTGCACATCACATCCTCAGTTCCCAAACAGCAGCCTTCACATGAGAAATGATGTGTGGCTTATGAAATCAGTGATGGGTCTGCACAGTAATGTAGTAATGTAAAGAGAATGTTCACTCAGGCATATTTGCACATTTCTTTTGCCTAAAAAAATATTTTTCCTAGCAATTTCTTAGAACGTTATTTGTCAAAGATGGGAGTGCATGTGAGTGTAGTCAGCCTTTGAGCCTCTGTGTGTGTGCCTTTTGTGAAGGCCAGTTCTGCACACTCCATCCTCTATTGATTCCTGTCAGGCTGTGGGCTATAAATTCTCTGTTAGTTTCTAATATAATCGATAGGTAATTAGTCTGGGACATAAATGTTGAATCCCACAATGTACATGTGATCTGCTCTCCTTCTATTAGAACTTTCAGGTAATATTAAATTATTAAATTGGCTTTTAGAACATAGGTTTCAGGGATGGATACAATTATATAATGATGTCATTATATATTTGAATACTAAATGATTACATGCTAAGCTTAACTAAAACTATTACAATATTCTTTTGCTACCTTGCAGGTACTGGTATTTTCTTCAGAAGATGCAAATCTAGTTAACAGGAATTTCATTTGCTCTAATTTGTTTTTGTTGTCTTTGCTTTATGTATAGGCAGGAAGTCCGGCTTCTGTTAATACTCCCTACAGCTTCCCAAGAACTTCGGTGACACCCTCTAACCAGGATATATGCAGGTACATCATCTCTGCCCTGACACTGTGCTCCGTTCTCTTGCAGTATGGTCATGCCATGTAAGCTAGACCATCTTTATAAGCAGTACAAGAAGACACTAAAATGAAAGCTTTTAACTCCTTAAACAACAGTGTCGCCCAAAAATGTCATCCCTTACTCACCCTCATGTTGTTTCAAACCTGCAAGCTATTATTTTTCTTGTTTAGCACTAAAGAAAGTTTCGAAGAATTGTCACTGTTCTTGAAGCGACAGTGACTGTTCTTTAGTGACTTGTGTGTTGTCAACCACCAAAATGGGCAAAAATATCATAAAGGATCTATAAAAGTATTATCTACAACTTGCATTGTGTTATACATCATCACACACAATGCCTTGGGTGTGAAACACCCTGGTTTTTGGCCTATTTTTCACACAAAGTGATTGTATGAAGACTTGTCAGATAATAGTCATATGAACTACTTTCTACTTATAACTACTTATAGTACTTTCATGTTGTTCCTTTGTTACACACAAAAATTGCAGCACCGAGGTTTTGAACAGCATAATAACAATTAAATAATGACAAGATTTTTATTTGTGGGTGAGGTGTTTCTTTAAAAGTGACAGGGTGTTACATATTTAACACAATTGAGTCAGCACTGCCAGTCATCTTTATTCAGCCATTTTGTCTTCTAACCTTTCTTTAATTTCCTCACACTTTTTTGTAGTCTTTCTCCATTTGTTCTGTAATGCATGTTGCATGTCTCTTTATGTCCCTTTTCTCTCTTCCATCTCTGTTTCTGCACCCCTCCCTTTCTTTCCTATATTTCTTCTCTACTCTCATATACAGTTCTAATGACCCTGTTCAGGATCTTGGCACACAGAGGTCCTTACAGGCTACTATAGTAATGCTGAACTCTAACGGTAGAAGCTCAGCATCACAAAGTGTCACCATGACAACACTCTGCGTGGACTCTCCTACCAAGCCCAAAAATAGGACCTTATTTGGCACAGAATGGCTCTCCCTGCTCAAACCATCAGTCAGTCTGAAACCACAGGCTGGCAGTCTCAAGTTCTCAAAGTCTCTGAATGACGTAGGCCAAAAGATGGATAGTCTGTACAGTGGGCTTCACTTTATAGACCGCACATGCTCAGATGGGGAGCTGGGGCCAGAGAAAGAGAAACATGTGCAAGATGACCACATCAAAGCCCTTAATGGCCATGTCCACTCTCCTCCTCCCTTTCCATCTCAACCTCCATCATTCCTCAACAACTACAAATACATCTCCAGTGCAGGGCCTGAAAACTGCCTGGCTTCCCCTGGTCCTCCCCAATCAGATCTCCAGAGAAGCTCCAACTTCCTACGCCTCATCTTCCCTTTCACCCACTCCCCCACCACAGGAAGCTTGCAGTTGTCTGAGATGGGGAGATCCAGTTCACCTCTTCACATCCCCAAGTCATCCAGTGCCTTGCTGGAGGTCAGTGAGTCCTGTTGTATGGAGGCGATGGGAGATGATGAGGTGTTTGAGGAGGATTTGTCTAGGCAGAAACTCAGGGTTGAGGGGTTCAGGGCTCCTCTTTGTTCCCTTGAGGAGGACAACGATTTGGATCAATGCACCTCTCCGCTTTCTGAGAAAAATGGGCCAATCTCACCCTACTCTGTGTCTGGGGACTGCTGCAGGTTTGTGGGGTTTACTCACTCCCACCCAGCTCCTTTTACCCGTGGGCTCCACCTCTAAAGTAACGTTAGCTGCCCCTCTAGAATCCTTGTAGTCCCTACCGCAACCCCCATCTGAATATTAATTTCCAGTTTCCTTGTTTATCTTTCCTGTTAGATCTTGTGTGCTGTAAAACTGCTACTATGTTCCACATTAACAGTGTGAATGCTTTCAGTCCTCGATCAATAACAGGACTCATATGTGGGTGGAGTTGGCAGTATTATAGATACATGTGTAGATCAGGGAGTTAAGTGTCCAGCCTTGGCGGTCTGCTGTGTGCTATGTATGTAAGGGATAATGTACATCCATCCAATCAGTATTGCAAAGTAAACCCCAAATAGATGATCGGTATCACATATTTTATATTTCAAACTGTTAAAACTGAGATCCTCCATTTTTATTTAAAAAATCCAGGAGCTTATTATGTGGGTTCACAGTAATGGGCACCAATCAGCTATTCTAAAGTACAATGGTATGAAAAAAGAGACCACAAAATTATGCAAGGTACTTGAAAGTACAATAGGACCAGTATGCTGCTATGGTCAACAGTAAAATTTACATTTTAGTATTAATTATACAAAACTATTTGATAACGGAATGTATTTTAGAGAGCTGTGATATTATAATCACAGTACTGTCATGATAGTGCAAGCAGATTTCCTTTCGACAGATAGAGGAGTAGAAGAGCAATGTCCAGTTGATAATGAACATGGGTTTACTTACGTTAGCTGTTTGATTGGTGTAGGTCAGCTGTGCTTAGTGAGGCAGAATGGGGACTGAAGTCTGATTACGGTTTTGGCTCTTTGGCTCTGAGAATTGAAACCAGGAAAAATAGCCCTGATTTTATCAATATTCATCTACTGGAATACATAGATGCCCCAGGAACCAATTAGTGTAACTTATGAGGTATGTAATTGACTTAGAGCATCAGCTCACCAACAGCAAACTGAAGAGGAAAAACTTCTTTTGAAGTCTTGAAGTACATTTGAATATGATAACTTCTTAGTCATAAACAAACAAAATTCTTTCTGACAACTTGGATTTCAGGAGGTATTTTTTTAAGTGAAGGCCCCAATTGCTATGATGTACAGACAAAATGAGAGTTTCTGTTTGGAAAGTGGTTACACCATTTTATTTCTAAGCTGAATTCATTGCTTAACACTGTACCTGAGCTTCACTAGGTGCCTTTGTCATATTGATTGTTTACATCCTTCTTAAAGGTGAGCTGAGGTTTCTTCCCACATGTATTACCACCCTCATGTAGTGCTGTGAAAACACGTGCTCTTAAAATAGCTGACATTTAAGGATCAGTTAGCAAAGCTTATTGGTTTAAAACAGAATTGAAATAGGCAGGCTTTGGGATCTGCCACAACTTGCTCAGGTGTCTTGAGGTGTGACCTGTGTCAAGGACACGTTCACCTGGGACAAGCAGCCAATCAGTTGTATGTTCTTAAAAAAGGAAAAACCAATCAGAAAAAAGTAGGTTTAACATACTGATGTGATAACGAGAAACCAATACCATGATCTTAAAAACCTACAGTGCAACATTAGGAATTTACATTTGTTCTTAAGAGCTTTATAAACAGACACCCACACAATATGTAGAAATGTCTGCAGATTTGCACAGAATTAGATGTGTAGATTTTATGTCTAAAATGGTTTGGCTAATTTGTATAATGCTTATAACTGCCAATAATGCTCTTAAATACATTCTACATATTTTCCTTTTCATTCTCATGAATTCCATATAGTTTTGTTGACGATTAACTGAAGACTTTAATTGAAAAACCTTTAAGTTTAATATCATGAATATATACAACACTGACAAGCCTATTATATGCATCACATAATTTTGTGAGTATCATATCAGGCCTGCCAATGTATTGACCCTGACACAGTTCTATAGATAGATACACTATAAAGAGGGACATGTTGGTTTAATTAAAACTTTACTATTCTAGAACTGCAGGTCACAAAAAGCCGGATGCAGAATGTGTTAAAGGCAGTAATAGGATCAATTCTTTCTATTGTAATTAATCTAATCTAGCTTTGTGTTGGGTCTAATATATGCTGATTAAAACTAACAGTAGAGAGAGCAAAAGGGTGAAATAAAACAGTTAGGAAAACTATGAGTGATCATAAACACAAGGGGTCAGTTTAAGCAATGCCTCAGTGAGGTAATCGCCCACTGAGCTCAGATTGGCTGTAAAGCCTCTTGTCAGCTGATGGAGATGTGAAAGGCTGCATTTTTCTCTTTGTCTGTGCGGTTTGCTAATCTTGTAGAGCCTTGACTGGATCAGATGTATTTGAAAATAGTCATTATCCTGGTCATTCAGTCTGAAAAGCCTCCTCGACTCTGACATGGAAGCAATCTTCCCTTTCGTTTGTGCCCCAGCAGCTAGTTAACATTTAGAGTGCCCATATCGTGGGCTGGAGGGCATGATTGTTATATCCGTTACAGTGGCTAAGTCATGTGTTATGGTCATAATGCCATTTTTCACATGACACAGTTCTGTCAGAGAAACAATGTCAAGAAAGGTCACAGTTTAGCTAAGCCTCTTTTGACTAGTCCAATTGTTAATAATTGTTTTTATATAGTGATGTGAAAACTTTTAATGTAAAACAATTTTAACATGATGGACATCATTTAAAGCAGTACAGTTATGGTTTGTAGGCACCTGTCAGGCATTGTTGAGAATGCTAGTCTTGTAGGTTTTGTTAAAATACTGTTGTAAAATATACAATAATTCCCCATCTCAGAATTACTGTATATTTTTTGTTAAAATATTGTCTCCAGTTTAATGTGGAACTATTATTAACCTAGTCTTAAGTTGACATCCTAAAGGAGTGTAAATTCTGTGGTTCTGTGGAATATTTAAAATTCCACTTTTTCTTCTAGTGGCCCAACATTGCATCATTGGCTCAACCATTGGGTTAAGTTTTAGATAGGAATACTGATTAGTTTACTAACAATAAGTACTTTAGCAACTTGCTAGTGGTACTGTTAGTGGTGCATAAATGACACACTGCTGATTCAAGTCACACTCTTTTAGCACTGCAAAAATTAGCTGCACTGAGTGTATTTCACAAACTTCAATGCATGTTCCTCCCCAGACCAGCTGTCATGTGAGCATCAGTGTGATGTGAACTCATCTGTGATTCACTTTAAACTGCTGCTTTCCTCAGCACCACAATGCCACTCATGACATCTTCATAATATGATGCTGACATTTGTCGTGCAGCTGTTTGTACTCTGTGCTTTCCCAGCTGACCTCTAAGCTTAATAAGTGTGGGCTGACTCAGAAATTGAATTAATGTGCATACATGCGTGTGTGTGTATAAGTGAGAGAGAGAGAAAGAGAGAGAGAGAGAGAGAGAAGGACAGAGAGCGTGAATGCGCAAAAGAGAGCACAGGTTTTCTTGTGGAAATTAAAATCTTTATTAAAAAGTTAGGAAAAATTTGGGCACATAATTTACAAAATATTTCTTTGGCTAGAAAGGTTTTCTTAGTGAAATTTGAGGAAAATTAGAAATATTCCCACATATAAACTGTTCCCACTGTTGATGTTTCTGTAAGGAATTACAAATATAAGATTGCTGTGCTGATCTGAATCCTGGATTGGATCACAGACATGCACCATGTTTACAGCAAACAGTGGGGCACCCCATGATTGTTTCCTTATAAACAAACTGTACAGTCCAGTATAGTAGATTTATATTGTGTATAGTATTTTATAATCAGTATCATATATTGCAGTTGGTATACTAGTATAACCAGGGTCCAGAGGGAATTCAGAAACTTTACCATCCAAAAATATTTTTTACCAGCAATGATTTTTACATATTTTTGGTTTCAATGACAATAGAAAATTCTTTATGTAGTAGTTTTTTCTCACATATAAGTGACAAACAGCACAGTTCGTTGTGTCATTTACAGCATCATTAGCCTCCCAATCTCCTTTCAAAACGCCACCTGTCACAATACATAAAGTGACATTGTGATTGTGTTACTAACATATCTGAATTGGTGATTTAATCCATAGAGGGAAAAAACAACTTTATATACCCTGGATATACTCACACGTCACTCACATCAGTTCATTCATCATAAATCATGTATTATTTTGCAGCTTCTAATAAAATAACTCACCAAAGACAATTTTCCCTGTCATTTGGTGCTGAGTCTTGGCCTTGAGTATTACAATGATAAAACAGTATTGACGTGTGTTGCTCTGCAGTGGTTTAAGGAGGATAACACAGTCTCTCTTTGTCTGTAAATAAACTGCAGGATTTGTCACTGTGAGGGGGATGATGAGAGTCCACTGATAACACCCTGTCACTGTACTGGGAGTCTGCGGTTTGTCCATCAGTCCTGCCTGCAGCAGTGGATCAAGAGCTCAGACACACGCTGCTGTGAGCTCTGCAAATATGACTTCATCATGGAAACCAAACTCAAGCCCCTGCGTAAGGTAACGGACCACCTGCATGAGTGTACTGTCAGAGCTGCACATATCTGCACATATCTGTCCACAGTGACATCCCAAATTCTAAACCAAGAAACAAACACAATATAAAAACTTTCTTTTAAAATTAAACTCTCTTCTGACCACATTCCAAACCTAATATACACGTGTCTGTGAATCAGTTGTGTATATAATTCCCACAGGTCTTCGGAAAATTAGACCTAAATACTAACCACGACCTTGAGGTTGTTAAGAAATACAGTATGCTTCTGTAGAAGCCACATATTAAGGTCAGTGTGAGTTCAACTAAAAATCATGCATAATTGCTGATTTCCTGTTAAAGAGCTATTTTATGATCCCGAGAAAAGACATACTAAGTTCTGTTACTGTGAAAACAGAAATTGCAGAAATGGCCCACAATCAACATAAACAATCCACATGGCTTAATTAAATTACTTCTTACTGTCAAGCAATAGCTACCTTTTTAACTTTGAATATTCTGCAATAAACTTAAAATATATGATACTGTATATTTATAAACTATTACTTTAATTCAGTAGTTTTCTGTTGTGCTATTGGTTCTATGACATAATTCACAATGCTTCAAGGAATGTTGTGATCTCTGATGTGACTGATTTGTTCAGGGCTTAGAATTCATTATTAAAAAAAAGTTTAATGGAATAAATGGGGGAAAATTACTTTACCGAGACCACAATATTTGCCCTGTTGTTGCAATAAGCGGAGTTGCGGCAGTGTAAACAGTCCCACAGCTATAAAGAAAATTACCCTATTATTAATAATAATAATAAATGTAAAATTAAAAAATGTAATTTGCTAGTAAAGTAATAATGGAATTCTGTTTTCTTTTATCATATTGCTGTTGTTGCAGTTTTATTAGAGCAATAAGCTGCTTGAAATAACTATGTCATAAGTTACAAGAGGTTATGTGTTACATTAATTGTACATGGGCAAGCGGGTTTTAACCTTACTGTGTTTTATGTGCAAATGCAATGGTTGGTCAGTGTAGATGAGAAGCAGTATGTCCTTTTGAGATGATTGAAAACTAGTTCTGTCTGTGTAGCCTGCAGGATTATAATTAATTGATATAATGAAATGTTTTTGAGTTGCATGGACATGATGAAAGTCTAGCCCCTTCTGTGTTCACTCTTTATTGTTTACTGCTTCCTATTTTAATTAAGTTTCTGAATGTGTGCACCTCAAATGGGGCTTAAAATAGGACATCTCACGGACAGCCTTTGTGTCACCATAGAGATGCTTGATTGCACACTGCTTCACAAAGTCATTTCCAGGTGTTTGCAAGTTACATAAACAAACATTATGGTCAGCGTGACAATTATGGCATCTGTCAAATGTCGTCACAGCAGACAAATTAACCAGCTTATACTCTTTGATTTCTTTCATGTACAATTTGTCTTTCATCATTGGCTAGAAATAGTGTTTGTTCGATCTTATGTTGAATGGGTTATAAATGCTTTTGTTTGTGGGCAGTTGTAACGTGTGTCGACATGAATACATGTCAATTCCAGCATCCTTTCTGATGCTGGACGTGAGGTTTTATATATATTTTCCATTAAGCCTGGTTTTGTTAGTTTTCTATTTAATTCTCTTTTGGTTTGTGTTTCAAGTGCAGTTCTGACTTTTTCTAACCTATTATTGGGCCACAATGTGATAAATTATTCAAAACAAAAATAACTGAGGCGTCATGTTTACAGCAGTACAAAATGTTGAACACTTCAGCTTGTTCAGAGTTTGAACTCTTTAAAACTAGGTGTGACCATTGTCAGCATTTTTTGCTCTTATAAAAGGCTTTTACCAGGTTTTTATAAAATAATTTTGAGATGCATCAAATTTTAACACAAAATTGGCCACCTGTAGTCATACTTTACTATTTTGTATTTTAATCTGTAAAAAATGATTCACTAATGTTTCTATTTAATAACAAAATGTTAAATGTTATTTTGAAAGTTTTAGAAATGTTCAACATGTCCAGTTTTTAAAACATTGTATTAATGTTATTACGTGTTAAAAGAACGTTATTCAAACTTTATTCTGTAACAACTTTAAAATGTTCCACTAAATATTTAAGAATGACATTTTTAGAGAATGTTAGCCAAGATTTTGAGAACGCTCCCTGTTAGCTCTTAAACCAGTGCAATGTGCTTTTGAGATGCTTTTTAAACAATATTGGACTTTCCATGTATGTTGGACCCTTGCTGGCTTGAACATTTGGCTGATAGTGTACGTGTTGAAATGGTTAAAGTTTTTCAGCTATTATATTATTTCAGCTATTTACCATTTGCCAGGTCTAAATATAATCACATTTGCTTGTTTTAATTATTTAAACTATAGTATATACTATAGTGTATATAAATTCATGATGATGAATTGATTATACAAGTAAGTGTTTTTTGGTGACATCACTCATTAGACATGAGCTGGAACCTGGGTCATAGTTCAGCATAGAGACCTTCACTGAATGGCTAAAGAGCTCTGAGATCACTCTCACTAAAACACATTAAATATTTACTGGGCACAAAGGCCAGACCAATAGTTTTGTTTGTACTGGTCTGCAAAGATTACAATCATAAAAGTCCTCTTTTTAATCTCTCTCTTGCACAAACACTCTCAGTGGGAGAAGCTTCAAATGACAGCCAGTGAGAGGAGAAAGATTATGTGCTCGGTTACTTTCCATGTCATCGCCATCACCTGTGTGGTCTGGTCGCTCTACGTCCTGATTGACCGCACAGCAGAGGAGATCAAACAAGGTTAGTCCCACCCACCGCCTCTCCTCAGCCAATCCAGTCTACCTCCACTACTTCCTCATTCAGCACTGTCTGCCTCCTTCCCTACTGCCCCTCCTCCATCATAAAAACTCCTTGCGTTCCCCACTGCATTGTTCTGTTGCATACAGAGCAATTGCACCTCTCTGACTGCTGGCTGTTTGCGTCAGCCAGCAAAGCATACTGTGAAGTGTTCATCATGTCCACCACCCAGACAATTTATTCTTTCTTTGAAATAAAAGTAACTCTCTGTACAGTAGGTGTTGAGTACAGATTTTGAGAGGAACTTGGTACACTGATATGAGGTGATTTGCTCTCTCAAGCTTCATTGAATCAATACCGTTAGAAAGCTGTGGAGCACAGAGGCTGGGCGGGGTCACCAGTGGAGAATTTGTGAATAAAACAGGGCTTCCTATTTACTTTTAAAAGTAAAACTTTTAAAAGTTTTATTACTGACCGCAACCCTTATGCTCATGGGTCTCTGACAGTACTGTAGGCACTAGTGATTTGCTCCCAACATTAAGAGCCTATTCACATGCACTTCATTGTCCAGGAACTGTAGCTTTGAGGGTGATCTTTGATCACTGTTACCATGGTTACGCCACTGAGTTTTCATCTCGCATGGTAAGGCAGAGACCTGTCAAGCAGCAGTGCATGCACATACATACTTAACCTGTAAAACCTGTAACCTCTGTAAATAATGTTTCCACGGGTTTTAACCACATCCATCCCTCATCTCTGCATTATGTGTACAGAACATGTTTTTCATGCATAAGAGTCTGAGAGTTTCAGTAGCAATCTTTTAGAATTGATTCCCATCCCCCAGAACCCTTGACTTCCCCATCCACCCGTGTCAATGGCTTCACCATTTGCCAACAGCAAAATAGTAACAAACTCTTTTTAACCATGCAGCGGGGAGAATACCAGGTAAACGCTTTTACATTTATCGCCCTTTCCTCTGATTCTTTTTTTCTAATTGTAGTTATTTCTTTGGAGGTCCAAATGAATAACCCCCCATACACTCACACACACAAATCAACCATTTCTAACATGAATGCCAGTCACAGCCTGAATAAAGGCAACAATATCTTCACAGCCAGAACACACTCAAAATGTATTGTGCGTGGCTGCCCCTTACAGATAGTTGTGAATATGCCCGACAAAGGCAATTTCAGGCTTGATGGCCACTTATCACAGCCTGACCACTTTTGCTTAAATCTTTTCTCTTGATGTATTTAAGCACAAATGATTAAAGGAAACTTTATGGAACAAAGTATAGAGCATTTGAATAGACTGGAATTTTTTTTATTGAATTTTGAATCAGCATCCACATTCATATCAAACTAGTCTCCTGACAGTTTAGACAAATATGTAGTTATCAGTATAATGAATGGGCCAATCAAACATGTCCTTTGTATATAATTGGGGCAGACTGTAATATGCAAGACGTTGATGTTGAAAAGGGCAGTCCTCTCAGTAGACCAGTGAAAATCTGTATCTGTAAACCTTAAACCATCCTGAGATGCAAAATTGTCCCATATCTGCAGCACTAACTAACATTCTCTACCTCTGCAAATCATGTCAGGTGGATTAAAGCTGCATCCCAGCCTGTCATATGGAGCCACAGAAAACAGTACAGTATTCTGTGTTCAAGGACTTGTGCTTCAGCAGACCATAGCATTTAGAGACTTAGCGTGTGGCAATTTCCTCACACTTGATCTTTCTTGACATTTACAAACGCTCAATACCAGGCAAGTGATAGGCGCTCAATGATAGGCAAGTGACTGTAAACAACTCAAAGGCTGGCCATATTCCAGGCAAAATGCACAAAGGTATCCTATGCCTGTGAAATTTCTTGGAATTTCTTTGCTGTTAATATCACCTCTCATTTGGAAATAAGCTGTCATTAAAAATGTGTTTATTTCTCAACCAAGTAATTGGTAGTCATAGTAAGGATTTTGGTGAAATGTCAAGGGTGAAAATGACATGTTTATGTTCTAAAGCATAGCTTTACGGCCATTGTTGTTTCTTTATGTTGTGCTTATATGTCCTTGTCCCACCTGAAACCTGGGTAGAGATGTCAGGTCTCCAGCACCATCCCAGTGTGCCCTGTTGTTGTGCTTGACATATTGTTTTAGATTGTGTGTTGTGTTTCTAGAATCATTCCATATGCATGTAGAGTTGAAGTAATATTCTTACAGTGTAGTAATAATTGTACTTTTTCCTTTGTGTCTGTCATACAGGGATATTGGAATGGCCTTTTTGGACCAAGCTGGTGGTGGTGGCCATAGGCTTTACAGGTGGACTAGTGTTCATGTATGTTCAATGTAAGGTCTACATCCAGTTGTGGAGAAGACTCAAGGCCTATAACAGAGTAATATATGTGCAGAATCGCCCAGAGACCTGTAAAAAGAATGTTTTTGACAAGCCCTCTCTTCTGGAGCCAAACTTGGAGAATAAAGAGGCACTTGGTCCAGCGCAGTCAGACACAAACTCTTCACAGTACACAGAGACAGAAGACTACAGTATTGAGATTCTGCATGTTTGAGCATTTGGCCTACATACCCCTTCTTTTGGAAAGGCTTGTACATTACGTCCTCCAGGACACATGGGGACACCAGACAGTACTGGGCACAAGAACTTGAGACAGAACAAGAACTTGTTGTTTAGATGTTATTTTCTCTTTGTTTGTTTGTCTGATCTATTCCTGTAAGTTGATGGCTAACCATAATGAATCAGTGTGCGCTAGATCTTGGATCATTCCAACTACTGCCATTTGTACTGCTGTTGTATAAGATTTGAAATCCACCATTCAAGCTGTGTGTGTTTGTCTGTCTGCGCTGGTTCTAATAGAGTCCATAACAATGCATATAAGCACTTTTTATTTCTGTGTTCTAAAGATCCCCTTTTAATATTATTAAATTCCTTTATAGGTGGATAAGACATTAAAACAAATGTGAAGATCTGATAATAAGATGTTGCATTTGTATCTCCACAGACCCCTTTGGATGGAACACAAGGAATTTGAAGGAGTAATGAGGGAATATTTATGTCTTATATAATCATCTCACTTGAAACTCTAAAAAAATACACTTTGAATTAATTCAGTCATTGTGAAATTGAAATGACCTAGGTTATGTTTTATGTTATCTGATTGCTAAATTACCTGGTTCATTTTAAGGTTAGTTGTAATACTTATCCTATTAAGGGCTATGTTTACTAAAGCTATCTAAGCAATGACAAAACCTTTAGCATGTTCAAAAACAATACCATACAATGTTATTGGCTATGCTGCTGCTTTTTGCATTTGCTTAAGACTTTGCATTTGTGCAGGACCTTAGTAAATCAGGCCTTTAGTATATGTTTAAGGTTTTGAGAATGTGAAACTCAGTCATAAGACTTTATCTGAAGGAAATTAACTCCAGTGTCGCATCATGCAACTCTGGCAATTAATTAGTATCTGTGTGTTCATTGGTTTGCTTAATTAAGGATTTTACCTATGGGAAATTTGCAAAGTGTTTTTGTTCTGCTATAAATCATTTTTCTGCTTTAAATCAGTTTGTTTCAACTTTCTATAAACTTCAACCATCTGCCACAACTGGATTATCAAACACATTATTTCTTTTCTTGCTGTCTGCCCCTTCTGGAGTTCCTGTATAAAACTTTAGTTGATTTTAAACCATAACTTGAATAACAGAAATTATTATTGTGCTTAAATTGTTTAAATGATGTTCTAGCATATGAAGACTTGAATTGAATTGCAGATCTATTTACATTGATACACGTTATGCTTGTTGGCTTATGTTTTCTAAAACAGGTATAGCAGATTTCCCATTGGTCATTTCAGGTTGTATTTATTGGGTATATTTTTTAGTGTTTTTAAATGGCTTTAAATGTTGGAAAATAGCCATGCTAGTTTTGGCCCTTGTTCTAACATGTTGATCCTTTTTAACAACCTTGACATGCCCCTTTGCTTGAAATCCCCAGCAATGATTTACATATGCACTGTTCCTTATGAAACAGATATTGTGAATTGTGAATACTTCATTATCTGATTTGTTTTTTTTAAAGGTACAGGATATGTCTGCCATCTAGAGCTACTGCACAGACAATGCACATTCATTATTTTAATGAAATTAACTCTTTCTGACCAGTAAAATATGAACAATGTTTAGTTTGTTAATGGCATAACTTTTGTATTCCTTGTTTTTTTGGGGAAGTCTAAGCAGCTGAGCATATTTTTGTCCCATTTTGATATCTGAAATGTATGCACTACAAAAATGCAGCACTAATGTTACTGTGCAGCATTAACCTAGTGAGCTATGAAAGCATCCAAATAAAGCCATTTTGTTAATTTCACTGGTTATGTAGGTTGACAAATTGATTCCTACCAAATTTAAATGTAAAATGTCATTTTATCTTATGGCAGTAAATAAAATTAACATATTTGTTTACCCTGTTTTTCTTTGATAGCATATTTGTAAAACAGTGGGAGCTGGCTCCTTGTCTGGTAACCTCATTACCGGTTACACATTATTCAGAATCTTTGTAGATGTTACTGCACTGCATCATATTTTTATGGATGTGTTTAAAGTGCAGTAGTGGTGTTGTTTGTCTCATGGTTTCTTCTAGAAGGGTTTAGTACATTAAACTGCAGTGCATTATACTACTGAATTGGCTTGAACATGGATAACATGACTGTTTCCTGCATCCCCCTCAAATTTCTGATTTTTCTCTAATAGTACATAGCTTTTCCACATTTAAGCGTGAATAAAAAAAACAAATAAAATAAATCTAGGAAATTGTTTTCACCAGCCTTATCTTATATCTGCTGTTTTTCTCAATATAATTACTGTAATACTGGTTGATTAAAGGTCTGAAAACTGCCTGGATATGTTGAAAGAATTGTTTCCCAGAGACAAATTAAATTCTTATTTGATTATTTGTGTTGTCAAGGCTTTTTATAAACACTGTGTGAAAATAGTTAACGTCAGTGAAGTTGATTAATCATTTCACATTGTGGCTTTCTCAGTGGATAAATTGCATTCTTGTGGAACTGAAAAAGCTATAATTTTCATGTATAGTTTTGTGTTATGTATGTTTATCTTCTCCTATTCAGTATTAGCACACATCAGTTTATTTCAGTTTCTTTAGTGAGATATGTCACTTCATTTGTGATGTGTTTTAAGAAGAGAATGAGTGGAGCAATAAAAGAACTCTTAAAGTAGCCAGTGTCCATTTGAGTTCAAGTGTTCACTTATAGTCTACACACAGTTTTAATTGAATTATTTTCTATAGGCTTGAAACAAATTTTTAACTTCATTCCCATATTATGCATGTGTAATCATTAATGTATATTGGAAGCTAAACAAACATATATTTAATCTGGTCAGTAATCTCAAATATGCTGCATATGCAGGTGGACAATAACTGTAACCAAAACAAAAGCTTGCATGAAAAATTTGGTAACTTTGAACCTTATGGTCACAAAGTCGTTGTGTTAAAGAAGAAATAAGTCACAGGGGTAAGGAGGTATCCTTGTGCAATTCTATGATAAATTCCACAAAATATATTAAACATATTGGGCCTTGCTGTCGTAATGTCAAATGGTCCCTCAATATTTCCAAAAGAAGAGGTAAAATACATAAATAAGAACTAAGGTATTTTGACATTTAAACAGAATGAAAAGATTCAAATGACCTGTGAGAACAGACCTTACAGCAGACACCCCCAGCATTGGTCAGCACTTACAGGAATTCTTTATATCCTACAATATAAGATATATGCTCATTGTGTTAAGAGATTTCTTGTGTTTAACCTGCTTTTAATATGAAAGGTTTGCAAATGTTATCATCAGGATTCTATGTTATCAAAATGCAACAAATGTAAAATGGATAAAAATTACTTGAAATAATATAAATATCTTTTTGACTTTAGAGATGCTACAGCTTCCCCAGGTGGTCTGTATGTGCGTGGCATGTCATCAAGCGCCATCAAATTATAGGTGAACGTGAAATCGTTGGGTACTCATTTTTAGTAAAAACATGTTTATCGCTTCAGAACAAAGCACGTTTAAGTGCTACATCTCAAAGGTTTAAGAAGTCACCAATCATTGTTCACCAATCATTGTTCTCGTGTGTACAATTAAAAGAACAAGACAATAATATTTTAGAAATTATACATTTTCTAACTCATCGTATCATATTATATTTTGTATAGGAATATGTATAGGAATATCCTTACATTAATCGTTTGGTATTTATCGTCAGGCACAGTCGGGGCAGCCTAAGGTCCTTGAGCAGGAGGTTGTCGGCACGGGCGGCGTTACATTACAGTCTCCTTCAGTTCGCCCTCCAACTGGCCAGCACCACCACATTGGCTTAACGCTGGGAATAAGCTCTCCAGGCTTCTTAAACCTAAAACACTTTTTAACAGGTAAGTCAGTAAGAGATGTCAGGATCATGTGTTGAGGAAAGTTCACGTATGAAGTCGTAAATTCCCAGGCTTTTTACTTTAGGTTAGCTTCCGGTGGCCGAATCACTCCCAGAGTGGCCTGTTCTCTTGTCAAAGCCAGAAAGAGAGAGTAGTAACGAGCTTAGCGTAGTCTGACAACTGCATGACATTTTAATAATACAGCCAGCACTAAAGATTTTCTGTCATTTGTGGCCCTGTTGTCATTATGTGATCGCAGGCAGCACGCCTGCAGTACAGCTGTTCAGTGGGACATGAGTGACCTGATCACACAGTTGTAGACAGATTTCTTGATCTCATATTTTTCTGTTTTGTTTAGGATTTTCACGAGTCCCCGTAGTTCGTGTTATACTTTTCTAGCGGCAGCTTGATGGCGAACATGGCTTCCATTTAACCTTGCCATTTTTGTCCTTTAAAGTATTGTAGTTCCCAAATTCTCTTCTTAGTCAAGGTGAATTGGTATTAATCGAACAGAGATGTTGCTCAAGATAACTTTCACCTAACTTTCAAGGCATCTAATGGACGTAATTCTCTGGTGTGAAAATGCTAGACAACATGGTGGAGGTTTCTGTGATGGAGGGAAATTTCAGCAACAGTATGTGAAACTAGTGTGAAACGCCTGTCAAGATTACAGGATCAGACTGTTGTAATGTAACCTGTATGATAAGGGCAGACTGAAGTTAGTTTCATTTTCACAGTATTTTTCTTTCATGTTCAGAACTCCTCCTAAACTCCCACAGAACCACTCCAAATTATTAAATGATTATAATTATTTTTTTTTAAATCAACTTTGTACTTAAATGAAAAAAATTAAAATATAAAGTTGGAAAACTCAGACTAAACCATAATGTCACCATAAATGTAACTAAGTAGTAACGTTTGGATTTCTGATTGGTGTCCCTTCTTGCTTTAATTTACATCGCCTTAACAGCGCAACGGTTGTAGGTCCAATTCCCAGGGGAACACACACACACAGATAAATTGTATACCTTGAATGCACTGTAAGTTGCTTTGGATAGAAGCGTCTGCGAAATGCATACATGTAAATGTACGTTGTGTTACTACCCTGATATTCATTAAAAATAGTCAACAGTACTGTGAAGAGGTTTCTGTTACAGGAAATGAGTGACTATAAATGTGACATCTGTACCTTCTCTGGGTTCTGTGTCCATCTCTCCATTATTTTTCATCTTTTGGAAAGAAGTGAAAACATCAGTATGGCTTTTGTCTTTTTGTTTTTTAGTTTACTTCTGCTCTTCAACCCTGGAAATGTGAAAAGGGTCAATTGCTGTTCAACCAGTCTTGCACTTATTCTCTACCCTTGTAGATTATTGTGAAGTGCGCCAGCGCGCTGAATCCCTCTTGATTGACTGGTTCCTGACTCTGTGACTCAGCTGTGGCCTGCTGTCACTTCAGATTAGCTCTGTCAGAGCAGAGCAAAGCAGAGCAGTTGCATTCAGACTGACTCATTTATCATGCATCAAACTGATGCAACTTTCATACCGATATCTTACCAAGATTAACTGTGGAAAAACTGGAGATACTGTATACCACCTAAAAAGTTTCTCTGCTTTGTGTCTTCACTATCTCATTGCTCATAGTGTTGGCCTGGGTTGGTTATAGTCTGCTAAGATGTGTTGATGGGTCAGAAAAATGCATTTCTTTTTTTGTATCCAACATAATGCTAACTATTGCTAACTATGCACTGATTTTCTAGATAAAATGGCCATTCCCCCAGCATATGCTGATCTTGGCAAATCTGCTAAAGACATCTTCAACAAAGGATATGGTAATGTATCTAATACTCCAAAAGACCATGTAACAAGTCATAAATTGAGCTTAAAACCCCTATTGTCATTGTTTTCTCTAAAAACAAATTCTGTCATTGTTTGTATATTTTTAAAAAGGCTTTGGTATGGTGAAGCTTGATGTCAAGACAAAATCAGCCAGTGGAGTGGTAAGACATTGTTATTGTTTACATACACTATGCATGACTACTTTGCTGTTAATTTGTTTCTTGTGTAACCATTGTCCGTCAAAATCCCTACAAGTCTGTTTAATCTGAGGCCATCTTGTTAATGCCCCCATACAGTTGTTTCTATGTAGCCTCATCTACTTAAATACAGAAAACTTGGGTGTAATATCCAGGAGTGTAGTGCCATGATCTCAAGTGTTTATCTCCCATCTTTCTATAGGAATTTAAGACCTCCGGTTCCTCCAACACTGACACCAGCAAAGTGGTGGGCAGCCTGGAAACCAAATACAAGAGGTCTGAGTATGGTCTCACATTTACAGAGAAGTGGAATACTGATAATACCCTGGGCACGGAGATCACCATTGAAGACCAGGTGTGAATTCATTGACAAGCTTGCAGTGATGACGAATGAAGAAGTGGTGATTTTTAATATTTACAATTGCTTGTCAATTTTTTTCTCAGATTGCAAAGGGACTGAAGCTAACCTTTGACACAACCTTTTCACCAAACACAGGGTAACTTATTCTTGTTGTCTTTTTGTTCTTTTGCATTAAGGTTGAATGGCAGAATATCTGTTTCAAAACCTAAATTTGTCTTGAGGTTAAGATAGAAAAAATGAAGGATGGTACGTTGTCTTTCACGGTGCGAGTTGATACTGTATTGATTAAATCAAATATCATCATGTGTTTTAACAATAAGTTAAGATTTATTACACATTGATGTGTACTTCAAGGTTACATTGACATATATAGTGGGGCACAACTTGACAACACAGTCCCTGTGTTTTAAGAAGTGTAAATCAGTCAGGGGAGAGAGGCACGTTGTCTGGTGTCACCTGGGTCAAACTCCGGGGTCTGTGCTTTCAGATGACACCTGTAAACAAGCACACTTTTCAAACACAATATTTGTTGGGTTTTAAATTAAGTAATAGATGTCAAAATAAGGATAACATATTTGGACTTTCTGTTTGTCAAACTTAGTTGATCTATATGTCCATTGTTAAAGTGATGAACTAAACTTGTGGTTACTCTGCCAAACCACCTGTGTGAACTTAAGGGAAACTGACTTCATTTATTAGAAATTAACTCGAGATCATTTGCCTATTAGTAACTAAAAAATGGCTGAGTGGTTTAGAGAAAAGGTCTAGCATGATTAGTGTCCACATGCTACACGATCTGATGGTTTTTAGTAACTAAAGTGATAAATCATATCATATCAAATCATATAATTGTGCATTGAGTGTCTAAATGCTGATGATTTAGGAATCTTTTTTCAAGCCGGTTCTATTACTTATGACAGGAAAGAATACTAACAATCTAAATTGTCATTGTTTTGTGTGTAGAAAAAAGAGTGGTAAAGTCAAGACTGCTTACAAACGTGAACACGTCAACCTGGGCTGCGATGTTGACTTTGATTTTGCCGGCCCAACCATCCACGGTGCCGCAGTGGTTGGCTATGAGGGATGGCTCGCTGGGTACCAGATGTCCTTCGACACGGCAAAGTCCAAGATGACTCAGAACAACTTTGCTGTAGGCTACAAGACGGACGACTTCCAGCTGCACACCAACATGTAAGTCTTAAAGTATCAGAACATCATTATACATGCAGGAGACTGACAGTTGAAGGTTTATTTTACTGTAGGCTGTTGATATTAGAATATAATATTATATAGTAAAGTAAATAACTAAAATATATAGTAAATAAAGAGTGCTGATATCAAAAAGACATAAGCAAATATAACAGCAGGTGTTTTATTGAAATAAATTATTTCCATAAATGTATTGCTTAAGTACAAACCCGATTCCTAAAAAGTTGGCACACTGTACAAATTGTGAATAAAAACTGAATGCATTGATGTGGAAGTTTCAAATTTCAGTATTTTATTCAGAATACAACATAATGACATATCAAATGTTTAAACTGAGAAAATGTATCATTTTAAGGGGAAAAACAAGTTGATTTTAAGTTTAATGGCATCAACACATCTCAAAAAAGTTGGGACAAGGCCATGTTTACCACTGTGTGGAATCCCCTCTTCTTTTTATAACAGTCTGCAAACGTCTGGGGACTGAGGAGACAAGTTGCTCAAGTTTAGGAATAGGAATGTTGTCCCATTCTTGTCTAATACAGGCTTCTAGTTGCTCAACTGTCTTAGGTCTTCTTTGTCGCATCTTCCTCTTTATGATGCGCCAAATGTTTTCTATGGGTGAAAGATCTGGACTGCAGGCTGGCCATTTCAGTACCGGATCCTCCTCCTATGCAGCCATGATGTAGTAATTGATGCAGTATGTGGTCTGGCATTGTCATGTTGAAAAATGCAAGGTCTTTCCTGAAAGAGATGACGTCTGGATGGGAGCAAATGTTGTTTGGTATATCCAAATGCTAGAATTTGGATATACCTTTCAGCATTGATGGTGCCTTTCCAGATGTGTAAGCTGCCCATGCCACACGCACTCATGCCACCCCATACCATCAGAGATGCAGGCTTCTGAACTGAGCGCTGATAACAACTTGGGTTGTCCTTGTCCTCTTTAGTCCGGATGACATGGCTTCCCAGTTTTTCAAAAAGAACTTCAAATTTTGATTTGTCTGACCACAGAACAGTTTCCACTTTGAAACAGTCCATTTTAAATGAGCCTTGGCCCTCAGAAGAAAATGCCTGCGCTTCTGGATCATGTTTAGATATGGCTTCTTTTTTGACCTATAGAGTTTTAGCTGGCAACAGCGAATGGCACGGTGCATTGTGTTCACCGACAATGTTTTCTGGAAGTATTCCTGAGCCCATGTTGTGATTTCCATTATAGTAGCATTCCTGTATATGCTGCAGTGCCGTCTAAGGGCCTGAAGATCACGGGCATCCAGTATGGTTTTCCAGAGATTGTTCCAGATTCTCTGAATCTTTGGATGATATTATGCACTGTAGATGATGATAACTTCAAACTCTTTGCAATTTGTCTCTGAGAAACTCCTTTCTGATATTGCTCCACTATTTTTCGCCGCAGCATTGGGGGAATTGGTGATCCTCTGCCCATCTTGACTTCTGAGAGACACTGCCACTCTGAGAGGCTCTTTTTATACCCAATCATGTTGGGTCATGTTGGGTCAGGCCAATTGACCTAATAAATTGCAAATTGGTCCTCCAGCAGTTCCTTATATGTACATTTAACTTTTCCGGCTTCTTATTGCTACCTGTCCCAACTTTTTTGGAAAGTGTAGCTCTCATGAAATCCAAAATGAGCCAATATTTGGCATGACATTTCAAAATGTCTCACTTTCAACATTTGATATGTTATCTATATTCTATTATGAATAAAATATAAGTTTATGAGATTTGTAAATTATTGCATTTGTTTTTTATTCACAATTTGTACAATGTCCCAACTTTTTTGGAATCGGATTTGTACTAAAAAACTAACGGATGTGTATTTTTATTATTGTATTTATTTTGGTATACAGTTTACTTTGTTTTAATGGTCTAGCTGCATTAATGGTTAAATTTGTTGTCCTAACAGTAATGATGGCTCTGAGTTTGGTGGCTCTATCTACCAGAAGGTGAGTGATAAATTGGAGACTGCTGTGAATCTGCACTGGACAACAGGCAGCAACAGCACACGCTTCGGAATCGCTGCCAAATACCAGCTGGACAAAGATGCTGTGATGAGTGTGAGTAAAAAAAACCCTCTTGCTATATTACACCACTCTATAAATCACCCATGTCCAGTTGGTCTCAGAAAAAAAATCTGAGCCCATTTTTTAAAAAAAAAATTTTTTTTTAATTTTATTTCACAGGCTAAAGTGAACAATAACGGTCTTCTTGGTGTTGGTTATACTCAGACTCTGAGACCAGGTATAGTGATGAAATATCTTTGTATTGTATTTTGCCTCTTATCATACACATAATAAATACACATTATCATATAAAGCAAAGGTACTGGTACAGCAACGAGAAAAGCTGGAATGAACCACATATGGATAAGAATTCATAAGTGAAAAACAGATTTTTTTTTTTCTTTTTACATCAGTTCAGTAACCACACTGATGACTTTAACAGTATTTCACAGTAACCCTTCTGTGATTAAAGCATTATATTGTTATAGGTATCAAGTTGACCCTGTCTGCCATGGTTGATGGAAAAAACATCAATTCTGGTGGCCACAAGCTGGGCTTGGGGCTGGAGCTGGAGGCCTGAACCTGCTCCTGCATAACATCAGGGACAAAGGAATATCAGAGGGAATCTGGCCTTAAATCCAACTCCAGCAGCAACCAGCAGGGGAATTCAGGGTGGAATGGGACGTGTTCAAAGACTACATCAAAGCAATGATTTACTGAAACCATTTCATGGTGTTAATTTGTCCCTTCCTGCTCACAATGTCCCTCTTTTTGGTTGTAGTTGTTTTCTCATATACATTCACATTGGGTCAGCTACAAATTTTTTTATCATCTGTCTTCAGCACTGCCACAGTACAGAAATGGGACAAAGGGCATCTGTAGCATCTCGTGTATCATTTCTCGGTTTTTGACAGTGATGGGTTTTTGACAGTGATGAGTTTGTCTCTGATGTCGTCATTTGTATGTATCTGATATTCCTTAGTAGTCTGATTGCAAGTCAAGCAACCAATTAACTTAATTAAAGGTTCTGCCTGCTATTATTTAAATACTGTTATACAATTTATTCTTTCCATGCACACAAGGATGAGCTTAAGTTGTTTAATTTTCAGCCATCAAGACTCCAAGAGTAACTTGTGTGTGAAGTCTGCCCATGAGCTGAGCAGTTCTTGGGTAGCATATTGGGGGAGAGGTTCTGTTAGAAAATAATGCTGGTGCTCCTGAGCTGGCATGGCTGGGTTCTTTTTACTTGCAGCGCAGATGACATTGAATCTCACAGTATGGCGGAATGGGTTTGCTTTGAGTTCATTACCTTTTGCTCCCAGTGTTGCAATATGACCCTGATTCCCTGAGGCCACACTTTTACAAAACCTCAGAGGTCCTTATGTGTATGTTGGAACTTTTCAATAAACTATTTAAAATCATCAGTGATCATTTTTTTTAACCACAAAGCAAATGGTTAATCAAATAAAACTCTGAATGTACTCTCGAGATGTTATGCTGAGTTCCACCTAAAACAAAGTAGCAAACCTGTTTTGGGCTGAAGGTCTGCTAATATGAATAGGTTTATAAATAAACATGCTTATTAAAGATGAGGAGTAAATGCGTTTCAAGGTGTCAAAGAGTATTGGTTCTGCATTAGCTCACACACTTGCTGTCCAATGTAAAATCTGCATCCTTAAGCATATGGGTTAGAAGCTTTTAGTATCCTTGCACTGATATATATGAGACAGGTTTAGACAATATGAAATAACTTAGTGTGTTTTTTAAAACCTGTTAAAAAAGAAGTAAACAAAACACTGTCTTGTATTTGTCTTGATATAACATCTTCCTAGAAAACAGTTGCTGATCCCTTATAAATTATTAGCTATATGCTGGAATGAAATACCTAAAATTAGGTGTGTTGTGTTACTACCAAACCAAAGAGAAGCACTAAAGCATTAAATGCCCTGATGTTTAGTTGGCAAAACTCAGAGCCACATTTCCTTTGATATAACGTTATCCAGTAACAGGGCTGTAAAGAATAATTCATACTGTGAAACTTAGTGTTATGCTGAAATATTTATTCTATTATTGCATTAATACATACATTTGGCTAATCAGAGCAAGGGTTGTAGCAAAATAAAATCTATTAATTTCTCATTATTGACACTTAGATTACAGTGTACACAAGCATCAAAAACTTGCTTTAAGGTAGCAGTTCCTAAAGTTCATGCATAACAGATAATCATGCAGGTGTGAGTAATTTATATTACATTCCTCAGGGTTGTTTATTTTAACATTCTTTGTTATATCTTTCTCTAAGTTTACAAAACAGTACCCTAACCCTAGGGTTTACTTGTTTCACCCGGATCTTTGGTGTTCATGCTGTCCTCCTTTCTGCTCTCTTTAAACTGCTCTGTCTTCTGCAAAGGTTCTGCTTCCGACTTGATTGCTGTATCAGATTCTGTGGCCTTCACTTCATGTGAGCCACTGTCTGATTGGTTTTCTTTTGGAACAGTTTCTTCACTTTTCACATATTTGGTGTTTCCACTGTCAGTCTGAGGTCCTACAGTTTTTACACTACCCGCCCCTTCAGCTTTCTTAGGCATATTTACTTTGCTCTCTTGAGTTTCCTTTTGCACTGGTTTTGCATCAGGCTTTGGTTCCTTGGCTTTAGGGGTTTCATTGCTCTGTGTTTCATCAACTTTCTTGTCTGTGACTTTCGTCTCTCCTTTGCTTGTTTTCACATTGTCTATGCCGCTGTCTTCCTGTTTCTTTGACATTTCGGGCTTTCCTTTTTCTCCTGCAACTTTTGAAAGTTCCTGTTGTGTTTTTTCCTGAGCATTTGATTTGACACTTTCTTCTTTCTCTGTTTTCACACTGTCCATCAATCCATCAGCTTTGCTATCTTCCTTTCTTGTGGATCCTTCAAGTTTTTGTTCCTTTTCTTCAGTTTTTGACTGAGCCTTTTGGTGTTTCTCTGTAGGTTTCTCAGCATCTGTAATTTTGCTTGTATCCTCCTGATCTTTTCCCATATGCTCAGATTTTTTAGTTTCTACGTTGATGATGCTCAGAATCTCTTTTTTTGAGGAACTTACATTCTTTGACTTGTCCGTCATGTCCTCTGCTGCAGTTGTTTTTTGTCCATTCTCAGCATGTTCAGGTGCTGGCTGTAGATCCAATGTAGGAGTGTCCACTTCTACAGATTTTACTGAAGTTTCTTTCTCTTTTACTGGAGTCTCTTTGTCTACTGATTTAGCAGATTCTTGAGATGTGACTGTAGCATCTTTGCATCCATCATCTTCAGTTCCTTGTGAAGTAAACTCAATGGCCTGTTCACTTGGCTTATGGTTTATTTGAGATGTTGTTTCAGGATCACAAGGCTCCGGAGATGTTTTGTCGTCAGGTTCAATTTGATTTGATTTTTCTGGTTTTACTAATTTTTCTGTTATTACTTGCTTTTCTCTCAGATCTGATTTTAGGACTTCTTTCTCTACCTCTTTAGTTGGTTCATTTGTCTTCTTTACATCGTCTTCTCCAGTTACATCTGATGGTTCTATCTCTGCTTTTCCCTTCATGTCATCCTTCAAATGTTCTTGCTGTATACTTTTTGTGTCTATTTTTTTATCTTTACCTTTGTCTACTGATTTTGCGGATTCTTGAGATGTGACTGTAGCATCTTTGCGTCCATCATCTTCAGTTCCTTGTAAAGTAAACTCAATGGCCTGTTCACTTGGCTTATGGTTTACTTGAGATGTTGTTTCAGGATCACAAGGCTCCGGAGATGTTTTGTCGTCAGGTTCAATTTGATCTGATTTTTCTGGTTTTACTAATTTTTCTGGTATTACTTGCTTTTCTCTCAGATCTGATTTTAGGACTTCTTTCTCTACCGTTTTAGTTGGTTTATTTGTCTTTACATCGTCTTCTCCAGTTACATCTGATGGTTCTATCTCTGCTTTTCCCTTCATGTCATCCTTCAAATCTTCTTGCTGTATACTTTTTGTGTCTATTTTTTTATCTTTACCTTTGTCTACTGATTTTGGGTATTCTTGAGATGTGACTGTAGCATCTTTGCATCCATCATCTTCAGTTCCTTGTGAAGTAAACTCAATGGCCTGTTCACTTGGCTTATGGTTTACTTGAGATGTTGTTTCAGAATCACAAAGCTCCTGAGATTTGTCCTCAGGTTCAGTTTCATCTGATTTTTCTGGTATTACTTGTTTTTCTCTCAGATCTGATTTTAGGACTTCTTTCCCTGCCTCTTTAGTTGGTTCATTTGTCTTCTTTACATCGTCTTCTCTAGTTACGTCTGATGGTTCTATTTCTGCTTTTTCCTTCATGTCATCCTTCAGATCTTCTTGCTGTACACTTTTTGTGTCTATTTTCTTATATTTACCTTTATCACCAGTTACATTTTTTGTAAGAATTTGAGTTAGTTCTGAGCCATTGTCCATATCTTGATCTACCTCAGAAACAGCTGGCTTGTCCTCTTTATTATCACTCTCTTCAGTTAGTTTGACATCATTTTCTTCTGCTTCAAATGTAGGTCTTTCTCCATCAGCATTCTCCATGGCTAGTTGTGGTTCTTCATCTTTAGTTCCTTGTGAAATGTCACCTTTTGTGTGTTTCTCAGCATTTGTCTCATCTGGTTTGTCACCCTCACCCTCCCTGCTCTTATCAGACCCAGTGTCTAATATCTCCACATCTTCTCTGGTAGTCTCTGTAATGATCTCTTCAACAAATTTGTACTGAGGCTCTGCTTTTTGACCTTCCCCCTGCCTTTTGACACAAGGGAGAGTATAGATGGACGACTGTCTGTAAATGTAAGGTACTGAAATATGTGCATCTGAAATTGTAGAGTACCTTGACTCTTCACCTTCCAAAAGTTTTCTGTGGAGATAAAAAATAAATAAAAATCCACATTACGGTCACCACTAAAACTGTTTACAAATTACTGTATAACAGTGGTTGACTGATGTGTATTATTATCTGATGCAGTTATCTACAGATAACAAAAAATGTACACAGAAGTACAGAATTTAACATTACATTTCATTACAACTGTTACATTCAAAACCAACACAAAACAGGATGAATTCTGTTAATAAGCCACAGTAATTGGCTACTTTCAAAATATCAGCAACTGCATAACCAATCAAAGAAGCCAACCTGTATGAATATATTTCAGCATCCAGTGCCATTTTCACATTGAGAAGATCCTGGTACTCTCTGAGATGGCCGCTCATGTCATATTTAGCATTTTTCAGCTCAAATTCCAGCTCTCTTATTGTGTCCTGCATCAGAGATAAAATAACAAACACACAAACTGCAAGATAGTTTGGAATGGTAGGATATTCAATTAGTAGAGCATAATAGTATGTACATAACATATGTAGGCCTACTATATACCCACAAATAACAAGTCGAGTCTAAGAAGCGCGTCTGCATGGTTGCTTACCTGATAATGATGGATTTCAGCATTGTGGCGTTGCTCGAGGTCATATAGTTGCTTCTCCAGTGCTTCTCTCACACCTTTCACAGAGTCAAGCTCAATGTTCTTGGACTGAAGCTGTCTTCTGTGTTCATTTATCTCTGCTTTAGTAGCCATGAGGGCTTCTCTGTTGACCTCAGCAGCTTTAGTGAGTTTGGCGAGCTGTGTGCGAAAGCGCTCCTCTGCATATCGGGTGTCAGAGGCGGTGTGACCTTCAAGTTGCATCCTGATGTCCCTTAGAGCTGCAGTGATATCCTTTTTGCCATAATCACCCGCTTCTGCCACCACATGACCTTCCTGAATCTGGGCCATCATCTCTGCCACCTCGCTCTTGTGGTTCTTCTTCAGGAAGCTGATCTCATCTTCAAGTGCTTTTGCTTTCCTATCCATCTCTTGTTTGGCTAAATATGCATCATTGATGCATTTCTTCAGCACAGAGATATTGCCCTCCACATCAACTCGACCATGCGTCTCTCTGTCATAGTTCTCTTTTAAAATGTCGAACTCATCCGCCAGGTTCTGACGATTTATCTCAATCTGATGCTTTTGAAAGCTCATCTCATGAACTTGCCGCCTCAGATCATTAAGTTCAGATTCATACTCTTTGGACTGAGAGGTAGAAGATTTGGCTTTGAGTCTAATGGCTTCAATTTCCCTCTCCAGAGCTCCGTTTTGGTTCTCCAGGTGATGGACCTTCTCGATGAATCCAGCGAAGCGGTCATTGAGCCCCTGCAGTAACTCTTTCTCACTGATTTTTCTTCCTGCGAATTTGTTTGAATAGTCTAAGCTATCAGGTGGTTTAGCCCCGAATTCACTAGCGATCTCGTTACCTCTCAGTGGCGTTGTGGACCCAAAGGTGAAGGCAGTCCTTGAGATCAGTTGTGATGAAGTACGTGCCGTTTGATGCCGGTACTCATCCCGCGTCCTGCCAGGTGAATGAAGACGCTCCATCGTGAGGCTTATGCGTTTTCTTTTGCAGCGTTCAGTGGAAGTGTGCTCTCTTTATATATACTGGAATAGGTGCTAAGTTTGTGAAACAGAGCTGTCAATAATGTTTAATTGCACAGATTCAGCTGTAACAGCTCAGCATCCTGCGCACTCACTCTTCCAGCGATCTCCAGGGGACAGCTGTGACGTCACGCCACTCGATTGGACTCATATCCCTGCAAACACAACACGGTAAATCTTATGATTTTACATGATAAATTGTATATACATAAAAGGAGTAACTCTAAAGAATGTTTTAAGGTGCTGATTTGTTTATGTTTATCGACTGTTTATCGATGTAGTCTTATTGATCTAGGTTACAAAATCTAGATATGCAATTAATTTTGCTGAAGCGTTAAAGCTAATTGAAAAGTAAAATCTGAAAACTGCTGTCTCTATTTTATTCGTTTTAATTTTGCTTTTCTTTTGGTTTTATTATTTTCATTTCATTTTCTGTACACCCAGTTCACCCCTTTTTCACTGTTGGTATCTATTTGGGTCTCCTATTATACACGTAAAATGGTTTTTGTTAAGCAATCAATAAAAACATTCTGCAAACTCAACAACATTTAATATATGTCATTTTTATAGCAAAACAGTCAGGCTATAGCACCTTCTGCACGTCAGACGTGTACATTAAAAAGCATGTGCGAAAAGCTGTGTTATTAATTTACATGCATTTGAGCTGATTGTTAAATTTGCACATATTTCACTGACGTAACAACATTTTTCATGCTATACTGCATGTGTTTGTGCTGCAGAAACGCTCAGGTCAGCTTCACACTTCATGCTGAGCGGTCAGAGAGTTTGTGAGAGGAGCTGGATTCAGTTCAACAGCACAGCTTTCACACGAGCAGCCAATATCAGCACACGCAGCACATTTATACAGTCTTCTGTATAAATATTATGTCTTCTTACGATATGTCCCTTGTAAGTGCATCTAAAGCCTCACTGTGGATTTTACACCCTTTAAAATGCCTTTCGGCTCAACTCAAGTTTGTGAATTATATTCATATACTTATTTAAATGATTGGTATTTTATATATATATATATATATATATACAATATACAATAAACATATTTAAACAAAATCTCCTCTTGTTATTTAATGTGTATTTAAAAAAAACTATAAATGGTTTGTTTATGCTGGTTACTTGTTCAATAGTTCTCCTTACATAAGTTCTTTTATAGTTACCACTGAATACTACCAAGAAATCATAGATATATTGGTTAGTGGAGAAAAAGGAACATGAGTTGAATTTATCTTTAAGGACATATGCATGATTAAAAGCATATAAATACTAGATAAGTATTTAGAAGGTAAACCACACAGCAAGGAACAGAGAGATGCCCTCACTCAATCAGCAATATTTGGATTTAGCATGTGTCCCTTCGGTCGTCGCTGAAGCACTTTTCTCAGTCTATTTTTGCGGGTGTTCAATTCAGAAGACACTTGATGCAGCATCAAGCCTCGTTTGTAATATTCAACTGCAGCTGCCCCAGAACCCAGCCTGTAGAGCTGGAAATCTTCATACATGCAGTGCCAGGCTTGAAGATCGGCTGGCTTTAGGTCAGGAAGAGCCAACAGCTTACAGATCTTTTGTTTTTCCTTTGCTAACTGCTGTACTTTTGCATTCCTCATAGCTAACTATACCTCTGGGTATATAAAGCCTGGATTCAAATTGGCACCCCTCTCTAAATAGTGAAAGCAAAGGTTATGCAAGTGTGGATTGTATATGTCTACCAACTGCATGGCTTTCCATTGATAATTGTTGTAATTCTTGTGATATAATCAGGACGAATCTGGTGCTTTCTTCAGCATTTCTAGCAACACCACCAGGGACATGTCATAGCTCTTTCTTTATGAACTGGGCAACACAAAAAACAACAGGTGACCTGGAGCCATTCTAAGAGCTTTGCTCGTATTCCCATGCCTGATTCCGGTTTGAGAACATTCTTTGACTGGGGTGCAGCAGGAGAATCTTTAAAATCTGGTAGATATTTGATGAAGGCCAAAAAGTAGATTTCTCGCCCTTTTGCAAGCACGAGGTAAAGTGAAAGGACATTTTTAAAAAATCTTCCTCAGACATTTTCTTTAAAAGCAGAGAAAAATATTATTTCAAATGTTTACACGTTTACACAGCAGATTTTGTTTTCTTTGATTGCTTACTACTGTGTATTTACAGACCATAATTTTTAAAATGTGCTTTTGAATCTTAGTTATTTTAAATAACATTTTATCCTTTGTGTAGACACAAAAAGACGAGTGAAAGCAAACTATCTGAGAGATAAATACATGTGGAATACACTCCAAAGGAAGCAAGAAACTACATGTACATCTAATGTATGGGTAATGTCTCCATCTAGCGGAACAACCTTACAACGCTTCAATGTCTTTTATAAACGTGCGTGAGTGTGGCAAGAGTTAACAAAACATTGAGGTACTGTAAGTAGAAACGTAAATATGATGAAGATTTTCATAGCTGTTTTACTTATTTGACAACATCTGCACTAGCTTAGCTGTAATGAAGCAATAATAATTTGTTTCTTATAGGCCTATATTTTCATGGAATCCATAGACAATTAGTCAAACAGTTGAACAAAAAATAGGTTACTGTTTATTTGCACTAGTTGTCAGATTGTCTAATTTATCTTTTGATTGCTAGTGTCAGGCCATCCCCAACAGTGAGCATACTAAGATCAATCCTTTCATCTTTGTGTAGCTTCTTGTTGAGTTTGTCAATGGTTTGGGAAGAGAGATCATCCTTAGCAGGGTTAATGACATACCCACCCCAGAGGACCTGACAAACAGAGTCAAAGGTATGTGTATGTTTACTGCTGTCTGTTCACAATCAATCCGTAAAGCTCCAGCACAGTAATATTAGAACTGGTAATGGCATGGCCTACACGTGTATTTTTTTCTAGTAAAGTGTAAAAGTTTGACATTTTAAGTAATATAGATTCATGGATTTAGATTTTTTACCTTGTTTTTATAATGGTTATTATCAATAATAATCTGTCAATATATTTTTCAAAATAACTATCTGCCCTAAGGTACTGTTCTGTTTCTTCATTTATTTCTTGTTTCTGTACTTGTTTCAATGTGAGTTTATTGAGATATGTGGAGGATATTTAGTGTCAAAGCAAACATAGGGTGTCAAAGCAAACATAGAGTGTACTTCATACTTACATTATCAATAGCTATTATGCCACCTTTTCGAACAAGCTGAAGAGACTTTTCATAGTATGTTTCATAATTCTTCTTATCAGCATCAATGAACACAAAGTCATAAGTTCCATTCTCTGCAGCAGTTAGAAGTTCATCTGTGAAGAGAATGTTTTTTTGTTTTCTTCTTTAGCTCCACTTTATAAAACGAATGTGATAATATTACCACTGTAATTGATCTTTACCTAAAGTTTGTTCTGCAGGTTTAAGACGGATATCAATTTTATCCTCCACTCCAGCCTAAAATAAATCAAGCTTGCCGTTACTGCTATTTTGGTTGTATTTTTGCATTGTTTTGCCCTCATGTTTCATAAAGTACTGTTTCTTCCTGAACTATATAGAAGCAAAAGGGAAGAGAAAGGACTCTGCTGTTAGGCTTTGCTATTTGTGCAGCTATCAGCTCTCAGATGTCTGTCTCAGTCAGCACATGGTAGAATCTGATGGACGTTTCTGCAGCTTTCCTCACTCCTGGTCAGTTGGTCTTTATTCTGATGACTACCTTCTTACAGTGGCAGGCAGTAATCAATATTGAAAATGAGACATGTAGGTGTATATGTAAAGAACTTTACAGATACAGTTATATCTGATAGGCACAGATTAAATTTAGTGGCCTCTGCATTGGAAATGTAAAGCTAGGTTAAATATGTTTTGCTGTACCTCTGCAAAAAAGGGCTTGGCTGTTTTCACATATTCCTCATTGATTTCACAAGCCACCACACTTCCATTCTCAGGTACTACCAGAGCCAGATTTAAGGCGTTGTATCCTGTGTACATGCCTACAGAGGGATCCAAACAATTCTGTATTTTACGGGCAATCTGGGAACTGTAATAATGTAATAGAATATATGCATAATGTTCAGTAATAAACTTCATTCACCTATCTCAATTGCTTTATTGGCCTGGATCAGTTTAGCTAGATTGGCCATAAACTGAGCTTGCTCAGGTGCCACCATCATAAGATGTCTGGGATCCTCCATAGTTTTCTTGAAATAGAAATACACAAGAAAAAGAAAATGGGACAATACTGACATCTAGTGTGAGCGTGTGGAATTACACATAGATTTACCAACCCATGAAAAATCTGTAATAAAATTGACTTTGTACTTAATAATTTTCATTTCACAGCATAATTTGCTAATGTTATTGTGTGGTATGGGAGGCATACCCATGTTTATATACATACCAGTCGTAGTTTGGTTAGTACTGGATGCTCTCTGAGAGAGTTATTCACCACATATTGCAGTAGAGGATTATCTCCTTTATGGCTTTTGCTGATAAGGGATGATTTGCATATACCTACACATTAAGTTACATTTGTTAATTTAGTAGATGCTTTTATCCAAAGTTGTTCAAAAATGAGGAATACAAAGTTTTAAAATCACCCAGAATAGTAGACAGCCATTGTAATTGAGTGTTTAGTAAATTTGTAATTCAGTGTTTAGGAAGTTGGTTTATCAGGATGTCATTTACTTGCTACAAAATCTCTGTTTTTATTAAACAGCTCAATAGCCAAACTTTACACTAATTAGGAAGCCGAATTTAGTACTTCCAGGCATCTAACTTTAATCAACGCATAGCAGTGTTAAGGGCAAAAAATAAAACACGCCTGAGACATTCAGGCAGCTATGTTTTTAGTAAGCAAAATATTTCAAGCCATTTGCATTAATGTACATTTTTTGTTATAAATAACAAATTTTGATAAATTGTTAAAATTAAAGTACAAATAAACTTACCTGTTAATGCTAAGAGGAAGCCAATAGTATAAAGCATCTTCATTTTTGGAGCCAGACTTAAACAACAGAAACAAACTATGCAAATGGCACTACAAAATGAGAGACTTTATACTAGTTGAGAGGGAAAGTCCATGTTTTGTTTGTTTGTCCTGAGATAAAAAATGACTGCTGTTTGCAAACTATCGATTTTAGCAGTTTACAGGTATTTTAAGTATTTAAATAGTCAATGGCTGTGGGGAATGGCATGGACAGAATTCTTGATATGTGTTCAAGATGTGTTGTTGAATTAAATGATGAATGACATATAATTTACAAGACCTGGGATTTTGAGATTTAAAGAGTTTTTTCTGGCTGGTTTAAATTTATTCCCATAGCACAGGATTTTTAGTGCCATCAACTTACGTAGTTTTCATTTATATTGAAACTTTATGTTAGTTATTATTACAGATACGTTTTTGATTATGTAAAAAGCTCTATTTGTTCTGAGTTAACGAAAGACTGTTTCTTCAGAGTGGAAATCCCTTGCTTTATCTTATGATGTGGTAAATAATCGATACTGTGTCAATATCGGCATTCAGTGCATGTTAGTCAAAAACATAATACCTAAGACGGTAAAGTTATTGGGTTAAATGGACTCTTTGAAATAATGCTCTTCTGCATTTTGTACTAATTGACTAATATGTACAGTAAAGGTGAATAGTGTAGGTTTAGCCTGCAAGTGTGTTATTGTTGTTATTGTGCTATACTGCTCTCTGGTGGATATCAGTATGTCTACACATACACATGAAGTAAGAACCTGAGAAGACGCGTTTGGCTTACTTTAACCTATTTCAGAGATCTAACCTAAAAAACAAACATTTGTTTTAACATTCAGTTTTGTTAGTAACACACACAGCAACACTGCCCGTGGAACAACTGATTCTCACACAGTAATGTATTCAAATAAAGTGTAAGTGTGTCATATGGTAAAATTGTTTACTTCATCTTATTACTGGCATTTCAAATGGGATGTTTGTCTGTGCGTTTCGCAATGAGACAATATGAGCACAAATCCTGGAAAATGTTACCACAGTGAGAGCCGGTGTTTGGGGTTCTCAAAGGAGAGGCGCACTTCCTCCGTCGATTCGTTAATTAGGTATGCACGGAAACATAGACATTTTCCTGCCCACACATACTCATCAACAGTGAAATATGGGCCATGACTAGCGCTGTCTTTGAACCTTTTCATGCTACTCGTAATGACACGGAGAGATGCCTGTAAATAAAGCGTCCGCTTTCTCCCATTGCTCCGGGAAGCTTACGTGACGCTAATTGTTTCTGCTACTTGTGCCAAGTACCCACTGTTCTTCAACACATTCTGCAGACAGGGCCCGGTCCCTCGGCTGCTTTCGGTGTCTGTTTAAGGTCTGAAAGGATGCCTCTTGCCATCTGTGAAAACTGCCTGTTTCCCTTTTCCGGCTCTGATTGTATTTGCTCTTCCTTTGGCTGTCAGTGCATCACCTTGATGTATGCTCACAAACCCTCTCGGAGGAGTCGGATGAAGACTACAAATAAAGAAAAAATCCCTTCACTACCAAAACAAGAAAAGGGAAAACACACATGAAATCGTTAATAAGAAACAAAGCTATTCAGGAGACTGCTCTTTTGTTTTCTCAAATAAATCAAACAAATAAAGTGGTACTTTTGAAATTTAGTCTTCATATGAGCTGTTGCAACTTTCTTCCAACTTGCATTTAAAACCGTCAGCTTAATATAAACAAAAGTCTATATTTGACATTTTAAAAACCACTGCATGAGAAGCCACATCTTCACATCTTACAGTCTCCTGTAGTGTACACTACACCAATAAATGGATCAGAATCACAGTGCGCTGCTTGCAGTAAAGTTTATGTTTTTATGTTTTGTAATTTTTTTTAAATAAAACGTACGTTATATAAAGTCAAAGCGTATAATTATATCGAAATCTACATGCAGTTGAAGTACTGGTATTCTAGGAGAGTACCTGCAGTCTTGCAGCAAGTGGCAGTGTTGTCTATGTAATATCACATTTAGACTGCAGTTTGCCGCTACCCACCTGAAAACACTGTGAGAATCATTGTACTACAGCGATCACCAGAACTGAGTTTGATCTTCACAGCGGCCACGTAGATCAGTGAAAGTTTAATTTATATTATTTTATTATTGTTTATATTTGTATTTTTTATTACTTTTTATATTATTTTATTTTATGATTTATTTATTTTTAAACCACTATAATTTTGAAATTGAAAAGTTATTTACATTATTTTAACATACAAAAATAGCCTAATATTTCACTCTTGGGTTCTTTTTAATTTCTTAAAAGTACAAGTAATTATGTTTTCATATACAAAACATTTTCTAGAGAGTAATAAAGTCTAAAAAGATGGCCTTGAAAGTAAAGTAAATGAAAAGGCAATATAAATAAATACCAGTAGAAATGTTAGCACAAGGCTTTCATTATTTTATTCTCACTTTATTTCTCTTCCTCATTGTAACAATGTACCTGGTCTGCATAAAATTACATGTGAGTGGCAGGTGAAGTTGTTTGACTTTCAAATCACTTAGGCATCTTTTTCTATTAGCCTTGTGTGTAAATAAATACAGATTTCTGTTTCTATGGAGCTGCATGTGGAAATGACAGTCCTCAAAACATCAGACAAACTGCTTGAGGGCAGTCGCACCATTGCAGACCCTCTAATGTTAAAGGCACTGACACCTGAAACAAGGTGCAAAAAAGACAAATGTCATTTTTTCAGAAACAATTAACGAGAGAGCCTTTGGATTTAAGGACGGCCCGTCTTTCAGGCTGTCGGCTGCTCTGTATGGCAGTTCAAGGCTGCTGAGCAGTTCTGGCTTATGTCACTCTATATGACATCTCCTGTCTGTGCAAGTCAGGCCTCTATAGTGCTGCCTGTACAAACACACACATACCTTTCTCACATGAATATTAAACAGTGCTGAGATCTGACACTATTGAAACCATGATTCTTCTGTATTTTCTGCTCATAGGGAGTTTTAGTGAGGATACAGTATGCAAAAAAAGGATTCTCCTGTTATATTAGTGGTGTATTTGGAACGAAAGTAATAGACTCAGATCATTTGTATTTAAACCTTTCAGAATTATATTTTATATTTTATTATATTAGATACATTCAAAATGTAGACCCCATAATCTGAATTTAGAGTAAACAGAATTTTTTTCAAAGTATCATCAATAATAACTGTTAGGCCTTCTACCTTTACCTACCTACTGTATCTACATAGGAAGGCTATAGAGCTTTTTGCTCTAGCATTCAGCTCTGTGTGTAACATCACATTGGTCATTCATAATATATAGTTCAAAGAAAGTATTCTTAAACCCATTTCTCTGTTACAGGAATGTGTGTTTTTTCCTTGTGGAAAGCAGCTAACATATGTAATAGGAAGCCTCAATTCTTTTATCTTCATACTGCTGACACCAGGGCTATTTACACCATACAGTGCGTTGAAAATGGATGTCCTTTTGTACAAAGTCACTTCATTTTCCTTCCCCATTATTCTTCCTTCTGCCTGTGAATGTCCTATAATTGCCATAGTTGAAGTGCTAATGATAATGTTATAACTCGGATCAATTTGCTGTGGCAATTGGACCTTTTTAATTGAGTCGATTATCAAGCCTGTGTGTGTTAAAGCTTACAGCAAGAGCACCAAAGAGCTTTCCTCAGGTCGAGTGTATGTGTAATGTTGCCTATAAGTGCCCTGGGCCAGAGATAAGGGTTTGGGGAGAGAAGATGAGGAAAGCAGGGCAGATCACAGAACATCCACTGTAATATTTCCAGACACTCACCACATCTGAAGTTAATCCAATCATGAAGGGATGCCATACTTTCATCAGGCCCAGATGCACTAACATAAGGTCAAGAGCAACTTGTATTAGCATAATGATGTCAGAGGGAAATGGTGTAGATAATTGACTTTTGGTTCCTTTTGGTGGAAGCTCCGACAGCAAGCCGTCTTTGTGTAAAACAAAACCGTATGCCAGGCATGTGTTAAACAACAGCCTCGTAAGAGATGTCAGATTCATGAATTGATGCTGCTCTTATTCCTTGGCTGTTATTTGTCTGAAGCAATGGACAGCCTTGTTGAATTATTTCAAACAGAGAAGGAATGCTAACATGTTTCTGTGATGAAGTATGTCTGACGAGTCACAAAACACTTGAAGAAATAAGACTGCAGGTCTTTGTCATGCCACCATGTGCCAGTGCAAAGAGTAATAAATGTTAAAAATAAATGTTCTTTGCCTACAACACATACATGACACACAGCTTTATCCTGCACTATTTACAAATAGTATGTATATCAGGTGCCAAAAATGTTATTTTTAGCAAGAAATCACATACTGTACTTTAGCTTTAAGTTGCACTGATCTCAAAAGATCCTTTCTTCCTTTAGTTTAATGGAAATATTTTTTCAAGAAAAAATGGAAACCATGGGAAAATGTGTTCAATGACTTGTGGCTCAAATGTTACGATTTATGAGTGGATTAATACATTACATTTGTTACACGCACAACAATAATGCACAAGCAATATTGGGCTTATGAAAGGCAGTGCTCTGAAATAAATGTTTTATGGTCTATTTAGAGCACACAAGTGGAAATATTCTTCAAAAGAACCATTCCAGTTTGCCCCCTCCTATTTTGAGTTCATATCCACAGAGGAGAGGCAAAGGCCTTTGTGAGGATACAGGATTCCGCCTAATGTTCCATGAAGACTATGGTGAATTTATATTGATGGGACTGTTGACTCTGAACTCCATAGCCATGATTTTTTCATAAGCCGTGGGGAACAAGAATTCAGACGGCTGACAGGTGTTAACACTGAGAATAGCGCGGTGAATAAAAAATGGGATGGCGGCTGGATTTTCTCTCTCCGAACACCCTCAGAACTTGCGTTTTGCAATGCTCGCTGTTAAGTGTGTAGCTGGAGGTTTTACTGGGACTTTGTAAACACCACAATGCATGTCAAATAGGATGAGTCTTGATAGCTGTAAAACATAGGGCCTTTTCTTGCTTATTATCTTTAGCAATGCATATATCCATTCCTGCATGTCAGCACAGCCAACCCCGCTTGGGAGAGCATTGATTATTTTGGCATGAGCTAGGGAGAGAGAGGTGTGATTTTTCTTTTGTACTCCTTGAAAGAATCAAGAAAAATAAATATTTGTGTGCGTATGTCAGAGGGGGGCAAATAGAGTATGTGTTTATGAGCGTTTGTACAGGGTTAGTGTCACAGCAGCTCTCCACTGAGGAACAGTCTGCCAACCTCAGGCTGAGCCGCATTCTCACTAGTCAACTTTAGTGCCTTCATTTGGGCTGAAGAATGGCTGGCTGACTTATTAGCTCCTCGGCCTGCAGGCTGTAGTGAGTCCCAGGAGCTCCAAAGGACCCGCTGCTCGCAGCCCAATACATCCGCCCTGCACTTGGCTGCAGCGATAGAAAGGGGGGAATCTGGTGGTTGTAAAGACTCCTTCAAGAGCCCGGCTTTTTGCAGCTGTTCTGTCGTTCAGGGCCTACCCGATGGGCTCCTGCTTTGCTCAGCAAACATACATCAGACAGATATTAGAGTAATCCAAAAGTAATACATTAGCCGGTGTGCCAGGGGACACACTGTTGGAAACAGACTCCTCTGCCGCCTGTCCTCTCTGTCAGGAATCACTGTGCGACTTCGCCCTGGAAAAATTCAATGGCTAAACCGCTTTGCTTATGTCATTACATGAATTTATTTGGAAGTAATGCACCCAGTATTTTATTCTTAATCACACTGCCCAAAGGACCGAGACATATTTTCAAAGGAAAATACAGCTTGCATGCTCTTATGAAAGCAATATATTACCTAAGCACTTAGCAACCAAGAGAGAGGAAATAAAACTAGCCGCACAGTTCTTGTAGTATGTTTATAAGACTATATTACTATCACAGTGAAGCCTCCTGTGGATTGAAGCTATGCATTATGGCAAGCACTCTATCTGCAGTTGCATATCTTACCCTCAGGTTATTACAATTCAGATTTGTTTGCACCAATTTACAGTTTATTGTGTTTTATGGTTTGCAGTCTGTACAACACTCTTAAATGTGCTCTGTGGACTAGCTCATCGCTTGCTGAGAGAGGTGTTATCAGACGAAAGCTGCAAATTGAGTTGCATGCATTGTGTTGCATGCAAAAAGCAAACATTGTTTTATGCATGGCAGATTCAATAAATCAGGCAAAAAAAGGATGACACACATTTTTCTGCCTCTGGATCTTCAGTCAGCGGCACACTACTGCACTCCATGATCGCTCTGAAAGTCCCCCCTGACATCTCCACATATGGGGGGCCATATGTTTCTGCGATAGACAAGCAAGGGCAAGCACAGCACAAACAACTTCTTGGCATTTGGAGCACTCCGCCTCTGAACAAACTGAAACACAGCAACAACAGCAGATTCTCAAGTATGCTTAGCATAGGAATTGCTTAAGGCTGGTTCACAGCGAAAGTTTTCTAGATCAAAATAGATCGAATAATGAAGAATACAAACCTAAATTGAGCTACTAGCAGGCACTGGGTGGTTTGGGACCAAATGCTTGTTTGTGGTTATTCAATAAACATTGTTGTGTATATATTGTGTTGATTGTATTTTTTTATTTTAATTAAATGATTAACTATTTTTCTTCTTATGGGAAATATAAAGATAAGTCTATGTTTATGTTTTCCACAAAAATCAATTGAATAAAAATAACAAATACAGTCAACACAATATATACACAACAATATTTTTAAAAACAATCTTTTGTGTGTTTAAAAGACTGCTATAATTAATTAAATATTAAACAGATTAGGTCAGAATGTTGATATTTTATTATTTTAAATGTTAAATATACTATATTAAGACCTCTGAGGTGGGAAGAAAAAAACAATTTTAAAGGGACATGTGATGTCTTTACAACTAGCTAGATTTTAATGCAAGATTACTTTGTTACATTATTAAACATATAATAGTCCCCCAAACAAAAGTATTTGTGCCTCCAAAGTTTGTTAAAAGAAGTCACAAAGTATACTACCAAAGTACACTGTTCACTTGGAAATTACCATTTAGCATGCCCCTGTTGTCCAAAAAAAAACTAAAACTTGAGCAGTGGAGTGAAACTGTGTAAATAGACTGGCGGATCAATAACAGTCATCCATATACTGAGCACTGTTCGGGGTTCTGGAGAGCTGGTCTGTTGTTTCCTGCTCCATGTGGGGGATGTTTTAGTATCCTCTCTTTCCTATGTTAGTTCCTCAGAGCTGAGGAGAATCTGCGAGACTGACAGCTTTGCTGATGAGACGATGGCATCAGAAAGCATCGTCTGACAGCTTCTGCTTGACAGGCTTCCTGTCTGAATTTGCAGCGGCTCCCAGTTCTCCTTCTTTCAGCCCTGCAGAATGAAGAGACATCTCTGGACGAGGGGAAGGGTGAGGCTGTCACTCCCTGACAACATGTTGGTCATGATGGAGCAAGAAATCATAATTGTTCAGAGGTCTTTTGATGGCGTGTCAACATTTGTATGTGTCAGTGTGTTATTTTAAGATAACTGTAACCATAATGCCGATAATCTAAATAAATGTTTTTTGTTTATACTCTTTTGAAAAGGATGAAAGAGAGAACCTGAAACAGTTCTTGTTGTATTTAGACGTTTTTTGAAAGTGCGGATGCGCTGTGTGTACCGAAGACAGGATGACAGTGTTTGTTTTGAACTTGGGTTTGAGTGAGGACTGTCAATTCGGCATCTCAGTGCCATATGTTAAAATGACAGGCCCAGAGAGAGAACAAAAACATCAATCATAACGCTGTCAGCTCTGAAGCACACTCCAAAGCAAATGCTTTCTATTACACAGGTTGCACCAACACGTCAAAATTCTGCAGAAGTGCTTCATATGTCCATGTTTCCAGTATTTGTTGATGCAGGCTGTAACTCGTGTCACCGCAGAGCTCGGGAGGTTTAGCTATGCGTTTAAATGTTCTCAAAGCATTAGCCTTGTTGCTAACTTAGACCACATCAGACATCAGAAGAAGTAGGAGACCTACTTCTTTTATAGAAAAATAAATGTTTAAAAGATTAAATAAAGATTAAAAGATAAAAGATTAAATTGTTTGATTAAATTGGTGTAATGTGGCATTTATGTAAATGGGAGCTCCTTTTTATGATATTGTTGTCAGATTTTATTGTTGATATGACATATTATTGAAGCATAATCTTGAAAGCTATTGGTGATTTTGGTTACCAAGATGGCTGCCAAGTGAAATGATTTGCCTAACCAATCACATAGATGTCTTGGATACTTTGTCACATTACCAAAACCAGCAAGTTCATAAATGCACACAGATTTTATGCAAGAGATTTTTCATGCACAAAAAGTTAACACAGTTGTTAATGAAAAACAATCTCTAGTTTATATTATTTGTAATTGTAACAAGATGGTCAACTTTTTTAGTTCATATTTTTGCATGCTGAGTGTCACAAAATGAATTCCTGAGCCTATTTTTTCTAACATAATCAAACTGCTATAGTTCCTCACTGTAAATGTGTTAGCAATAGAAGGTGTTTGCCATCTTTAGGCAGTGTATAGAAAAAAGTCTTTGTTCACTCTGTTGCTCTTCTTGACTCGCTAATCATCAAGGCAATTTATAGCAGAGATTACATCTATGTATCACTGTGCATTCGTACATTATACATAGAATTATTAAAATACATGAAGGCATGTCATTATTCACATCTTTGGGGAGTGTTGCCATGGGGAGGGGGCACAGAATGTAGAATATGTAACCTTGCCCGGGACTGGTTGTATATTCTAATGCAGAGCTCTGAATTTCTCTGGTTGTGATTGGGTTTCATCATCTACCTACGGTCTATATCTTCTGAGAACCCACCCTCTCGGATGCCAGCCCCGACCACATCACTTAGCATAGTTCTCACATTTGATATGTCTTCAAAAACATTACATGGGTTCTTTTAATTTTTGCCCTTCTAAGCAAATTAATTAAAGCTAAAAAGACAAGCGTTGTGTGTATAGCCCTAGGCCTGCTTGCTCACAAAAAGGACCATGTCAACTCGCATATGGCTTTGGAGTTGACTCAGGTTGGACTTGAGAAATATGGTGTCTTTCACTTTCATAAAAAAAACATTCTTATGACTCACCACCACTTCTGCCAAGCCGACACCCCCAATCCACCAGCGTTCTCAGTCCATCAACATGCTAAATTTGTTTGTAATATAGGCTCCCATATACATATACATATACATACATACTTATGCAAAGAAATATAGGATTGTTATTGTCTTTCATCAAGCTGCTATAGGCTGGATTTAAACCAACCAAAAATTTGCACCAAGTTATGAAATCACTCATTGAGACAATGTATCGATTTACGCAGTCAGTTAATCATATGAGATCCCCATGTGCCTTTCATCCAAGAATTACTGCAGGCAGCTGAATATATATATATATATATATATATACAGCGCCTCCCTGTCCATTTCTTTCAGCTCATGTCTCAGTGTTTGCTGGTTTTTGAAAAACACATTGGTACTCCAACTCAACTGTGTGCTCTATATTTCACCCAGACTGGCATCTCTCACTGTACAAAGTCCAGCACAGACTGAAATGAGATGTTAACACAAGGGAAATATTACATTTCTTTTTGTAGCAGCCAGAACAATGGACTCCTAATATAACTAATGAGAAAAGGGCGGCTATATGAATCCTCATGAAGCAGTAATTGTCAATCATACTTTTTGGAAGAAGTGTGTGTGTGTTTGGGATATTAAAGTGCAGTTTCTAGCCTTCTGCCCTCTAGGTTGACGCTTTTACTTGATTACTATGACGTTATCAAGTTAATCTCCTGTCTAACATCAGCCTTGTATAGTTTGCACCAAATGGCATATAAACCACCGCAGGTATTAAAGTTCAATTATAGACAATCAATCATCAATAAAAAAAACATGAATAGTCTCTATAAGCTGCAGAAAAATAATAAATAGTCTGTTTTGTCTTTTAAAGATAACTTCATGGATTAAAGTATATGCAGTATGGAAGTAGTGTGTGTTTTCATCTACTGTTTCATCAGAGGAGAACGTCTTGACAAATGGTCCATTAGTTTAAGGAGTGATGTTGAGTAATAATTATTGCTTATTAAGGTAATATAATATCCAGGAAATTACTATAAATGATCCAACAGCTTCTTAAAAGGGTCATACCCTCTCAAGAATCAAAATTTTCTTGATCTTTGAAGATAAAGGAGATCACTGTACTATGAAAACACACAGTGACTTTCAGAACTCAAAACTTCCTCTGCGTTTAAAAAAAGGTATTTATTGGATCTGTTTTCAGAAACTTGGCCTGCTGGTAACAGTGAGGTAGTACAGAGGAAGTATGATATGATCTGTCTCAGATGATCTCATCACAAAGCAGACAGACTACTCACATTAATCAACCATTGAGGCAAATGTTTTAACTTTCCCAACTTTAAAACAAAAACAATAGTTCAGTTGAAAACTGCCAAATCAAAATAAAGGTAAAACATGCGAAACATATTCATATATAATTTGACACACAATCAGAGACCCTCAATGAAATCTGTGTATGTGTAATGTTAATGTAATGTAAAATGTAATCAGTTTTGTGTCTCCTCTGTCCACTTGTGAATGGATCACTCAAGATGGAAATTTATATCAGGTCTGTAGATATTATAATACCACACAAAATTTGGACAACTGTTGAAAAATGTGGGAAAGTCTGTCAAACCTCCTGCGTTTTTGCCATGTCTGTAACCTCTGATGATCCCAGCATTAAAAATGAGAAGCTGAAGTGTATTTTTAACAAGGTCCCTGATCATTGCAGCCTGACCTTCACAGTTTGTGCAGCACATTTCAGAGTGAATTGTTTTGTGAACCTGTTCAATGACTGCATGTAAAGCAGTCTGTGCAAAGAATCGTTTAGTGATGGATGAAGTTGTTAAAAGTGAAATTTGGGCACAGAGCAAACCTGCACACATGCACACGTGTGTGTGAATGAGGCAATGCGCTGTTTCTCAATTCATGTCAAAAGAAGGTTTACATAGGCGTTTTGAAGACTGTTTAATTCTTAGGGTGGAAAATCAATTATGACTCTTTGGGGCCAAAACCTTTCTAGCATTATAAGCAGACCTCATGGAGAAAAATTAAACAGTACAAATCTATGATATGACCTTTAAAGTGCTACAAATGGTGTTAAAACTATTGCATTCATATATTGAATATACATGTGCCCACTGCTCTGTGTGTGTGTTCACTCCTCACCAGTGATGGGTGACAGAGGTCACAGAGGTCACATTTCAGGTATGTGTTACCATATCTGACAAATATGTCACTTTTACTTCATGTCACATTGCATCCAGAGCTGCTAAAGCACAAATCTAATTTATCTGTGTGTAACTTCCTTTATTAAAGAATGCAGTGTAACGAAGTATTGAGTGTTTTTTCATGTACTGTTTCATCAGTGGAGAACATCTTGACAAATGGTCCATTAGTTTAGGGTGTGTTGAATGATTATTATGGCTTCTTAATGTAACACACTAGCCAGGAAATTACTTAAAATGACCAAGCAACTTCTTAAGAAAATAATGCATCAATTGACTTGCAGAAGTTCCTCTGTGATGTGTGTATGTGTGTGTGTGTGGGTTTACTTAACCATATATTGGAGGACAAATTTGTACCCAAACATCAGCAAAACCTGACAAATGTTTTGGGGACGAAAACCTGACAATCCCTTTTGGGGATGTCCTCATTTGTAAAAACACTATAAAAATCTAGTAAATAAAGTTTTTGTAAAATTATAAAAATGCAGAGTTTTATGCTAGGGTTAAACAATAGAAGTGTATGTAATATCCCTGTTTAGATACATAAGTAAATGTGTGTGTGTGTGTGTGTATGGTTTGGTGGGGGGTCCTTGAGGGGGTGGGTGGTTTGGCTGTGGTGAAATGAATGACAAAATACCGGAAAATAAGCTGCAGTTTTCCTTTTCCAAGCCATGCTTAAAACGTTATTTAAAAAAACAGTTAAAATGAAGTCATTTCATTTCATGAATTTCATTTTCTCTCTAATGGAAGTATCAATAAACTCAATAAACAGAAAATGTGTAAAAATAGCATTTTATTGATTAACATTCACTGTTTTATGCATTGTACATGGTTTACTTTATTGAGTAAGGAGAACTGTCATCTGTACACATACATCATCTGTAATCCAGCAGCAGACACATCAGATCATCAGATCAACACAGCAGATTATATTTAGATAGTTCTTATGCATGGTTACTAAAGATGCATGTACTGCTATGAGTGCATCTGTTGGAGAAAGGTAAACAAAGGCTCTCCAGACTTAATTTGTTAATTATTAAATCATGATTAGATTTGTTTTATCACCATTAGCAATATGGTTCAAAATCAGTTTGTGTTAGGTCAGTAACTCTTGCAATTCAACTTTGCATAATAGAGAAAACATTCATTTAAATCATTATGATGTGCCTAGATTCTATTTTTCCTATTTAGCTAATAAAGTGTATAAATGATTCATGGAAGACACATACATAATTCATAATTAAATTACCACTTGATGGAGTGGAAGTTATTAATTGTGAAGATATGCATGCCGCGGCTAATTCTTGAATTCATTTCTGTAGTTTTCTTTATCGGCTGTCTGAACTGCTGTGTCTGATTATCAAGCTGCATTAATACATTGTTACAGCAAATTATCTCTTTCGTGGGACAGGGCAGACATTAGTGATGGCCACAATATGCATTTGCCTTTAAAACTTAAGGGGGTGATTTAATTTATTGAAAGTGTCAGATGGCCCCAGTAAGTAATTATTTCAAACACCCTGAAGATGGCAGCTAATATATTCCAGTACTGTAGGGAACAGGCTGTGACTAAGCTGTCTGCTTCTATGTCTGTTCAAATAAACTGTTCTCATACAATCTGAGCTCTACAAATCATATGAAGCTAGATGTCAGAGAGATAATTCAGAAAGCATGGTTACATGCTAGTGTAAACCTCTTTAAGCAAAGAAGCAGTGAAATACGTTGGTAAGGGGGTAAGTGTTCAGTAAGCACTGTTGTATTTAGTGGAGTTCTTACAGGCTGTGTATTTACACAGACTAGATTGAGATTTGCAAACTTTCTCAACCCTTTAAGAAGATTGCCGTATTCACCATGCTTGCGTTGTCATGAATAATCCAAAAACAGTCATGTCATAATCACTGTACTTTGCATATTTCTGTCAGATTCTGAACGACACTAGCAGTTTCAGGGCCAGAAATTTGGGCCATTTTGCCAGAATTGTAGCCTTTGTATAAATATTTAAATCAGATTATCTCAGATTTTCACAGCATCCCTTAAAATTTCCCTTTAAAATGTGCTTTGTAAAGTTTGCTTTATTCTCACAAAATTAAAAAAGATTCACTCATTGCAGTTTTTATTTCATTGTTTATTGATTAGTGGCAGAATTCATTCACTAATTATCTAGGCAGTTCAACCTCTACTCTGTGCTTTATGACACAATAATGTGCTTTTTTTGTGTGTATGACAGTTTTGAGAACAGTCTGACTGCAAGCTGCACTTTATCTAGACAGATGGACACCGTAATTCTGATCACAGAGAAATGCATGTATTTCCTGCTTACACACACAGATCCTTAATTAAACCCAAGCCATCTGTCAGAGGACTTTTTGCATGTGTGCATATTTAGCTGACAGTTCGGTAATCCTGCTTTGCTTCACATGTGACAGGAAATAAACTGCACTTACCTGTCAATAACATTAAAGTGTCTTTAGCCACCCTCTAAACCCAGAGCCTGCCATACTCGGAGAAGACAAACAGGGTTGGCTCCTTTAATGGCCCCAATAATAATGGCCCCTTTAACATTCATGAGAATCTCCTATTATCTATCGATTCAGTCACGCTCAGTGTCTTGCTGACTTACACCTCTGCCTAATTCCCATTACCGGGAACACTGTACCCTTATCAAGCCAAACAATACGCCAGTTGTCAGTGGAAGCAGAAAATATGAGGAAGCATCTGTTGGCTTCAGGAACTCATGACTCTCCAGTGTGAAAAAACACAACCGAGAAACCAGCTTCAGCCTGCTCATGTGGACGGCCTCTCTGTGACCTCTGGCTGTGTGTGTGAACACTAAGGTAAATATGATCATGTGTAGATAAATCAGAAGACTCAATCTACCTCATTTCATGTGGGATGAGATGGGGTGGGGAGGAGAAGGTTAAGAGGACAAGAGAGGCCCCAAAATAGAGGCTGGCTCCTTGCCTATATAGCTGTCTCTGAGATATGCCTCCTGCCACGATGGCATCCGATTCTTTTTCCCCTACTTCAGTACTGGCTGCTATCTCCTTCCTCCGTGCTATGTCTCTGTGCTCTTTAAGACAAAGGGTAATAAAGCTATAAATTGTGTGTCCTGCAGAAGGTATAGACATTCTGTCTCAGTACTGCTGTTAGAAGTGCCATAAAGCACCCTCAAAGTCATAGATAAAGATTTAGAGTTATTTAACATCCTTCTCCTGTACTAAATCAGTGTGATAAGAGAATTAAGTGATGGCCATTGGTTCTTTGTCCTTAGTCTATTGATTTTTTACTTCCTGAAGGATCCAGTATGTTATAATTATTGAGCTTTGGATTTGATTCAGGTTTACAGAGTGGAGAGTGTGCCTTCTTTGATTTTAAAGCTGTCTAATGAAAAAGTGTCCAATTGTTCCATTTGCAAATACACTTTAAATTACCCTTCGTTTTAGATGTTTAGTGTTATTATTTTCACTAAAATGTGATTTAATTTCTGTGGTTTTATTGTAATGAAGACTGTTTCCAGTTCATTTAAAGACACAGGCACCAATTGTCCACAAGATGTAATGATTGTATCACAGTCAAAACCATGGATTGAAACATTGATCACTACAAGATTCTAAATATTGCATATATACTACAGAGATTTAAAAGAAAACAAAGTTGCAGCATTATCAGCTTGAATTTAAGCTTTAGTGGTGAGTTTTGACATAAGCAACATAAAGCAGCTCCCTTCACACAAATCTAGACTCGCTCTCTGATTCTCTATTGCACATTCACAACAGTTTTATGGGATTGCGCCTGCTCGCCTGTAACTTTTTCCAAACGGCTCCCAGTGCTGCACTTCCTCCCCTGCCACTGGATGCCTCGTCGCATTTCTGTTGTTGTCTGTGTGCACATAAGACTCCTCACCTGCTGCAAGTCAAACACACTGAGGGATTGGTGTTATGTTACAGTAGTAGCACTGTACAGTACAGGTCAATCAATCAGCTCAATAAAGTCACAAAATAAATGCATTTAAAATGCAACCCTGCTAGTTGTTAAATGTATCTGAAATTTGAAAACAAATCTCTATTATGGCATTATGCTGCGTTTGCCTTTAGACATACACACGCACACACACATTTTCATAACAATAATTACACAGCTGCATAATCAAAGATACCTTTTTAGTAGGGAGTGACATTCGAATGCCTATTGGCTCGTTTGATCCAGACCCTTAAACGTTGTACACAGTGAGCATGTTCCTATACATTAAGTACATAGGAGTGATTAAGTGTCCTGGAGGCCCTGCGTTTCACATGCTTTTTATCTCCATAAACAACCCCATTATATGTGACTCCTCATCAATACGAGCAGTATTGAAGTAAACACAGGCAGACAGGGTGATGTCATCAACAGAAGCCCAGGAACTTATTGAAGAATTGAGGAAAGCTGTCACAGCGCTGACCTCAATCAGAATTAACGCACTGACAACCACAGTGATCAGCAGCGGCCGTAAACATGCGACTGTAAATCAGGCGTCACTTCGGCTTCGTGTCTTCCATGCAGTAGTTTATTACGTCTGCTGTCAAGTGGAGCTCATTGTCTTCAGGCAACAGGGTGCCCGTGTGTTTTCCTGGCTGCAGAATAAAGAGAAATAGAGCTCTTGTTGTCTGGCATTTGGAACTGTCAGCGATGTGCCACTCACAAGAGTGTGTTCACCAGGGAGAGACTGCTATCCAACTGTCTCCGTGTACCTGCTAATTCCTGTTTCTGCTGCTCGGCTGAGCAGGATGCCCATCACCAGCAGCCCCAGGCAGCTGAAACAGTCAACCCCCACTTAACGTTTGACAGTTGGCTCCTTAACAAAGATGCCAGGAATCTAATTAAATCATATTTACCTTTGATTCTGAGCCAGCTTTGTAATTAATTAATTCACCCAGGGTGTGTTTGAATTACATTGCTATGACAAGCTCAATGTACTTTGGGGGACGAAATTCAACTTTTTTCTGATTCCTGGTGGAGAGGGCGAAGCAAAGTGTTTGTGCTGAAGCAGTAATGACCTCTTTGTGCGGCCCAGCTCTCATGAGACTGACTGCTTCTGGCTTACAGGCTAATGTCTATAGACAAGGGGGTTCCTTACACATTCGTGTAGTCTTTAATTTTCTCTGACCTTTTGCTGTGAAGTGGGAAGAGTATTCCAGTTGACACTGTCATCACACTGGTCCAAAAATAGCGGCAGAGATCCACAACATCTGCATGATGAGTCTAGACGTAAGCCACGAGCCAGGCGGACCACCCGCTCCAAGGCTGCAGAGACACACGGATGTATTTGTGCATATGTGTGACACATTTTGAAGCGTTGAATTGAAGATAGTAAGACCTCTTTTCAGACCTCTAGTTCTGGGAGGCAGTTGCCATTTCAGAATAACCGTCAGTCGCTAGTAGAAGATTTAAAGGGACAGTTCAGCCAAAATTGAAAATTCTCTCATTGTTTACCATACCAAATATGAATTTATGTTGGTATAAATTCATATGACTTTTTGTCTTTCATGGAACAGAAAGCTGCTCTTTATTTAACAGGAGCTGCTCTCTTTGACACAGTTAAAGTAAATGGTGAACAGTGCTGTCAAGCTCCAAAAAATATATAAAAACACCATGAAAAGTATCATAAAAGTAGTCCATAGGACTAACGCAGTCTTAAGAAGCTA